>CM038793.1:126110400-126348213 GCA_021764765.1 Vicia sativa | reverse complement strand
CTGTGGCTGCTAATAGCTTGTATAGCACGGTTTTTTTGAGTTTGAATAGGGTTTCTCCCCAATTTTTCTACCCTAATTCGTGTGGCATGTATTGTATATATATAGTAGATGGAATTGGAGCTGATTTGAGGAAGAATCAATCATCAATGCAAAATATATTTGATTTTGTACCAAATCAAATTTTCTCTTCTTTGATCAATTTCAATCAATTCTTGCCATATCCAATCAAATTTCGAAATTTGCTGGCTTTATTGGTTTTCTTGGATCTCAAGGAAGAGAGAAAAATCAAATTTGCAATTAATTTTGATTTTATACCTTATTTTTGAATTTAATTTGTATTTAAATGAATAAAATCCAAATTAAATAGAAAATTAAAATAAAATTCGTGGCATTGGGCTTGGATATTCCTAATTATATAAGGAACAAGTTTGGATGAAGAAAAGTAAGCCCATTTGCAAAAATTTGATTTTTAGAAGCATCTCTTTGTGCACTTCTTCTAAATCGCCCAACTTGTGAATGGTGTATCTTGCTCAATTTTCCACATTTTGAGTGTTCTTGGACTTTTGGAAAGCTATAAGAGTCCTCTAACCAACCTCTTTGGTTTCATCTCAATTGGAGTTTCCATGCTCAATATATCTTCAAACCAAAATGTTGACTTTTTGTTGACTTTGAAAAGGACCTGTAATGTTTTGATCCATACCTCTCAAATGAAGCATTTTTTGAACATTCTTGTGAGACATGAAGTTGTATAGAATTGAATTTCCTTCAAAACAAGAGGTGGTGGAAAAATTTCTGAGAAAGTATGAAGAAGTTATGCTCAGTCAAAGTTTGGTTGACTTTCCACTCAAAAACCCTAATTTAGAAAGTTTGACTTTTGAGCAAATCTTGAGTTTTCTTGATGAATTATGATCAACCCTTGATCAAATGATGAATGTAACTTCAAAATGAGGATGTTGACCAAAAATCATGAAGTTTGACTGTATGTTGACCATAGTTGACTTTTTGTCCAATACAACTAATTTTCAACCATCTGAGCAATTGTCTGAGGAAACTTGACTTGTGAGGCTTGAAACTTGACATGGAGAATCTTGGAAGCATATGAGGAGACATGAAGACCATTGGAGATGTTGGAAACTCATCTTGATCTGAGAAATACCAAACCCTAGTTTGGGTTGATTGTCTAGAGAGGTTTGTCCGATCAACCCTCAAGAATCCTCGAGTATGGATATCTTGAGAAGATGGAGGGCAAATGTTGGTATGACACTAAGTATCATAGTCCGCCGGAAAATACCGTCTTGACTACAAATGGTCCCTTATAGTGGAGTCCACTTGCCTCGGATCACCTTGGAAGAATGATGCGCTGACTACTAGATCACCGACTTGCTAGACTCGGTTGACCTTCTTGTTAAATGCTCTAATCATTCGCTTCGATAGATCCGTCCATGGAAGATGGACGCGAGCCGCTTCGCCAATCAAATTAATCGTCAAGGCGAGTCCGACCCAATCGCTCGCTTAACTCGGCCCGGAGGACTCGTCGAGGGTATCTCAACCTCGATTGGTAGGACCGCCCATACCATATACTAGAGAGAAGGGGTTTCCGTTGATGTTCATCAGAAGTGCGATAACCATGAAGAGCGAATGGTAACATCTCATGCCAATCTTTGTAAGTCACCGCTATCTTCAGATAATCTTCTTAATGTTCTTGTTGGCGGCCCATCGCGCCATTCATCTTAGGCCGATAAGAGAAGAGTTGTGATGCTTAATCTTGAACTCATGCGAGTTCGGTGATCATTTTATTGTTGAGATTAGAGCCGTTATTTGTGATAATCCTTTCGGGAGTGCCATATCGATGATAAGATTATGCTTGATGAATCGAGCCACAACATTCTTGGTAATGTATGCAACGAGGTCGCTTCTACCCACTGGTGAAATAGTTGATTGCCACAAGGATGAAACGATGTCCGCTGGAAGTCAGGGCTTGATTTCGATCATGTCAATGCCCCACATTGCAAAAGGCCAAGGAGCTAGAATATCTGAGGTACCGGAGGTACGTGCACTTTGTCCGCATAACCGACATTTGTGACAAGATCGAGCATAATGGTGACAATCGCCTTCATGGTGGACCAATAGTAACTCGCTCAAAATCTTCTTAGCCATCGATGTCCACCGGAGTGGTACCAAATGCGCCTTCGTAACTCTTCCATGATACGCTCCTGCTTTCCTTTCACACAAAGTAAGCACAAGTCGTGATTTGTATAAGTGTAATACTTGAACCGACTTTGTAGGATTTTGTATCCAAATGTGCGGATAGCAAGAGTTGCCACCGACTTTTATTTTTATCCAATTAAGGGAAGGTAAAAGTAATGTAAAAGACCTTCGTTAGATTCTCGAGTTCGAGAATGGTTATGAAAAGGGAAGGTATTAGCACCCTTTCCATCCGTAGTTATCTACGGGCTCTTAGTTGCTCTAGATCACTTTTTAAAATTGCTTTCAGGTGTTTGACAAATTTTTTTAAAAAGGCATTTCGCTTGACTTTGTAATGACTCATGTAGGAGTGTATACAAAGTGTTCGAAATGTTTTTGTTTTGAAAAGAATTTGAACTTTGAAAAAGTGTGGTGTGAAAAGCATTTGATAGAGCGAGCAACTAAAAGACTTATTTACCCACTCGAATTGGTCGCTTTGTTGTACTTCTACATTCCTTTAGAATAGCTAGCCATACCATTAGTTAGTAGGTAGCTCCATTATGTAAGCGGACATTCAAGGGACATCGGATGGTCATAGAAGGCAACTTGTAGGAAGTATCCTAGCACATTCGAAGGGACTATCATCATTTTTCGTAGGCGACAATCGAGGGTCAAGATCATTGAAGCAACTCGATTTTCAAAAATCTTTTAATTCTCGAAAACTAGTGAAATCGCCACCTAATTTTATTTGTTCCAAAAAGAACGGAAAATATAGATAAAACCCAAAACAAGCGGATAAGGCGGTCTACGTGACCAAAAAGTGGATCGGAGTCTGCTATGTGGGAAGGTATTAGCACCCTTACATCCATCGTATCGATGGGACCCATTTAATTCTACGCTTTGTGTGTGTGTTTACTAGGTTATGGATGCTAAAAGAAAAGAAATTGTTTCTTATTATTTTGAGTTTGCACGTTTTGAACCGTGTGCCTACATATTCCTTGTGCAATGGGAAAGTCAAACTCGTAGTTCCTCTTAAAAGGTTTTAAGTTTGTTGTATTGATTTTATAAGAAAATCGTGCATTTAGACATCTCAAATACTTTGAACTAGGACTTGTTTTGTTTGTTTGAAAAGCTTAAGTCCTCGTTCGTGTTTGAAACGACTTACACCCTCTTTATCCGAAAAGAGTTTTTTACAATCGCATATGAGCGATAAAAGAATTTGAGTGAGTTGAATTGTTTTTTATGCGGATGAAAAAGTACCAACAACGAGGCTAGGCCTCACGATTCAAATACTAGAAACCCGAGGAACGAAAGTTCGCCCAAGTCGCTATCACCCAAAAGTTTTCTTATGAAAAGTAAAGTGGAACGAGTTCACGTTATTTAGAGTCTTTAAGCTACGTGTCTAGCGTCCACTTAAAGACTAAAGTTTAGATGGGGACAAGTTTTTAGCAACTAGGCTATCGTCTAACGACTAAAAAACTTGTACTTTATTATGAAAAAGATTTCGAAAATGCACTCGACGTTGGATCGAGGTTTGAAACTTATTATGAAAGTGTTTTTGCAATGCGAGTTATGGTTAGTTGAATATGTGGTCCTAAGGTGCGATAATGGAGAAGAACACACAATAGTATACAAGCATTAAATAAAACAAGTAAATAAATTAAAAGCCCATACAAGGTGGTTTCATGCAATAAATGATTTACATTGTGTAGGTGCGAATAATTTAATCGATTAATTAAACAAAACTTAATCAAGTAATTAGTTTAATAAAATTAATTAGGTAAACTAATTAATTTTAAATAACCTAATTAGATAATTAAATAATGTTTAACCAATCAATCAAAGTTTCATTGTAAGCCCAAGAGTAAGGTGTGTGCAAAAGGTGTGGCTGGGACGCTTCAAAGCTTTGTCCACTCAGATAATAAAAGATGGCTCGATGAGTATTAGTTGGAAAATGTTTTCGGTTTGTGCTTTGCGAATAATAAATAGATAATAAAGCAATAAATACAAATATTTACTAGCTATTACAACCGGTGGGGAGTGGGGGTACAAATTTACAAATGGGGAATAAATCGAAAAGAAAATGCTAAAAATTTCCTAATAATAAAAGAAAGAAAATCTAACTACACTATTATTATTATTTTTGGTATTTTGGGGGTATATTAAATATTTTAAGTGTAATAAGAATAACAATATATATAAAAAAAATATTTGTTATTAGTAATAATGGTGGTAAATAATAATGATGAAAGTACCTAAATAAAATTACAAGGTAAGCTAATAATAGAGCATTTGCTAAATAGTAAAAATGAACATAATAATAATAATGATAATAAATATAATTACTTGATAGTAAACAATAAAAATAATAAGTGTTGATAATAATATAGTATTAATAATAATAATATAAAGGTAATGATAAAATGATAATACTAATAATAATAATAAGATAATAATAATATTAGTAATAATAATAGTATAATAATAATAATATAGTTAATAATATTATATAAAAGTAATAATAATAATATACTAAGTATATAATATATATAATAGTCTAAAACAAATGAATAAATAATTATATGATAATAACTAATCCTATTTAATTTACTAATTAAGAAAAGAAAACAAAAGAAAATGGGAAACCGCTTTCTTCCTCGCTCAAGTTTCTCATCCTGGTTTTCTCTCTCTCTCGCCACGATGCCGGTTCTCCTCTCTCTCACGAACGGCCAACGCCTCCGCTAACCCTCTCTCGCCATGATTCCTCACCGCGATCGTCCTCTCCTCTCTCTCTCATGCGATCGCGATTCTCTCTCTCAACGTGTTCTCACCATCGCGACCCTCTCATCTCTCTCGCTGTATGTTGATTCGGCTGTTCGATTTGATTGTGTTTTAATGTTGTTTTACGATGTTTACCGATTTGGCTTTGAAGGTCTGGAACTCTTGGTCGACGATGATGGTACTACCGAGACGCCGCTCGAGTCCAACCCGTGAGATTATTCGATACTCTCTTCTTTCTCAATTCTGAAGGGTTTGTGGGTCTAGGAAAATGATGAGCATGTTAGGGTGTTTTATGATTGTTTGCTCTGTTTGGTTCTGCGTTTTGGAACGATTGGTTATGATGCTGATGATCTGTTGGTTTGTTTTCTCGTTTTGAATATGTTGGTCCATCTTTTTTGTTAAGGACACATGCTGGTTTTGTAACAACAGATGCTCATTTGATTTTTTGGTTTTTGGTCTTTTTTGAACTGGTGTATGAACTCCTCCTCTCTTGAACAGATACTACTGGTATATTAAGAATGATACCCACCCTCTCCCTTTTGGTCAATTTTTCCTCTTTAAGAATGATGATATCGATATCTTTTCTTGTCCTCTTATCGATATTGGTTTCTCGTCCTTCAGGCTTGCTTGTTCTACTATCTTTGCTTTTGAATTGGACCTTGCTTTTATGATGCTTTACTGCTGGTGTATTGCCTTGTTCTACTATCTTTTGCCATAACCCTGCTTCTTGTCTGCTCCTGCTCTGTTCTTATTTTGTCCCTGCTGCTTTTTTGATGCTGATAACCAGGACATTTGTTTTACTTGCTGCCTGTTGACTCATACCTAGGCTGAACTGGTTTTCTTTTGAATGCTTGACAAACCGTCAGTATGGGCTGGATTTATTTGGAAAAGTGATGGTTCTGATTTCCCTTTCACACCTCCTTTTGTGAACCAACAACAAAGGTTGTTGTGATTTGCAAAAGGAAGTCGTGGCCGATGAAGGGACTTTAAAGTTCCGAGGCTTAGTTGCTTGTATATAATCAAAAACCCTTAATTCTGATTCCTGACACAGACCCTAATGATGAGTCCGAAACATACGCTTTTTTCCTCGATTTTCTTTGATATTCAACTGTAACTACTAATAATTCCTTTTTCTTGTATTTTTTCATGTAACCTTATGGTGAAGACGGGGACAAAAGGAAGGCAGCCCGGACGTGGAGCAAAATTGAGGAATAATAAATAGCTCGTATAAAATTTAGAACTTGTAGGATTGGAATCTCTTGTATTTTGTAACAACATTCTAATATTCATTTATATTGTATTTTGTAACAAAATTCTTAACTTGAAATAGAATGTTTGTATCCACTTTAGAGAAAGTGTGTAAACGCTCTTTGTAAACTATTAAGTCTTGAAGGATAACTTGGACAACTTTGTCAATTGAATGAATAATACTTTCCTTATTCCTTGCCATGGTGCTTGTAATAACAAATTCTCTTGAAACGAAATTTCGAGAACAAACGAAATTATTCCATCTTCACTCTTGTATGAAACGAATTACACTTCAAAATTCTAAGCGGAACTAGGATGAAGTTGTTTTGAATATTTGGAAATAGTATGGAACTTGTAAATCATGTAAACGAAACCGATGCCGTGAATTTTTGCACAAAAGTCCTTTACTTTACTTGTGAGTCCATAATAATAAATGATAAAGCACCCTCAATAACTCTTGTATAACAATACTCCCACAATTCTCAAAATGAATAGCCCAACCAAAAGCCCAAAACTCACCTTATCGTGAAAACTCAATAAAACTTTCAAATGACAATTTTATAGCAACTTGATTAATGAATAAGCATAATCGAGATAAGCGCCATCTTGATTATACTCCAAGAATTTGAAATATTTGCAATTGTGGCTCTTCTCGTGAAACCATTAATATGTCTCGAGTCATAGGAATCCTTGATAACTGAGTAAACGGCGATGCGAGAGAAGACGGAACCATCTTAGACTAATCACAACACAAACCAAATTTTGCACTTAGGGAAATACAAAGTTGAGAAAACCTCTGTTCAACCACGGTGCACTAATATTTGATGAAACATAGGTTTAAATTAAGCGGTAAATTTTGGGTGCGAAGTTTATTCAATCATCTTAAACCTGATAAGTGAGAAAAAGCGACAGCTTTCGAACGTTCAAGGTGGAAGAGGATTGAATATCAGAGAACCCCAAAAATTTGCCCTACGCGGGAAACCAATGCCACAAAAGAAACATATAATATACCTTGACTACAGAGTTAAGGAAAGACGCTTGAAGAGAAAACTTGCTAAGCATTAACGGAATGCTTTAACACAACAGCTAGGAGATTTTAACAACACTGGGGATAACCGTGTCACCGAAATGATTTTGACGACAATTTTAACGAAAATGCTAAGAGAAGAGAAACGAACTTCTCAAGCGACAAGAAAACAATATATTGAAAAATTGACATGATTGAGAACTTAACAAAGAGTTCTCTGAACTAAGGAATACCTGGAAACCTTACACAAAATTGAAAAATTGACATGACTGAGAACTTAACAAAGAGTTCCCTGATTGACAAGATTGAGAACTTAACAAAGAGTTCTCTGAACTAAGGAATACCTGGAGACCTTAAACAAAATTGAAAAATTGACATGACTGAGAACTTAACAAAGAGTTCCCTGATTGACAAGATTGAGAACTTAACAAAGAGTTCTCTGAACTAAGGAATACCTGGAGACCTTAAACAAAATTGAAAGATGACACGATTGAGAACTTAACAAAGAGTTCTCTGATTGACAAGATTGAGAACTTAACAAAGAGTTCTCTGAACTAAGGAATACCTGGAGACCTTAAACAAAATTGAAAAATGACACGATTGAGAACTTAACAAAGAGTTCTCTGATTGACAAGATTGAGAACTTAACAAAGAGTTCTCTGAACTAAGGAATACCTGGAGACCTTAAACAAAATTGAAAAATGACACGATTGAGAACTTAACAAAGAGTTCTCTGATGGACATGATTGAGAACTTAACAAAGAGTTCTCTGAATATATGGCTAGAACAATATCGAATTGTTGGTGCACGAAAAGCGAGGAGCCATGGTATGTCAATGTCTTTGACCGTAACTTCCGAGTTACAAGCGTAACGGATTCAAGAGCGCACCCAAGAATACAATGGGATAAACAAAACAATATCTAGCACACCGGCGTGATATAGATGTTTATGAAGTCGGTAAATCTTGTTTCCGACTTTTCTGCTGATGAGAGATCTTACTGAACATGTACGGACATGTTGAACAACTTTTGAGTTGACAAGATCTTCAATTTGTATGCAGATAACTTTACCGTTGATAGAAGAATTAGATTCAATACCGTGGATCGAAAAACTTCTAGGGTAATGAGCTTCAATTTGTCGACATTGTATGGACAATGCGTTGCAGCAAGTGGATATGTAGATCAACGTCTGAGTTGGAGAAATATCTTGAGATTTGAATAAACATCCCGCCGGGTGGATATTTATTTGTTGAGTAGTTGATGACTTACTGGGGAAATAAACACACCAGAAGTTTGATGTAATTTTCTGATAACAGCTCAAAGAACGAAATGTGGAATTCGCTGCCGGTAGAAATTGTTGGGAAGGTTCTTGTCTGAAAGAAATCTCGAAAATACCAAGAATGATATTGTAGTAATCCTTTCTGAAGGAGATTCACTTGGGGAGAGAAACAAGCTTCGCAGGGGAAACTTCGTAAGAAAACCAAAGTGGAAAATTCACTAGGGATTCTCGGTTGAATAATTTTGCTGACATTAGAGTCCAACTGAAAGAGATAATTGTTTCGCTGGGGAAGAAATCTCGACTGGAGGCCATCAGTTGTGAAGATCCATACAAGTATATAACTTGTATTTGTAGAAAAGAGGATAATTTGTCGTCTGAGAACTAATCCTTCAATTTGATCCTTACGAGGATAATTGCAGTTTCAGTTGAAAAACCTGCAAAATAAATAGCCGAAGCTAATGCATGAGTATGATATGCATGATATGATTTTTTTTCTAACGCAAATAATGCATGATTTCCTGATACTGTTGAGAGAAGGAAGACATCACTGGGGAATCCAATTGAACGATCTTGTTGTCATAAAAGTTCACTAGGGATGATCAATCGATCCTCTGGGGAAGAGACTTCATTGGAGAATTGACACTATTGTCGATTGTCTTTCACCCGAGCATTGGCACTGGGGAGAAAAGCTAGATTGTCATCTGAGAAAAGTCTTCTACTTGTAATGGTGGCGACTCTGCTGGGGAAACCTAATCACTCTGGAATAGATTCAATTTGAGAATCGCATCGTAGACCAATTATGGTCGAGCCTCAAACTTGTGATCGAAGAACTAAATTTGTCATTCAATATAGTCTTCAAATTATGATTCACGAGAAAAATCACTAGCCGATCTTGAAATAACCCGAGTCTTGGCTGAGGCTTATGAATTAATGTGCTATGTAGTATATGATATGAATGCATGAATGAATGCATGAATATACTGGTTAATGCACTGGATATCAAACTGAATCCTCGACATAGCCGGCTCGGAGGATAAAAGGACATGGCACAACAAGATGATCGACCAGCTCCAAAGGTTGAATTGTCACCGAAGGGCGCAATGCTAATTCTTGTAGAAAGAAGAATAGAAAATTTCGAGTCGACCGATAATGATGATTAAAGGCGTTCTATGCGTGGAATGCAATGCATTAGATTTTGCACTTTAATCTCAATATGCCCCGTCCGTAGACCTTGAAAAAATCTTCCTACAAAGGAGTGCCCCAAGATCCCGATTTGACGCAATACTTCATCGATTATCGATTTCAAAGGAACTGGATATTCTGATATGGGAATATCATGCCTCGATAGTAGCTTCGGAGGTGTTTCCGCATCTCAAAATAACCTCCTTAGATTTATTGAACTTCAAAGTGACGGACTTTGCGCAGATGGACGACATGCCCCAGGATGAATATTGGAGAGACTCCAGAGTCTCAAAGTAGTTGCTTCAGATGAATCTTTTCAGCAAGCTTGCTTTAGAATGAGTCTTGGAAAGACTTCTACGTCGCAAGTTGTTTCCTCAGATTGACTGCATCTGAATAAGGAGCTATGCGAGCATTGGGAAGACCTGCCCCAGGACGAGCTTTAGAGAGACTCCTACGTCTCGAAGTAATTACTTCAGGCTGACTGATTCTTGAACAAACACGTGCTCCAATTAAAAGAGCTTCACCGTTACGAAGTAACTGCTTCAGATCAACAAGTGAGCCACTAACTTGGTGGAATGAGAGCCTTTGAAGGCTTCCACGCGTTGAAGTAATTATCTCAGATTGATTGGAACTGATTGGTTCGAAAACGATTGAAGCGAAATGCCCCACTGTAAATAGCCTTAGAGAGACTCCCATGTCTCGAGGTGATTGCTTCAAGTTGACTGAAACATGGAACGACGGTTGTCCCAGGCTAACTGCTCTTTTGGGAAAGACTAAATCAACTGTTGATTGCTCTTTAAGAATTTGCCCTGATTGCGTAAATTGAGGAGTCAATTTCGATTTGATTGCCCCCAAATTAACAGAATCTTGAGAAGACAACTTGTGATATGCTCAAAGGAGTCCTTAGACGTCTTGCCCCTTGATACAAATAACTGCTAACTCAGCAGGATAATCAAGTTTCTCTTGGACAAAGTTAAACTCTTCACCGATGTTCATTATGAGAACTCTTCAATGTCAAACAAATGTTTTACATGTAGAAGAATGTCTGTGACAATTATAATGCAACATTTATGCGCTTGAAGTTTTGTATGAAAACATTATGATTTTTTTGTGAGTGAAACACTTTTGGAGTGCAACACTGAAAATTTTCTTTTTTGAAAGATAAGACGAGCATATGATACCAACACAGGTACTTAGCACACACTGTAGGAGTCAGGTAAACGCGATCTCTTCGTTATATGCTTTTGAATTAACCCCTGCTTCAATTAGGACTTTTGAGGGTTGTAACGTGGCCTGGTTCACGGGATTTTTAGAAAAAAGGATTTTTAGGCTCAAAATATTTGGTGCCCGCCCATTCTCCATGACATTCTTCAGTCCTAGGTTCAACTATCCTGATACGAGCACTCATCTCTCGAGAGGCGTTATAATGGTTGAGGAACCAATATAGGGTTTCTTGGACACCACAGACACCCACCTTGTCTTTTGGTACTTGACCACACAACTTGTTCTTTGTTGAGAATCCTTTGCATTTCGGGATCTTACCTGACTTTTGCCTAAGCGACTTATTACTAAGTTCCGACTTAGCGGGCTTTTTGTCTTTTTCTATTCATATTTTTTTTTGCAAGTCGTGGATCCATGCACAACCTTTGATTTGTTAAAAGTGATGGTGCCTGTCTGAGTCCTTAGGTAGATGAGGGTAATCTATGGTGTCGCCATCTGTTGACCTTTCCGATGCGAGAGACACCCAACATGGTATCATTCTCCTTGATGCACACTATTGATAGATGGAGGTCGATCATCGTGGTTTTGACCTTCTCAACCTTTGAAGGATAGCCAATGTTGTATCCTTAAATGCTTACTCTTGATGAGTTTGAAAGCTCGATCGATTAATCAACACTAGCCGCCTACGTGGTAAAAACGATGAGGGTTTTTCCGAATGTAAAAGAAACTCCTACTTCAAGGCTCAAAGGGTTAACGAGGGTCTATCTCCCTAACTCCGTGTTTGGGAATTTGAAACAAGGCCTGACATCATAAGGTGGTTCTACTCAAGAACATACATTCGAGATCTAGCTTTTTTCAATCATCGTTATCCTCCTCCAATCTTTGCCTAGGCGAAAGGATTGGTAACGTTGGTATCAAAATGCTCGCAAATCAATTTAAAGAGTGATAACGAATGGATTGATTGACAACAAATGGATTACTTCAAGACAAACATACTGTTGCATTAAGATGAAAACAAACAAGTTTCTACATGCAAACAAAGTTTAAACAATTAAACAAGATACACATGAAAATGCAAGAAAGAAATAAAATACCGCCATTGTTGAGGAGACTTGAGCTTTGTCTTGACTTGTTGATTTAGATGAAATTAGTAGGCTTGACGCTCACTTGAGTACGGGTTTCCATTCACAAACAAATTTCTCCTTGAAGAGTCAAGTACCGGTCGATCAACCGTTGAACTTTGGCTTTGTAGGAGTTGCAATCCTCCGCTGAGTGGCCCACTCGCTCCATCATGGTATCCACATCGCTGCTATGATCATAACCAAGTGGAATAACTTTGGTGGGTTAAGAAACTTAGGAACCACCAATGAACTTTGAACCAGATATGGCGTAAGTTGATCAGAGGTCACCTAATTGATCAAGAGGAGAATTCTTCTTTCCAAATTATTCCGAGGCAATCGCTTTGATTTTGAGAGTTCCGACCAAGTTGAGGAAGATCATAAAAGTTGTTGATGCAAAGACTTGAAAGATGGTAATGGAGGATAATGAGTTGGTGTTGCAAACCGACTTCCCTTTGCTAGAATTTGAGATATCTTTGTCAAGGTTACCACCTTCTCGTAAGTGAACATCCGTCTACTTCATCACTATTCTTCAAAGTCTCAACTCCTCTTGGTAAGCAATTGTCCCAATGAGTTTTGAAGCTCCTCAAAATTGCTATGATCGACTTTGCAAGCAAAATGTCCAAGCTCGATCCATTCTGCTTGAAAATAGAATCTTATCATCAATTAGCTCTTGAATCTGCATTCAAGGCCGAACAATTCTCGCCGTGTCCTATGAGTCGAGATGAAAAGCACATTTAACTTTCTCATCAAACCAAGCTTTGGCAACCCCGGTATCGCTTCAATTCCTTGGTATCACAACACCACTCAATCAAGTAAGGCAATAGTTGAGAATACGACATCGGATTGGTCAATATCCCGCTGAGCATATCGCGATAATGCGGATTAATACGATTCGATCCTTCTTCGATCGGGAGCAAGCAATTGTTGTTGTCGAGGATTTTGAAGGTGAAGGTCGAGGACGATACTCGTAGGGAGAATTTTGAACGAGAGTTCGCCACATGTGGATGTCCTTGACTCATGGAGACATCAAATGATAGAGCAAAGAACCAAACTTATGAGATTGGTGTAGTGTTGCATTCTCTTTCAATACAACTTGCAAGAGATCCAAGACTGACTCATCCGACTCTTCAAGTGCTTAACTTCTCTCAAAAGTTCTTGACCACAAGCTCGCCTATAGCCCTCCGAGACATCCTTGGAGTTCGAACGCTGAGTAGACAGCTTGATATTTCCGACGTAAGAAATGAAATGAGCTTTTCTGATGAAGATGGAATGCATGCATTAAAGAATGTAATGGTAACGCATGTAAGAATGCGATGTAATATAGTAGTAACGCATGTAAGAATGCGATGTAATGGTAATGCATATAAGAATGTCATATGATGGTGATGCATGTAAGAATGCAATGATGGTGATGCATGTAAGAATGCGATGATGGTGATGCATGTAAGAATGCGATGTGATGCGATACATATTAATGTTATGCGCAAAATCACATGTAAAGTCAAATAGCACAAGGGTTTAAAAGGACGGTCGGTCATGGTTTCGACGCTCACCCACAATTCCCCAAACAAGGTTGGTTCTAATGTTTTTATGCTAAATGCCTCTTGGAGTCTCAGATCCCCTTTTTAGAAATATTATCACCACGCGATCGGACTATGTGGGGATAATACTCCAAAAGTATACTCCAAGAAGCGCTTTAAAGGGATACTCAAAAACCTTTGAGCGGTCGGTTTGTTTTGACATCCTAATACTTAGAGTTATAGGCCCTTTGTCCAAGAATTATCACCCCGCACTATCGCACGATGCAATGATTCCCTTAAAAGACCAACTCTAAGTTGTGGTCTTCACGCCGATCCAAGGAACACGGATGTCCAATGGACCTAAGCTACTCAACCACTTAAACTTATGTTTCCTAGAAGCTCGGTATTAGGCTTATCTATGAACCATAACCAAACAATGCCCCAATATCAAAATATATCACAGATAGTATAAAGAAATAATAGTAAACATCAAAGCAATAAATAAACACACGTTAAGAATTAAATTAGGTTAACTCGCTTTAAAAACTTCCCTGAAGTCGCCAATCAAGCAACTCGATTTTCAAAAATCTTTAATTCTCGAAAACTAGTGAAATCGCCACCTAATTTTATTTGTTCCAAAAGAACGGAAAATATAGATAAAACCCAAAACAAGCGGATAAGGCGGTTCACGTGACCAAAAAGTGGGATCGAGTCTTATGTAAGGGAAGGTATTAGCACTTTACATCCATCGTATCGATGGGACCCATTTAATTCTACGCTTTGTGTGTGTGTTTACTAGGTTATGGATGCTAAAAGAAAAAGAAATTGTTTCTTATTATTTTGAGTTTGGCACGGTTTCGGAACCGTGTGCCTACATATTCCCTTGTGCAATGGGAAAGTCAAAACTCTGTAGTTCCTCTTAAAAAGGTTTTAAGTTTGTTGTATTGATTTTATAAGAAAATCGCATTTAGACATCTCAAATACTTTGAACTAGGACTTGTTTTGTTTGTTTGAAAAGCTTAAGTCCTCGTTCGTGTTTGAAACGACTTACACCCTCTTTATCCGAAAAGAGTTTTTTACAATCGCATATGAGCGATAAAAGAATTTGAGTGAGTTGAATTGTTTTTTATGCGGATGAAAAGTACCGAACAACGAGGCTAGCCTCACGATTCAAATACTAGAAACCCGAGGAACGAAAGTTCGCCAAGTCGCCTATCACCCAAAAGTTTTCTTATGAAAAGTAAAGTGGAACGAGTTCACGTTATTTAGAGTCTTTAAGCCACGTGTCTAGCGTCCAACGACTTAAAGACTAAAGTTTAGATGGGGACAAGTTTTTAGCAACTAGGCTATCGCCTAACGACTAAAAACTTGTACTTTATTATGAAAAGATTTCAAAATGCACTCGACGTTGGATCGAGGTTTGAAACTTATTATGAAAGTGTTTTTGCAATGCGAGTTATGGTTAGTTGAATATGTGGTCCTAAGGTGCGATAATGGAGAAGAACACACAATAGTATACAAGCATTAAATAAAACAAGTAAATAAATTAAAAGCCCATACAAGGTGGCTTCGTAAATAAATGATTTACATTGTGTAGGTGCATGCGAATAATTTAATCGATTAATTAAACAAAACTTAATCAAGTAATTAGTTTAATAAAATTAATTAGGTAAACTAATTAATTTTAAATAACCTAATTAGATAATTAAATAATGTTTAACCAATCAATCAAAGTTTCATTGTAAGCCCAAGAGTAAGCGTGGTGTGTGCAAAAAGGTGTGGCCGTTGGGACGCTTCAAAGCTTTGTCCACTCAGATAATAAAAGATGGCTCGCATGAGTATTAGTTGGAAAATGTTTTCGGTTTGTGCTTATAATAATAGATAATAAAGCAATAAATACAAATATTTACTAGCTATTACAACCGTGGGGAGTGGGTACAAATTTACAAATGGGGAATAAATCAAAAAAATGCTAAAAATTTCCTAATAATAAAAGAAAGAAAATCTAACTACACTATTATTATTATTTTTGGTATTTTGGGGTATATTAAATATTTTATGTAATAAGAATAATAATATATATAAAAAATATTTGTTATTAGTAATAATGGTGGTAAATAATAATGATGAAAGTACCTAAATAAAATTACAAGGTAAGCTAATAATAGAGCATTTGCTAAATAGTAAAATGAACATAATAATAATAATGATAATAAATATAATTACTTGATAGTAAACAATAAAAATAATAAGTGTTGATAAATAATATAGTATTAATAATAATAATATAAAGGTAATGATAAAATGATAATACTAATAATAATAATATAATAATAATAATTAGTAATAATAATAGTATAATAATAATAATTTAGTTAATAATATTATATAAAAGTAATAATAATAATATACTAAGTATATATATATAATAGTCTAAAACAAATGAATAAATAATTATATGATAATAACTAATCCTATTTAATTTACTAATTAAGAAAAGCAAAACAAAAAGAAAATGGGAAACCGCTTCCTCGCTCAAGTTTTCATCCGGTTTTCTCTCTCGCCTCTCGCCACGATGCCGTTTCTCTCTCTCGGAACGCCCAACGCCCGCTAACCTCTCGCGATTCCTCACCGCGATCGTCCCTCCCCTCTCTCATCGCGATCGCGATTCTCTCTCAACGCCGTGTTCTCACCATCGCGACCCTCTCATCTCTCTCGATCGCTGCATGTTGATTCGGCTGTTCGATTGATTGTGTTTTAATGTTGTTTTACGATGTTTACCGATTTGGCTTTGAAGGTTCTAACTCTTGGTCGACGATGATGGTACGCCGAGACGCCGCTCGAGTCCAACCCGTGAGATTATTCGATACTTCTCCTCTTCTTTCTCAATCAAGGGTTTGTGGGTCTAGGAAAATGATGAGCATGTTAGGTGTTTTATGATTGTTTGCTCTTTGGTTCTGTTTTGGAACGATTGGTTATGATGTCGATGATCCGTTGGTTTGTTTTCCGTTTTGAATATGTTGGTCCATCTTTTTGTTAAGGACACATGGTTTTGTAACAATGATGCTCATTTGATTTTTGGTTTTTGGTCTTTTTGAACTGTGTATGAACTCCTCCTCTTGAATGATACTACCGTATATTAAGAATGATACCCACTCTCTCCTTTTGGTCAATTTTCCTCTTTAAGAATGTATGATACCGATATCTTTTCTTGTCCTCTTACCGATATTGGTTTCTCCTCTTGCCGGCTTGCTTGTTCTACTATCTTTGCTTTTGAATTGACCTTGCTTTTATGATGCTTTTACCGTGTATTGCCTTGTTCTACTATCTTTTGCCATAACCTCGCTTGTCTGCCTCCCGCCTGCTCTTATTTTGTCCTCGCGCTTTTGATGCCGATAACTGTGACATTTGTTTTACTTGTCGCTCGTTGACTCATACCTAGGCCGAATCGGTTTTTTTGAATGCTTGACAAACTGGTCAGTATGGGTGGATTTATTTGAAATGTGATGGTTCGATTTCTTTCACACCTCCTTTTGAACCAACAACAAAGGTTGTTGTGATTTGCAAAAGGAAGTGGTCGATGAAGGGACTTTAAAGTTCCGAGGCTTAGTTGTTTGTATATAATTAAAACCCTTAATTTCGATTCCTATATGCACCTAATGATGAGTCCGAAACATACGCTTTTTCCTCGATTTTCTTTGATATTCAATCAGAATACTAATAATTCCTTTTTCTTGTATTTTTTCATGTAACCTTATGGTGAAGACGGGACAAAAGGAAGGCAGCCCGGACGTGGAGCAAAATTCGAGGAATAACAAATAGCTCGCATAAAATTTAGAACTTGTAGGATTGGAATCTCTTGTATTTTGTAACAACATTCTAATATTCAGCTTTATATTGTATTTTGTAACAAAATTCGTAACTTGAAATAGAATGTTTGTATCCACTTTAGAGAAAGTGTAAACGCTCTTTGTAAACTATTAAGTCTTGAAGGATAACTTGACAACTTTGTCAATTGAATGAATAATACTTTCCTTATTCCTTGCCATGGTGCTTGTAATAACAAATTCTCTTGAAACGAAATTTCAGAGAACAAACGAAATTATTCCATCTTCACTCTTGTATGAAACGAATTACACTTCAAAATTCTAAGCGGAACTAGGATGAAGTTGCTCTTGAATATTTGGAAATAGTATGGAACTTGTAAATTGCGTAAACGAAACCGATGCCGTGAATTTTTGCACAAAAGTCCTTTACTTTACTTGTGAGTCCATAATAACAGCGACAAAGCACCCTCAATAACTCTTGTATAACAATACTCCCACAATTCTCAAAATGAATAGCCCAACCAAAAGCCCAAAACTCACCTTATCGTGAAAACTCAATAAAAACTTTCAAATGACAATTTTATAGCAACTTGATTAATGAATAAGCGCATCGAGATAAGCGCCATCTTGATTATACTCCAAGAATTTGAAATATTTGCAATCAGGCTCTTCCGTGAAACCATTAATATGTCTCGAGTCATAGGAATCCTTGATAATCGAGTAAACGGCGATGCGAGAGAAGACGGAACCATCTTAGACTAATCACAACACAAACCAAATTTTGCAGCTAGGGAAATACAAAAGTTGAGAAAACCCTTCAACCACTGCACTAATATTTGATGAAACATAGGCTTAAATTAAGCTAAATTTTAAAAGATATTTCCTATTCAATCATCTTAAACCCGATAAGTGAGAAAAGCGATTTTCGAACGCTCAAGGTGGAAGAGGATTGAATATCGAGAACCCCAAAATTTGCCCTACGGGAAACCAATGCCACAAAAGAAACATATAATATACCTTGACTACGAGTTAAGGAAAGACGCTGAAGAGAAAACTTGCTAAGCATTAACTAATGCTTTAACACAACAAAGAGATTTTAACAACATGGGATAACCGTGTCACCAAATGATTTTGACGACAATTTTAACGAAAATGCTAAGAGAAGAGAAACGAACTTCTCAAGCGACAAGAAAACAATATATTGAAAAATTGACATGATTGAGAACTTAACAAAGAGTTCTCTCAACTAAGGAATACCTGGAAACCTTACACAAAATTGAAAAATTGACATGACTGAGAACTTAACAAAGAGTTCCCTGATTGACAAGATTGAGAACTTAACAAAGAGTTCTCTGAACTAAGGAATACCTGGAGACCTTAAACAAAATTGAAAAATTGACATGACTGAGAACTTAACAAAGAGTTCCCTGATTGACAAGATTGAGAACTTAACAAAGAGTTCTCTGAACTAAGGAATACCTGGAGACCTTAAACAAAATTGAAAGATGACACGATTGAGAACTTAACAAAGAGTTCTCTGATTGACAAGATTGAGAACTTAACAAAGAGTTCTCTGAACTAAGGAATACCTGGAGACCTTAAACAAAATTGAAAAATGACACGATTGAGAACTTAACAAAGAGTTCTCTGATTGACAAGATTGAGAACTTAACAAAGAGTTCTCTGAACTAAGGAATACCTGGAGACCTTAAACAAAATTGAAAAATGACACGATTGAGAACTTAACAAAGAGTTCTCTGATGGACATGATTGAGAACTTAACAAAGAGTTCTCTGAATATATGGCTAGAACAATATCAGAATTGTTGGTGCACGAAAGTGCGAGGAGCCATGGCATGCTGAATGTCTTTGACCGTGTAACTTCCGAGTTACAAGCAGAACGGATTCAGTAGCGCACCCAAGAATACAATTCTCTGGGGATAAACAAAACAATATCTAGCACACCGCGTGATATAGATGTTTATGAAGTCGGAAATCTTGTTTCCGACTTTTTCACCGATGAGAGATTTATCGAACATGTACGGACATGTTGAACAACTTTGAGTTGACAAGATCTTCAATTTGTATGCGATAACTTTACCGCTGATAGAAGAATTAGATTCATACCGGATCGAAAACTTCTAGGTAATGAGCTTCAATTTGTCGACATTGTATGGACAATGCGCTAGCAAGTGGATATGTAGATCAACGTCTGAGTTGGAGAAATATCTTGAGATTTGAATAAACATCCCGCCGGGTGGATATTTATTTGTTGAGTAGTTGATGACTTACTGGGGAAATAAACACACCAGAAGTTTGATGTAATTTTCTCGATAATACCAAAGAACGAAATGTGGAATTCGCTGCCGGTAGAAATTGTTGGGAAGGTTCTTGTCTGAAAGAAATCTCGAAAATACCAAGAATGATATTGTAGTAATCCTTTCTGAAGGAGATTCACTTGGGGAGAGAAACAAGCTTCGCAGGGGAAACTTCGTAAGAAAACCAAAGTGGAAAATTCAACGGGATTCTCGGTTGAATAATTTTGCTGACATTAGAGTCCAACTGAAAGAGATAATTGTTTCGCTGGGGAAGAAATCTCGACTGGAGGCCATCAGTTGTGAAGATCCATACAAGTATATAACTTGTATTTGTAGAAAAGAGGATAATTTGTCGTCTGAGAACTAATCCTTCAATTTGATCCTTACGAGGATAATTGCAGTTTCAGTTGAAAAACCTGCAAAATAAATAGCCGAAGCTAATGCATGAGTATGATATGCATGATATGATTTTTTTTCTAACGCAAATAATGCATGATTTCCTGATACTGTTGAGAGAAGGAAGACATCACTGGGGAATCCAATTGAACGATCTTGTTGTCATAAAAGTTCACTAGGGATGATCAATCGATCCTCTGGGGAAGAGACTTCATTGGAGAATTGACACTATTGTCGATTGTCTTTCACCCGAGCATTGGCACTGGGGAGAAAAGCTAGATTGTCATCTGAGAAAAGTCTTCTACTTGTAATGGTGGCGACTCTACTGGGGAAACCTAATCACTCCGAATAGATTCAATTTGAGAATCGCCATCGCTGTAGACCAATTATGGTCGAGCCCTCAAACTTGTGATCGAAGAACTAAATTTGTCATTCAATATAGTCTTCAAATTATGATTCTCACGAGAAAAATCACTAGCCGATCTTGAAATAACCCGAGTCTTGGCTGAGGCTTATGAATTAATGTGCTATGTAGTATATGATATGAATGCATGAATGAATGCATGAATATACCGTTAATGCACGGATATCAAACCAATCCTCGACATAGCGGCTCGGAGGATAAAAGGACATGGCACAACAAGATGATCGACTGTGTCCAAAGGTTGAATTGTCACCGAAGGGTCGCAATGCTAATTCTTGTAGAAAGAAGAATAGAAAATTTCGAGTTGACTGATAATGATGATTAAAGGCGTGCCCCATGCGTGGGAATGCAGCTGCATTAGATTTTGCACTTCAGAATCTCAATATGCCCCGGTCTGGTAGACCTTGAAAAAAAATCTTTCCTACAAAGGAGTGCCCCGGCATCCTGTATTTTGACGCAATACTTTACTGATTATCAGCATTTCAAAGGAACTGGATATTCTGATATGGGAATATCATGCCTCGATAGTAGCTTCGGAGGTGTTTCCGCATCTCAAAATAACCTCCTTAGATTTATTGAACTTCAAAGTGACGGACTTTGCGCAGATGGACGACATGCCCCAGGATGAATATTGGAGAGACTCCAGAGTCTCAAAGTAGTTGCTTCAGATGAATCTTTTCAGCAAGCTTGCTTTAGAATGAGTCTTGGAAAGACTTCTACGTCGCAAGTTGTTTCCTCAGATTGACTGCATCTGAATAAGGAGCTATGCGAGCATTGGGAAGACCTGCCCCAGGACGAGCTTTAGAGAGACTCCTACGTCTCGAAGTAATTACTTCAGGCTGACTGATTCTTGAACAAACACGTGTCTAATTAAAAGAGCTTCACCGTTACGAAGTAACCGCCTGATCAACAAGTGAGCCACTAACTGGTGGAATGAGAGCCTTTGAAGGCTTCCACGCTGAAGTAATTATCTCGATTGATTGAACCGATTGGTTCGAAAACGATCAAGAAATGCCCCATCAGAATAGCCTTAGAGAGACTCCCATGTCTCGAGGTGATTGCTTCAAGTTGATCAAACATGGAACGACGGTTGTCCTGTGCTAATCGCTTTTTGGGAAAGACTAAATCAATCGTTGATTGCTCTTAAGAATTTGCCCTGATTGGCGTAAATTGAGGAGTCAATTTTGATTTGATTGCCCCAAATTAATGTAATCTTGAGAAGACAACTTGTGATATGCTCAAAGGAGTCCTTAGACGCCTTGCCCTTGATACAAATAATCGCTAACTCAAAGATAATCAAGTTTCTCTTTGGACAAAGTTAAACTCTTCACCGATGTTCATTATGAGAACCTCTTCAATGTCAAACAAATGTTTTACATGTAGAAGAATGTCTTGTGACAATTATAATGCAACATTTATGCGCCTTGAAGTTTTGTATGAAAACATTATGATTTTTTTGTGAGTGAAACACTTTTGAGTGCAACATCGAAAATTTTCTTTTGAAAGATAAGACGAGCATATGATACCAACATGTACTTAGCACACATCGTAGGAGTCGTAAACGCGATCTCTTCGTTATATGCTTTGAATTAACCCCTCGCTTCAATTAGGACTTTTGAGGGTTGTAACGTGGCTCGTTCACGGATTTTTAGAAAAAGGATTTTAGGCTCAAAATATTTGGTGCCCGCCATTCTCCATGACATTCTTCACCTAGGTTCAACTATCCCGACACGAGCACTCATCTCTCGAGAGGCGTTATAATGGTCGAGGAACCAATATAGGGTTTCTTGGACACCATGTATACCCACCTTGTCTTTTGGTACTTGACCACACAACTTGTTCTTTGTTGAGAATCTTTGCATTTCGGATCTTACTCGACTTTTGCCTAAGCGACTTATTACTAAGTTCGACTTAGCGGCTTTTTGTCTTTTCTATTCATATTTTTTTTGCAAGTCGTGGATCCATGCACAACCTTTGATTTGTTAAAAGTGATGGTGACTGCCTCGAGTCCTTAGGTAGATGAGGGTAATCGTTATGGTGTCGCTATCCGTTGACCTTTCCGATGCGAGAGACACCCAACATGGTATCATTCTCCTTTGATGCACACTATTGATAGATGGAGGTCGACTCATCGTGGTTTTGACCTTTCTCAACCTTTTGAAGGATAGCCAATGTTGTATCCTTAAATGCTTACTCTTGATGAGTTTGGAAAGCTCGATCGATTAATCAACACTACCCGCCTGTGGTAAAAACGATGAGGGTTTTTCCGAATGTAAAAGAAACTCCTACTTCAAGGCTCAAAGGGTTAACGAGGGTCTATCTCCCTTAACTCCTGTTTGGGAATTTGAAACAAGGCCTCGTACATCATAAGGTGGTTCTACTCAAGAACATACATTCGAGATCTAGCTTTTTCAATCATCGTCATCCTCCCTCCAATCTTTGCCTAGGCGAAAGGATTGGTAACGTTGGTATCAAAATGCTCGCAAATCAATTTAAAGAGTGATAACGAATGGATTGATTGACAACAAATGGATTACTTCAAGACAAACATACTCGTTGCATTAAGATGAAAACAAACAAGTTTCTACATGCAAACAAAGTTTAAACAATTAAACAAGATACACATGAAAATGCAAAGAAAGAAATAAAATACTGTCATTGTTGAGGAGACTTGAGCTTTGTCTTGACTTGTTGATTTAGATGAAATTAGTAGGCTTGACGTTCACTTGAGTACGGGGTTTCCATTCACAAACAAATTTCCTCCTTGAAGAGTCAAGTACCTCTGGTCGATCAACTGTTGAACTTTGGCTTTGTAGGAGTTGCAATCCTCTGTTGAGTGGCCTCATCGCTCCATCATGGTATCCACATCGCGCTATGATCATAACCAAGGGAATAACTTTGGTGGGTTAAGAAACTTAGGAACCACCAATGAACTTTGAACCGATATGGCGAAGTTGATCAGAGGTCACCGGAATTGGATCAAGAGGAGAATTCCTTCTTTCCAAATTATTCCGAGGCACTGTTTGATTTTGAGAGTTCCGACTCTGAAGTTGAGGAAGATCAGACAAAAGTTGTTGATGCAAAGACTTGAAAGATGGTAATGGAGGATAATGAGTTGGTGTTGCAACCGACTTCCCTTTGCTAGAATTTGAGATATCTTTGTCAAGGTTACCACCTTCTCGTAAGTGAACATCCGTCTACTTCATCACTATTCTTCAAAGTCTCAACTCCTCTTGGTAAGCAATTGTCCCAATGAGTTTTGAAGCTCCTCAAAATTGCTATGATCGACTTTGCAAGCAAAATGTCCAAGCTCGATCCATTCTGCTTGAAAATAGAATCTTATCATCAATTAGCTCTTGAACTGTGCATTTGAAGGCCGAACAATTTCTCCGTGTCCTACAGAGTCAGCATGAAAAGCACATTTAACTTTCTCATCAAACCAAGCTTTGGCAACCCCTGGTACTGGCTTCAATTCCCTTGGTATCACAACACCACTCTGAATCAAGTAAGGCAATAGTTGAGAATACGACATCGGATTGGTCAATATCCCGAGCATATCGGCGATAATGCGGATTAATACCGATTGGATCCTTCTTCTTCGATCGGGGAGCAAGCAATTGTTGTTGTCGAGGATTTTTGAAGGTGAAGGTCGAGGACGATACTCAGTAGGAGAATTTTGAACTGGAGAGTTCGCCACATGTGGATGTCCTTGACTCATGGAGACATCAAATGATAGAGCAAAGAACCAAACTTATGAGATTGGTGTAGTGTTGCATTCTCTTTCAATACAACTTGCAAGAGATCCAAGACTGCACTCATCCGACTCTTCAAGTGCTTAACTTCTGCTCAAAAGTTCTTGACCACGAAGCTCGCCTATAGCCCTCCGAGACATCCTTGGAGTTCGAACGCTGAGTAGACAGCTTGATATTTCTGGACAGAAGAAATGAAATGAGCTTTTCTGATGAAGATGGAATGCATGCATTAAAGAATGTAATGGTAACGCATGTAAGAATGCGATGTAATATAGTAGTAACGCATGTAAGAATGCGATGTAATGGTAATGCATATAAGAATGTCATATGATGGTGATGCATGTAAGAATGCAATGATGGTGATGCATGTAAGAATGCGATGATGGTGATGCATGTAAGAATGCGATGTGATGCGATACATATTAATGTTATGCGCAAAATCACATGTAAAGTCAAATAGCACAAGGGTTTAAAAGGACGGTCGGTCATGGTTTCGACGTCTACCCACAATTCCCCAAACAAGGTTGGTTCTAATGTTTTTATGCTAAATGCCTCTTGGAGTCTCAGATCCCCTTTTTAGAAATATTATCACCACGCGATCGGACTATGTGGGGATAATACTTCCAAAAGTATACTCCAAGAAGCGGCTCTTAAAGGGATACTCAAAAATCCTTTGAGCGGTCGGTTTGTTTTGGACATCCTAATACTTAGAGTTATAGGCCCTTTGTCCAAGAATTATCACCCCGCACTATCGTACGATGCAATGATTCCCTTAAAAAGACCAACTCTAAGTTGTGGTCTTCACGTCGATCCAAGGAACACGGATGTCCAATGGACCTAAGCTACTCAACCACTCTAAACTTATGTTTCCTAGAAGCCTGGGTATTAGGCTTATCTATGAACCATAACCAAACAATGCCCCAATATCAAAATATATCACAGGATAGTATAAAGAAATAATAGTAAACATCAAAGCAATAAATAAACACACAAGCGAAGAATTAAATTAGGGTTAACTCGCTTAAAAAACTTCCCAAAGGAAGTCGCTAATCAAGCAACTCGATTTTCAAAAATCTTTTAATTCTCGAAAACTAGTGAAATCGCCACCTAATTTTATTTGTTCCAAAAGAACGGAAAATATAGATAAAACCCAAAACAAGCGGATAAGGCGGTCACGTGACCAAAAAGTGGGATCGGAGTCTTATGTAAGGGAAGGTATTAGCACTCTTACATCCATCGTACTGATGGGACCCATTTAATTCTACGCTTTTGTGTGTGTGTTTACTAGGTTATGGATGCTAAAAGAAAAAGAAATTGTTTCTTATTATTTTGAGTTTGGCACGGTTTCGGAACCGTGTGCCTACATATTCCCTTGTGCAATGGGAAAGTCAAAACTCTGTAGTTCCTCTTAAAAAGGTTTTAAGTTTGTTGTATTGATTTTATAAGAAAAATCGTGCATTTAGACATCTCAAATACTTTGAACTAGGACTTGTTTTGTTTGTTTGAAAAGCTTAAGTCCTCGTTCGTGTTTGAAACGACTTACACCCTCTTTATCCGAAAAGAGTTTTTTACAATCGCATATGAGCGATAAAAGAATTTGAGTGAGTTGAATTGTTTTTTATGCGGATGAAAAAGTACCGAACAACGAGGCTAGCGTCTCACGATTCAAATACTAGAAACCCGAGGAACGAAAGTTCGCCAAGTCGCCTATCACCCAAAAGTTTTCTTATGAAAAGTAAAGTGGAACGAGTTCACGTTATTTAGAGTCTTTAAGCGTGTCTAGCGTCCAACGACTTAAAGACTAAAGTTTAGATGGGGACAAGTTTTTAGCAACTAGGCTATCGCCTAACGACTAAAAACTTGTACTTTATTATGAAAAGATTTCAAAATGCACTCGACGTTGGATCGAGGTTTGAAACTTATTATGAAAGTGTTTTTGCAATGCGAGTTATGGTTAGTTGAATATGTGGTCCTAAGGTGCGATAATGGAGAAGAACACACAATAGTATACAAGCATTAAATAAAACAAGTAAATAAATTAAAAGCCCATACAAGGTGGCTTTGCAAATAAATGATTTACATTGTGTAGGTGCATGCGCGAAATTAATTTAATCGATTAATTAAACAAAACTTAATCAAGTAATTAGTTTAATAAAATTAATTAGGTAAACTAATTAATTTTAAATAACCTAATTAGATAATTAAATAATGTTTAACCAATCAATCAAAGTTTCATTGTAAGCCCAAGAGTAAGCGTGGTGTGTGCAAAAAGGTGTGGCTGGGACGCTCAAAGCTTTGTCCACTGTGATAATAAAAGATGGCTCGCATGAGTATTAGTTGAAAATGTTTTCGGTTTGTGCTTTGAGAATAATAAATAGATAATAAAGCAATAAATACAAATATTTACTAGCTATTACAACCGGTGGGGAGTGGGGGTACAAATTTACAAATGGGGAATAAATCGAAAAGAAAATGCTAAAAATTTCCTAATAATAAAAGAAAGAAAATCTAACTACACTATTATTATTATTTTTGGTATTTTGGGGGTATATTAAATATTTTAAGTGTAATAAGAATAACAATATATATAAAAAAAATATTTGTTATTAGTAATAATGGTGGTAAATAATAATGATGAAAGTACCTAAATAAAATTACAAGGTAAGCTAATAATAGAGCATTTGCTAAATAGTAAAAATGAACATAATAATAATAATGATAATAAATATAATTACTTGATAGTAAACAATAAAAATAATAAGTGTTGATAATAATATAGTATTAATAATAATAATATAAAGGTAATGATAAAATGATAATACTAATAATAATAATAATAATAATAAGATTAGTAATAATAATAGTATAATAATAATAATATAGTTAATAATATTATATAAAAGTAATAATAATAATATACTAAGTATATAATATATATAATAGTCTAAAACAAATGAATAAATAATTATATGATAATAACTAATCCTATTTAATTTACTAATTAAGAAAAGAAAACAAAAAGAAAATGGGGAAACCGTTTCTCTTCCTCGTTCAAGTTTCTCATCCTGGGTTTTCTCTCTCGCCTCTCTCTCGCCACGATGCCGGGTTCTCTCCTCTCTCTCGCCGGAACGGCCCAACGCCTCCGCTCAACCCTCTCTCGCCGCGATTCCTCACCGCGATCGTCCCTCTCCCTCTCTCTCACTGCGATCGCGATTCTCTCTCTCAACGCCGTGTTCTCACCATCGCGACCCTCTCATCTCTCTCGATCGCTGTTGCATGTTGATTCTGGCTGTTCGATTTCTGATTGTGTTTTAATGTTGTTTTACAGATGTTTACCGATTTGGCTTTGAAGGTTCGGAACTCTTGGTCGACGATGATGGTACGGCTGAGACGCCGCTTCTGAGTCCAACCCGGTGAGATTATTCTGATACTTCTCCTCTCTTCTTTCTCAATTCTGAAGGGTTTGTGGGTCTAGGAAAATGATGAGCATGTTAGGGTGTTTTATGATTGTTTGCTCTGTTTGGTTCTGTGTTTTGGAACGATTGGTTATGATGCTGATGATCTGTTGGTTTGTTTTCTGGTTTTGAATATGTTGGTCCATCTTTTTTGTTAAGGACACATGCTGGTTTTGTAACAACAGATGCTCATTTGATTTTTTGGTTTTTGGTCTTTTTTGAACTGGTGTATGAACTCCTCCTCTCTTGAATGATACTACCGTATATTAAGAATGATACCCACTCCTCTCCTTTTGGTCAATTTTCCTCTTTTAAGAACTGATGATACTGATATCTTTTCTTGTCCTCTTACTGATATTGGTTTCTGTCCTCTTGCTGGCTTGCTTGTTCTACTATCTTTGCTTTTGAATTGGACCTTGCTTTTATGATGCTTTACTGCTGGTGTATTGCCTTGTTCTACTATCTTTGCCATAACCCCGCTTCTTGTCTCGCTTCCCGCTCGTTTTATTTTGTCCTCGCCGCTTTTTAATGCCGATAACTGTGACATTTGTTTTACTTGTGCTCGTTGACTCATACCTAGGCCGAATCGTTTTCTTTTGAATGCTTGACAAACCGTCATGTATGGGCTGGATTTATTTGGAAAAGTGATGGTTCGATTTCTTTCACACCTCCTTTAGAACCAACAACAAAGGTTGTTGTGATTTGCAAAAGGAAGTCGTGGCCGATGAAGGACTTTAAAGTTCCGAGGCTTAGTTGCTTGTATATAATCAAAACCCTTAATTTCGATTCTATACGCACTCCTAATGATGAGTCCGAAACATACGCTTTTTTCCTCGATTTTCTTTGATATTCAACTGTAACTACTAATAATTCCTTTTTCTTGTATTTTTTCATGTAACCTTATGGTGAAGACGGGGACAAAAGGAAGGCAGCCCGGACGTGAGCAAAATTGAGGAATAACAAATAGCTCGTATAAAATTTAGAACTTGTAGGATTGGAATCTCTTGTATTTTGTAACAACATTCTAATATTCAGTTTATATTGTATTTTGTAACAAAATTCAGAACTTGGAAATAGAATGTTTGTATCCACTTTAGAGAAAGTGTGTAAACGTCCCTTTGTAAACTATTAAGTCTTGAAGGATAACTTGACAACTTTGTCAATTGAATGAATAATACTTTCCTTATTCCTTGCCATGGTGCTTGTAATAACAAATTCTTCTTGAAACGAAATTTCAGAGAACAAACGAAATTATTCCATCTTCACTCTTGTATGAAACGAATTACACTTCAAAATTCTAAGCGGAACTAGGATGAAGTTGTTTTGAATATTTGGAAATAGTATGGAACTTGTAAATTGTAAACGAAACCGATGCCGTGAATTTTGCACAAAAGTCCTTTACTTTACTTGTGAGTCCATAATAATGATAAAGCACCCTCAATAACTCTTGTATAACAATACTCCCACAATTCTCAAAATGAATAGCCCAACCAAAAGCCCAAAACTCACCTTATCGTGAAAACTCAATAAAACTTTCAAATGACAATTTTATAGCAACTTGATTAATGAATAAGCGATCGAGATAAGCGCCATCTTGATTATACTCCAAGAATTTGAAATATTTGCAATTGTGGCTCTTCCGTGAAACCATTAATATGTCTCGAGTCATAGGAATCCTTGATAATCGAGTAATGCGAGAGAAGACGGAACCGCACTAATCGCCAACACAAACCAAATTTTGCATTAGGGAAATACAAAAGTTGAGAAAACCTCGTTCAACCACGCACGAATATTTGATGAAACATAGGCTTAAATTAAGCGGTAAATTTTGGGTGCGATAATCATGTATTCGGAGGCGACATCGTGGGTCTTATGATCTTTGTATCAAGGGACTATGATGATTTGTTTGAAGGCAACGTGCTAGAATACCTCTACGCTCGAGGGACATGACCATTTGAAATCGAAAGGCATCGAGAGAATTACTCTAAGGTGCGTGTGAAAGAAGTGTATCAAATTCGAATATATTATCTTGAAGATTAGTGTGAGCTATGTCCAATTATTATCTTGCCATACACGCCTAATTACTAGCAATTGATAAGGGTGCGGAAAGTAAATGCGAATGTAAAATGCGGAAAGGTAAATCCTACGCTATTACATGGCTTTGGGGCAGATACATAATTTAAACTTGCGGAAAATAAAACCCTAATTTAAACTCTTACATCCCATGAACAGTTACATTATTAGAAAATAAAACGATAAAAAGAAAACGTCTGAATCGGAGCAACCTGTGAAAGAATAAGAAAATCGGAAAATATGATGAAAACGAAATGAGAGAAAATGTTAGAAAAAATGCAAGTTTTAATATGAGAAAATTAATATATGCTGGAAATAAGATAAATAAGCTAAAATAATTTTTTGGGATTTTTTGGAAAAGATTTAATAATTAAAATGCAATTAAAAGTGAATTAAATGCAAAAATATAAATCAAATTAAATATGCATGCAAAATTATATTTTTTAATTTTAGAAATTAAATAAAGATTTTTAGAATATAAATGCAAAAAGAAAATATTTTTTGGTAATTTTTTAATGCATAAATAAAAATATGGAAATAAATTAAAATAGATGCAAAATATTGAATAATATAAAAAATATAAAAACAGGAAAAGTTTGAAGTTTGGAAAAAAAAAGGAAGAACCGGTCCCAGGCTGGATCGAACTCATGACCTCCTGGAGAATCTCTTCAAAACACAAGCCTTAACCATCGGGCCGCGGTTTTGTGTTGGAAAAGTCGGAAACATTTGAATAAAAACGCTGACACGCCCCGGTATATTTGAAAACGAGTCACCACGCTGGGCCCCTTGAATGTATGGACGAATCACGTTGCACAGAAGCGCCACGCCTACTCTCGCCTGAGTCAAACATTCCACGACGCCGGAGCCCTAGCTCCGGTCGTCTTCTCCGGCAAGGAGATTCTGAGATCCTGCAAAATATGAGCAATAAACAAAAACGAAGGACCCTACCCCCCTAAATCGGCCATGGCGAACACGATGGTGCCATTAGTTTGCCCTGAAAACGCCTGGAACTCGTGTTTCGAAACTCACAGCTCTAAAAACCCTAACAATGGCATGCTTGGATTTCTACGTGGAAACTTTCATGTAATGCATCAAACATGATCTAATGAATGCCCTGGACACAAACAAATACATGAAAACAATTAATAATGCATGGAATCATGAAATCGAAATTTGGAAAGTTTGCAAACCGGTGAGAACTCAAGGGCACGTTCTGGGCAGCCTGGGCTTGAGGTATGAGTATGGATCGATCATGGGAACCTCCAAGGTGATTGAGTGGTTAAATCAATAAGCTTACGAAAACAAAATTCAATTTTGGATTCTTGAAAATTTTGCCAAAGTTGTGGGTTGTTTTAGGGTAGGGTTCCGTCCTCAGGCCGTAATGCCGAGTATTTATAGAGGAAAATTGATGGCAAAAGGAGGAAAAAGATTGCTTATTGATTGTGCAAATATTTTCCAATAAAAACAAATCAAATTTTGAAGAAAATATGATTTTCTCATCAATGCCATGGCTTGCAATGAATTTGGTAAATGGTGTGGGCTTTCTTGGACATTAAGAGAGATATAAACCAACTTAATTGAAAATAACTTAATTTTCATATTTTACATAATTTATTTTTGAATTAAATGTTGTAAAATTCAAATATAAACCATGAAAATAGAAAATCACCAATGCCAAGCTTTTATGGGTCAAAAATAACATCATGAACAAGTTTGATCAAAAGATTATAGGCCCATTTGGAAAATTTTGCATTTTGACCAAAATGTCCTTTGTGCAATTGTTCAAAATTGCCCAACTTCAATAGTGTATCTTGCTCAATTTTCCACATTTTTGAGTGTTCTTGGACTTTTTGGAAAGCTCTAAGAGTCCTATAAACAATGTCTTTGGTCTCATCTCAATTGAAGTTACCATGCTCAATATATCTTCAAAACAAAAAGTTGACTTTTTGTTGACTTTGAAAATGACCGAATGTTTTGAGCTATACCTCTCAAATGAAGCATTTTTGGACATTCTTGTGAGACATGAAGTTGTAGAGAATTGAATTTCCTTCAAAATGAGCTTTGTGGAAAATTTCGAGAAAGTATGAGAAAGTTATGATCAACAAAGTTCAGCTTGACTTTTCATCTAGAAACCCTAATTTAGAAAGTTTGACTTTTGAGCAAATCTTGAGTTTTCTTGATGAATCATGATCAACCCTTGATCAAATGATGAATGTTACTTCAAAATGAGGATGTTGACCAAAAATCAGAAGTTTTGATTGTATGTTGACCACAGCTGACTTTTGTCCAATACACCGATTTTCAACCATCCGAGCAATTGTCTGAGGAAACTTGACTTGTGAGGCTTGAAACTTGACATGGAGAATCTTTGAAGCATAGGAGGAGGCATGAAGACCATTGGAGATGTTGCAAATCCATCTTGACTTGAGAGATACCAAACCCTAGTTTGGGTTGATTGTCTAGAGAGAGTTTGTCCGATCAACTCTCGAGGAATCCTCGAGCATAGATGTATGAAATCTTTGAGAAGATGGAGGGCAAATTTTGGGTATGACAATAAGATGTCGCGCTGAGGAAGAATTTGATGCAAATCTTCTCAAAACTTCTTATCATTGATGATGCCCTCATGGATATTCTTGAGTCTCAAGATATCTTTTCACGTCAGAGTACCAAGGTTTCTCCATCAAGTTCATAACAATATGCTGGTTCACAAACTTCTCAATGATAATTTGGGAGCCTCGTTGTCCCATCCGACTTTGAACATAGACGACATAGTAGCCAATGCGCCCGCCAACCGATTCTCTCGTTGAATATGATTAAAAGTGATCTCTTCAAGTAGGGATCAAACTCAACATGCCTTGATACGGAATGAGATTCGGATGCTTCGATCCCACTCGCCTTTAATCTGACCGATCACCAAAGTCGAATCTCCATACACTTGTAAGAACTTGATTCTTAGATCAATAGCAACTTTGATACCCATGATGCACGCCTCAGATTCGGCCATATTGTTGGTGCAATAAAACATAATTTGAGGTGAACGGCAGCCCGCCTATGGGATGTAATGATGGCGCCAATGCCATTGCCGAGTGCGTTGAGGTCTCAAAGACCATGGTCCATCGGGATCCTTGTTCAGTCCTTCGTCCGTCCCGGTTCTTCGCACAAGAACTAGTAAAACATCTTCATCTCGAAATTAACCGCATAGATCGATAGTCATCTACGGTTTAATGAGCCAAATGATCACCACTACACTTGATCGCTTTCGAGAAGTGTACGGATGTCGATTCGGTCATGATCATTTGCCATCTTGCTATTCTTCCGAGAGAGTTGGTTTCTCAAATATGTATTTTATCGGATCCATCTTGAAATTAACAAAGTAGTGTGAGCCAACATATACCGCCTTAGTCGGCGAAAGCAGCCCAAGCCAAAGCGCTGCAAGTTTTCTCGAGTGTGAGTATCTTGTTTCACCGGTAAATTTTTGCTAAGGTAGTATATTGCATACTCTTTTCGACTGCATACGCCATGTTGACCGAACACACACCCCATTGAGTTCTCTAACACCGCCAAGTACATGATAAGAGGTCTTCCTTCGTGTGGTATCGTATAGGAGGATTCAGTAGGTACCCTTGATTTTGTCAAAAGCGATCCGACAATCGCCGCTCCATTCCACTACTTGATCTTTCTTCAAGAGCTTGAAGATTGACTCACAAGTAGCGCTTATGCAATGAATCGCAATGTAATTCAATCGCCCAAGAAACCTCGACTTCTTTCTCAGGGAGTCGCATTTCTTGAATAGCATTAACTTTGAAGGGGTCAACTTCTATACCTTTTCCACTGACAAAAAACCCTAAGAGCTTACCGGATCTGACTCCAAAGGTGCACTTGTTAGGATTGAGTCTCAGTCTGTATTTCTTCAACCTGCCAAATAGTTTTCGCAGATGATCAAGATGTTCTTCTTCAGTGTGTGACCGAGCTATCATGTCGTCGACGTAGACCTCTATCTCGTGATGAATCATGTCATGAAATAACGTCACCATGGCATCGATAAGTGGCGCCCGCTTTTAGTCCAAACGGCATAACCTTGTAGCGTAAAGTGCCCCACTGCGTAACGAAGTTGTCTTCTCCATGTCTTCAGGAGCCATTTTGATCTTATTGTAACCGGAGAAACCATCCATGAAGGAGAAGACCTTATGCTGAGCGGTGTTGTCAACCAGAACATCAATATGAGGAAGTGGAAAATCGTCTTTAGGACTTGCTTTCTTTAGATCTCTGTAATCCACACAAATTCGAACTTTACCATCCTTATTAGGTACGGGCACCACGTTAGCCACCCACTGTGGATAGGAAGTAACAGCTAAGAAACCGACGTTGAACTGCTTCATAACTTCGGCTTTAATTTTCTCTGACATCTCAGGACGCATGCGATTTAACCTTCTGCTTCACCGAGAAAACCTTCTTTGTCAGAATCGGTACCACAATATCAATGTCCGCACTGGCATGTCTTCGTATGACCAAGCAAAACCTCAATATAGTCTCGTAGCATCCGAACCAATCTTTCTTTAACACTGCTCTCAAGACCCGCCTCCTATCTTGATCTCTTTTTGTCCTCATCAGTACCCAAATTCACAACCTCAACCGGCTCTTTGTGTGGTTGTATAACTTGATCTTCTTGCTGTAGCAGTCTGACAAGTTCTCCTGGCACTTCACAATCCTCCTCACCTTCGTCTTCGGCTTGGTAGATCGGATTATCGAAGTCATATTTAGCAACATCATAGCTGTTATCAACGAGATTCGGAGTGATTCTGCAGTGTATCACGTGGGTGTGTGTAAGAAACACATAGCCTTTGAAGGGGTGATAAAGTAAAAGAAAAATAACAACATTTAAATGCAAAAGTCCAACGATTTTATTGAATGAAAATATGCAAATGACAGATAATAACCCTCACAAACGAGCCATGATGCCCCGAGCAAGGCACTAGGCTTTAAAGTTTATTGTTCAAAGCATAGAAAATACGAAAAGCAAAACAAAAACAAGAGCAATTACTCTTGTCTAAAGGAGATTGGTATGACGTCTTCAGTCTTCCAATTGTTGAGTCCGTTGTCAGGAGTTGGGAAGATCCATTTGCTGATGTCGAACTCGCTGTCGTCGTCTCCTACAGATGGATTCCACTCTGGCTAATGCGGAAAGGAAGTTGGTCGGCATGTTCACGGCGTATCATCTTCTGACCTTTGACGGTGAAGCCTAAACCAGTCTTGTTAGATTTGAAAGGAAAATTAGGGAGCTGACCCCAAATAGTACTACCTCCTCCTTCAACTGCAGCTTGAGCATCCTTCAGTGATGCCATCCTAGGCGGAGCTTGCGTAACTTCAGGAGTGACGGAGAGTCAACAGGCATGACTCTAGGGATTACTTCGAAAGCTTGACAGGGAGTCTCGAAGAATTCACCTTCCATCTCAAGGTATCGGAATGACTGTAGATGACTGACCATATATTCTTCTTCACCACACACTGTAACAACCTTCCCTTCACTGGTACTTCACTTTTGATGCAAGGTAGAGGTAACAACGCCTTCCCATGTATCCAAGGGCCCAAGTAGGTAAGAGTAAGTCGGACGAATGTCCATGACAAAGAAAGTGGAATCAAAAGTCTGGGAACCGACTTTAATAGGCAGAATGAGCTCTCCAAGTACAGTTCGCCTAGAACCATCAAAAGCTCTCACAACAATGTCACTGGGTTTTAGAACCAACTCTTTAAGATCAAGTCGATCAAAAGCAGTCTTTGGAAGGATATTCAGAGCAGAACCGGTATCCACAAAAACATGAGACAATGTAATGCCCTTGCATTCAACAGAGACGTGCAAGGCTTTGTTGTGTTTCCTTTCGGCAGGAGTCAAATCAACATCAGAGAAGCCTAGGCCGTTGTTGGCAGCCAGGCTAGCAATACAAACTTCAAACTGGTCGGTAGTAGTGTCTTGCGGTACGTGGGCATTCTTCGGAAACTTCACCAAGGCGTTCACATGAGCCTCAAAGCACAAGAGCAGAGCAAGCATGGAAATCTTGGACGGAGTCTGTCCCAACTGTTCCACAATATTGTAGTCACTCTTCTGGATAATCTTCACAATTTCCTCCATTTCTCGTTTGGAGGTGTCTTCAGCAACTTCCTTTGGTACTTCTGGCTGAGCAGGGTGAGTCACTGGTTCTTTCCCTCTAGTGCCGGGAACTAGTTGAATAGCAGGAATGCGAGTTGGAGTCGCAGTGTCTTTTGGAGGAGAGATATCTGGAGAGAACACCCTTCCGGTTCGGGTCACCTTACTTGATTTGGTGATGTTGTCAATGTCAGGAATGGTAGCTTCAATGGTCAGAGGGTCTTGCTTGAGGCCATGATAGTAGACATCAGATCCATAATCCCAAGGAATAGCTTTGTCAGAGGAATATGGAACTGGTCTGGGAGAGGTAATGATGAGAGGTGCCACTCTAGGCGCAGGATCAGCAGAGGAAATCCTTATGCTGTTAACATCAGCATAGTCTCCTGGGAAATCGTCACCCCATCCGGTTGCCTTAACATCTTCAATAGGAATCTTGTATCTCTCAGGAATAGTATACTTCATCATGTAATCAAACTTTCCACTTGGCTGCCCCAAGGTATCCCATGCAGACGGTACAGCTTCATTCACATCTTCGATCTTCAGTTTCTTAGACATGTCTTCACACACTCTCCATGTGGTTTCAGAATGTATTTCATGGTTATCCATCATGCATCGAACACGCCTTCTCAACCAAGCACAACCATCGTGCGTATGGGCACCAACGACAATTCTCTAGGCATCATGGATTGACACCGCTTGTAGCAAATTCTTCTTAATCACATCGAGGAATGGTCAAGTCATCTATGTTGAAAACATAAGTATCCTCACCAACAAAGATTGGAACTTTTGTCATGGTTAGGCATAGGCGCGTTGATCACATTCGGGTCTCGGGAGGATCAAACTCAACTGCTTAGCTTCAATCATATCTTGAATCTTGTTCTTCGTGAGCCCAACAGCTGTCGTCGTGCCCCTGGCTATTGGAGTGGTAAGCACACTTAGCATTAGGATTGTATCTCGAGAGGAAGTGTTGACACTGAGGAGGATCCTTCAAAGTAATCACCTACTTTCAACATGTGTTGCAAGGCTCATGACAATGGCATGTTGATCTTTGTAAATTGTCTTCGTGGCGCTGCTCGCGCGCTGTCTCACCGAGGTTGTGCCGATGTAGGATCGAGATCACAACCGCCCTACAGATTGAGCACGGTCGGTCTTGGCTCGGCTTTTACCATACACAACATTAGTTTCTTTCCTACCACCAAAAGATCTTTTCGCAGCATTTGAAGATGACTCTACATGAATCTTCCCACTCTTGATACCAGCTTCGATGTGCTCTCCTGTCAATATCACTCGGTGAATCCATCAAGAGTTTCCAATCAAATGATTGAAAATGGACCCGCCGTTGTTCCCATAAACATATCAACCAACTCCCTATTGGACAAGGGTGGTTGAACTCACCGCTAGATCTCCATTTCGAGCATACCCTTGAACTTCTCATCACGACCCATAGACATGCTCGTAGTTGCATGCAAGTGGGTGTCAACTCAGCATTGTACTCATACTGTCTATAGAAAGCATTTGCCAAGTCACTCCAAGTACGGATACGGTCATTCTCTAGCTGATAATACCACTCCAATTGAGTTCAACAAACTCTCTTGAAAATAATGCATCCACAACTTTTCATCAGTGGGGTTGATCTTTGAACATAGGACTTCAAATGCACTTGGACAAGAAATGCCATCATATTTGGCAAAAGTTGAACTTTGAATTTGGAGGAATCACCACACCAGAACAAGACTCGATCATCAAAATTCATTTTGACGTTTTCTACAAGATTCAGACGGTCTTCAAGTTGCTTGTACTTGTCATCTTCATCGTAGTACTCATTATCATATTGATCTCTCTCTTCTCAGCTCACCGACCGCCTTCTTCATTGCCCTTGACGCCCCTCATTCTTGACACTTCCTTCCGAGAGCTCTATTCGATCGACCACTTTAGGACCACCTTTGTAACGCCTACCCATGTTGAGAACACCAACGACCTCTTCTTTCGTTGATGAGCTTCTTCGATCCTCTTGGCCTTGGACCAAGCTAGTGAACATCTCCTAGAACCGAGCATTCGAGCCCGGAGATCTTTGACACTGCTCAAGAGCCATTTCGCTAAAATAAATAGCGAGAGAATGAGAAAACCAACCTTCAATGTACCATGAGATGTTATGCCATGATATGCGATGTTTATGCAAATGCAATGCAATGTTTTCAAGGACCATAGACATTTAAATTTGTTAAACAAGCACGAACAAACATTTATTAGTTCTCTTTTATTCTTTTTCTTTTAAGTACAAAAGATAGTTCAAAACAATAAAATAAAATAAAATAAAAGAACAAAAATCCTAGAGCTCTAAGTCTCCCATGGGCGCTTCCTCTTGGTGCCGAGATAGGCGTTGATGTTTCGCTCCTCGTGAAGCAGCTTGGTCAACTCTAGTACCTTCTTCTCACTTGCATAACATTGAGCTTCGAATGTATCCCTTCTTCTTGTTGAATCCAGGATCTTTCAAGTCTTCAAGATCAGAGGCATGTCGATGGAGAATGGTATAGGGTACGTCACCTATAGCAACAGGTTCCATAATTACTGGTAAAACAGGCGTGAATGGCATCATGAGGTTTTGAGCTCGAGCTCGCACCCATTTGAGGTAAGGTTCCAAAGGAATGGAGTTCTGGTGCCCCAAAGACTTGGTATCAATCTTCTTTACCATGCCCCAAGCGTGTATGAACCTTCGTCGGTAATTCTGGAGATCGTGGTTGTAGTCAAACACAACATCTTAGAGAAGCATATCATGCGGACCATCTCTTCGAGCAAAACCAAACTGACGTAGAGCTACAGAAGGGTTGTAAGTAATACCTCCCCTTATACCAAGGAGTGGTACATTGGGGAATTCTCCACAATGCTCAATGAATGTGAAGTCCTTTTGAGAGAAAAGATTCCAACGGATATCTGAATGAGATAGTGACATTAGCCTTTGAGACCACTTCAATCTTTACTCGTTCTTCAAAACTAATGGAGGAAGGTGCGAAATAAACCACCTGGAAAGTAACGGTATACAACACATGAGAGTTCCTTGTCTCTTAGTAGTACGAGTGTGGAGAGAATGTAGGATGTCTCCAAGTAAAGTAGGCACAGGATTGCGGATAAGAAACAACTTGATGGTGTTGACATCTATGAATTGATTCGAGTTAGGGAATAGAACCAAACCATATATTAGTAAGGCCACAATGTCTTCGAATGCATGGAAACTCATAACTTTGAGGAATTCTCGGGCTTTCTTAATTAAGAACTTGGCAAGTAAACCCTTAACTCCACTTCTGGTTTCCCAATTGGCTTCAATGTCTGAGCGCTTAAGATGTAAGGAAGATGCGATGTCTTCGTATTTAGGAACCTTTTCTAAACCGGTGAATGGCATTTGGTCAAGAATAGGTATCCCAAGTAGCTTAGAGAACTCTTCCAAAGTAGGAACTAACTGATAATCTGGGAATGTAAAGCAATCGTGTTTCAGATCGAAGAACTGGAATAAGACATGCATCATATCTTCTTCAAAACCGGAGATAACCAAGTCAAGCAGATAACCATGTCTTTTGACGAACCGGCATGATCGGAATTTCAAACCAATTCTTTGAGTGAGAAGGTATACCCATGAAGTTGATTCGATAGTCTTTCTAGAAGCCATAATCCCCTACAAAACAGAGCAAAGATAAATCCCTAGGTCCTTGAAATAGTTAGAAATGATATGCAATGCGATGATGTCATGATGTCATGTTTAGCACACACAAACAATTCACACAATGAGCCTAGGTTTAAGGCTTGCAAGAGGTATAGGTGATTACCCCACCAAAAGTTTGAGTTGGTTCATCCTGTCCTATAATAGTAACCGGGTTCTAGGAATCTCATATCATTGATCTTTCTCGTAGGCGTTTATTTCAATACGACTACCAAGTGGTCAACCGAAAATATCCCAAAAGTCTGATCTTAATGAGCGTAGCATCGAGTATCAGCCAACCTCGGTCTGCACCAAAGCCGACCATCTCACTACCTTCTAATGGCCAAGATGGGTCAATTAAGGTTCTAAAAGTTTAGTTAGTGCTTGATGACACCACGCAGAAGCCAAATATTATCCTCAACTTGGAAATGAAGAGTATCAGGACATCCAAAGTGTCACACTAACGTAGCCATCATGTTGACCGTTTCGGTATACGCCTAACGGTCGCGACGATTTATTGCTACTTACCTAAAAGGAAACCCGGATCCGGGTGTAGGATCCCCCACAAATATAATACCCAAGCAACCCTTAAAGATAAAGCATACAAGTCAAACAGAAAGCAATAAAAGTGATCTAGAAATCCCTAAGGTATTCTCTCTTTTAGGGTGTCTCCCCGGCAGAGTCGCCAGCCAGAATACGTGAACTCGACTTTGAGATTTTGTATCGCAAATGTGCGGATAGCAAGAGTCGCCACCGACTTTTCTTTTATCCAATTAAGGGAAGGTAAAAAGTACAGAAAAAGACCTTCGTTAGATTCTGAGTAAGGGAGAAGGTTATGAAAAGGGAAGGTATTAGCACCCCTTTTCATCCGTAGTTATCTACGGGCTCTTAGTTGCTCTTAGATCATTTTCAAAAAAAGTTCTTTCTGTGTGTTTGACAAAGATGTTTTGAAAAGGCATTTCGCTTTGACTTTGTAATGATTCATGTAGGAATGTATACAAAGTGTTTGGAAATGTTTCGTTTTGAAAAGAGTTTGAACTTTGACAAAAAGTGTGAGGTGTAAAAAGTATTTTGATAGAGAAAGCAACTAAAAGTCTTATTACCTACTTAGAATGGTCATTTTCGTGTTGTTTTACGTTCCTTTAGAGGAGTGCTATCCATACCATTAGTTGGTAGGTAACCCTATTCGTTGGATGTAAGCGGGACATTCGAAGGGACATCGGATGGTCATAGAAGGCAACTTGTAGGAAGTGTCCTAGCACATTCGAAGGGACTATCATCATTTTTTCTAGGCAACAATCGAGGGTCAAGATCATGTATTCGTAGGCGACATCGTGGGTCTATGATCTTTGTATCGAAGGGACTATGATGATTTGTTTTGAAGGCAACAGTGCTAGAATACCTCTACGTTCGAGGGACTTGACCATTTGTATTTGTAAGGCAACGAGAGAGAATTACCCTAAGGGGTGCGTGTGTGAAAAGTGTGTGTCTATTCTGATATTTTTTTCTTGAAGTTATGTGTGATCTATGTCCAATTTTATCTTTCCATACACGCCTAATTACTAGCAGTTTATAGGGTGCAGAAAGTAAATTGCGGAAATGTAAAGTGCGGAAAGTAAAGTCCTACGCTATTACATGGCTTTGGGGCAGATACATAATTGAAAGTGCGGAAAATAAAAGCCCTAATTAAACTATTACATCCCATAAGCAGTTACATAATTGGAAAAGAAAAGCAATAAAAATCGTCCGAAGCAGCATAACCTGTGAACATATACAAAATCGGGAAATTCGAGAAAATTGCATAAGAGGAAAATGTTAGTAAAAATAAGTATTTTTGAATGAGAAAAAGTTTTTATGTTAGTAATGACATTAATATGAGAAGATAATTTTTTGGTAATTTTTGGAATTGATTTGATAATTAAAAAACAATTAAAAGTCATTTAAATGATTAATTAGAAATTGAATTAAATATGCATGCAAAAATAATAATTTTAATTTTAAAAATTAAATAAGTATTTTTCTGATGATTATGCAAAATATAAATATTTTTGGTGTTTTTTAAATGCATGAGAAAAAATAAATTGGATGGAAAATATTAAAGAAAAAATAGAAAATATGAAAATATAAGTTAGTTTTGCAAAAGAGAAAAAATAACATGGTCCTGACCATGTTCGAACCTGTGACCATTGAGAGCATCTTCCAATCCCACGCCTTAACCACTGAGCCAACGTGTCTTTTGTGTTTGGAATTTGCAAAGACGTGATTATAAGTGTTCACGTGTCCTGAGTTTATGAAGTCAAAGCACAGTCAGCCATGGGTCCCAGTCACTTATGAAGGAACGAATCAGGACTCTCCATCGCGCCATGCCAGCCTCGTCGGTCTTCGCCTCACTCAACGACGCCGGAGCCCTAGCTCCGGTCGTCTTCTCCGATCAAGCAAATCTTCAAACCTGCGAAATAGCAAAAATAAATGGCAAAAAGTACCTTATCCCCCTAAATCGACCATTCCGAGTTCAATGGTGGTGTTGGTTTTGGCTGAATCATCTTGTACAAGCCGGTTCGAATAAGACAGCTTGAAAAACCCTAAGTATGGCAAATCGAGATTTTTACGTGCAAGCTTCAAAACGATGGCCCAGATCATTCATATGGAACCTCATGAACACATTAGAACGATTAGTTTTGATTAAAACACACAGATAATAAAAATGCAAAATCAAGAAAATTTTGAATATGTATAAATGTGTATGGCGCGATTCAAGCAGCTTTGACCATGGCTTTTGGTGTGTACTTACTCAAACTTACCCTAGGAACACAATGGAGTGATTGAGAGAGGCTGAAAGTGGCTGGAATTTGAAACACGATTTTGACAATTTTGAGAAAAATTTGAGCAAAGTAAGGGTTGTTGTAGAGGCTAGGGTTTCGTCCCTTGTGATGTGCAATAGGCTGAGTATTTATAGAGTGAGGAATGAGTGCAAAGAGAGTGAAAAAAGATATGGTATTCAATGTGATATTAATTCCTTTCAAATAAAATCAAATTTTGGAGAAAATTTGATTTTCTTCCATATGCAAGCTAGCACGAAATTGGCAAGTATTGTGGGCTATCTTGGACCTCAAGTTTGATAAAAATCCAATCCATTTGAAAATATATCTTGTTTTCATATTTTATATAATTTAAATTTGAATTAAATGGTTTTAAATTCAAAAATAAATCAATAAAAATAGAATGTGGTCATGGAAAGGCATCAATAGGTCACAAATAATATCATGATCAAGTTTGGATGATAAAATTATAGGCCCATTTGGAAAAAATTGGATTTTGACAAATATCTCCTTTTGTGCAATTGTTCAAAAAATGCCCAACTTCTGAATGGTGTATTTTGCTCAATTTTTCACATATTTGAGTGTTCTTGGACTTTTTAGAAATCTCTAAGTGTCCTCTAAAAAACCTCTTTGGTTTCATCTCAATTGGAGTTTCCATGCTCAATAAATCTTCAAAACAAAAAGTTGACTTTTTGTTGACTTTGAAAAGGACCTGTAATGTTTTGATCCATACCTTCCAAATGAAGCATTTTTTGAACATTCTTGTGAGACATGAAGTTGTAGAGAATTGAATTTCCTTCAAAACAAGAGGTGATGGAAAAATTTCTGAGAAAGTATGAAGAAGTTATGCTCAGTCAAAGTTTGGTTGACTTTTCACTGAGAAACCCTAATTTAGAAAGTTTGACTTTTGAGCAAATCTTGAGTTTTCTTGAATAATCATGATCAACCCTTGATCAAATGATGAATGTAACTTCAAAATGAGGATGTTGACCAAAAATTATGAAGTTTGACTGTATGTTGACCACAGTTGACTTTTTGTCCAATACAACTGATTTTCAACCATCTGAGCAATTGTCTGAGGAAACTTGACTTGTGAGGCTTGAAACTTGACATGTAGAATATTTGAAGCATATGAGGAGGCATGATGAACATTGGAGATGTTGGAAGTCTATCTTGATCTGAGAATTGCCAAACCCTAGTTTGGGTTGATTGTCTAGGAGAGGGTTTGTCTGATCAACCCTTGAGGAATCTTTGAGTATGGATGTATGAAATGTCTTGAGAAGTAGGAGGGCAAATTTTGGGGTATGACAATGGACAATCTGATTGCGATGTTGACGATTATGAGTAATGCAGGTTATTAGGAATGGCTTTCGCGACGATTATAGGTGTTTGACTATTTTTCCGTATTTGGAATTTAGTGAATGAATTGATAATGATGGGGTGTGATTAAACATAATGTTTGCGACGATGTATTTATTAATGAATACTTGATGATATGCGATGTAATGATATATGTCTTTGTACATGATGATGTGATGATTATATTGATGTTGTTAATAAATGCTTCCGATTTGTGAATGCATGACTTTTGACGATGATGAATTATATGTAACGTTTTGCATAATGCAAATATGATGCGATGATATATTTATCTTGATGTAGATAAATTTGGCGATGTGGGCTTTAAGCCAATTTTGATTAGCGATGATGATGTTTTAGTGTTGTGTAGTTTATTTGTCGAGTCACATACATTGCATTGGCGATGAGGGCTTTTATGCCAAGCGACGATGGGCTTTATGCCAAGTGTTCCTAATTATGGACAAAGCGACGGGTACCACATGGATAACATAGTCGTGTCTCATGGATTCGGTTATGTTTATGTTTGAGTTGTTTGGCGTTGGGTTTTAATTGATGGATGATGTTGAATTGCGATGATATATGATGCTTGTTTGGTGATGATCTTTATGATGAACATGAAATGAATATGACTTGATCATTTAATGATATCTATGCGATGAATATAAATGATGAGTTTTGCGATGATTTAACCTTGATGAAATTCTTAATGCAAATATGATGTGATGATGTTTGTGACGATGGGCTTTAGCCAATTTATGATGGTTTTATTTATGTTGCTTATGTTATTAGCATTGTTTGATGTTGTTGTTTGATGTTGCTATGTTGATTAGTGACGTATTGACTTGTGATGATTTCGTGGTAACGAACATTTATGTGTTGTTGTGATGATTTATGCCGATGAGGTTATGGCGATAAAGTGTAGATTATACGTATTAGAATGACGATTGGAGTAAGTGAGTTTCGGTTATGTGTTGGAATGCACTTTTTAATCTATATCTTTTATAATTTCGAAACTATACATATGTTATCATGCCTTTAATTATATGTTTTGGAGTATCTCACCCTTTACCTGATTCGTCGTTACCTTTATATTGGTAACGTGTAGGTTATGAAGACGGAGTTTATAGCTGCTTTTAGTCGAGTCGGTGTCGCTCTGATACGTAGCACTCGGGGGGGGGGGGATAATTATGTTGTCTTGTTGTTGTTCTTTTGTTGTTTTTCCTTTTGTAAATAAGAATCATACTTTATGAAAATATGATAGGTTAAGGAAGTTTAATAAAGGAGATGTTTTGATTTTTATGAATCAATTTATGTTTTCCGACCATGCTATGTATCCGAGATTTATACTTTAAAGCAAACTGTTTAAAGTGATTTGGTTTTGAAGGTGTGATGCCTCAGTATTGAATTTATGAAATTTTAATTTACTCTGATTTTTGCATATAAAACCTTGGGTAATATTGGGGTGTTACATTAGTGGTATCAGAGCAGGTCGGTCTGTCAGCCAGGTTGTTAATGTGTTTAACCCTGTTGTATGCGATATGTGTGTGAAGCACTATCGGTACTTGCTTGTTTCTATTTGTTTGTTTCAAGAGATGAGTTTGAAACAAGTGTGGGAGAAGTTTTACTTCTTGGTGTCGCTTGTGGCTTAGAGATGGAGCCTCAAGCAGGGTTACGCTTTGGTAACTTGAGGTGTAAGTTTGAAGACGCTGTTGTGGTTTGGTAAAGATGGTTTATGTCACCATCATAATTGTCGACTATCTATTGACAAATTGAGGAACTGATCACCCTTAATCTCTTGTTGATAGTAGTCGGGATTTGTGTTGGTTGGAATGGGCTTGTCTTGCCAGCTTAATAGTGTATGAAGCAGATGAGTTAGCACAAGGTGGTGCATGGTTACTTGAGTTGTGGGCGAATTTGGATTTTGGTGAGAAACAAGATTTTGGCAAGCGAACTTCTTGTTGTAATTCTTCCGAAGCATATTGTGAAGATGTGAGTGAATTACCGCAGTAGTGCGAAGTGAAGTTTTGATGGATTTAGTTCCTGGAATTAGTTGTGATTCGAAGTATCCTTAAGGGATGTTTGCTTCTGAATTAGAGTTTAAAAGTCAACTTGAGGATTGGTTTGAGTAGAGTTTGTTTACTCGAACGGGTCACCGTGGAGTGCTACCGTTGTGTTGTTCGATAAGAACGAAGGTCGCTTAAGTTGATGTGTCGTTTTCAGACAAAGGAACGAAGTGGATGTTGAGGACAAGTTTCTACTTCCAAGGACTGATGTTGATAAATCGCCGCTTGGAGTTTATGTGTTTAGTGAGATCGATGTGAAGTCTGGCTGTCTACGGGTTAGTGTGAGAACTCAAGATGTTTAGACAATGCTTTTCAAGATAGTGTTTGGTCCTCGCGAGTGTTTGTTGATGTCATTAGTGTGACTAATGCGCCGTGTATGATTTTGAATGTTCGGACAAGATTTCATGAGTAGCTGTAAGAGTTAGTTCGTGTTCATGGATATTATTTGGCTCACATCAAGTTAAGGAATTGTAGCAAGCATTCGAGCTTATGCTATCGAGTGAAGTTAGACCAAGGCATGTCGAGTATTCTAAAGATAGAGTTTTGAACTGTTGGACGGAGTGCCGTAAGTGTTTACTTGACGGTGATATTTTGGACAATTCCAAGATTTATTTTGTATTTTATAGAAGACTTCAAGGGGTTACAGAGCTTAAAAGTTCCTTCGCTTTGGATGGTTGGCTTTGTGAGTTTGATGGAAGATATTTTTATAAGTTGGTATTGATAGTGTGTACTTTGACTTGAGATGGTCGAGTCATTATTTGACTTCGCAATGGGAAGTGAATTTGTTTGAACAGTGAAAAGTTTAGCGAATGCTTTGATTTTGGTCTTGTTTAGTATCAAGAACCTTGCGGTGTATTGGGATACTTTATTTTGGACATAAGATGTATTTTGACATATAGTTGGAAAAAGTGTATTACTACCTTGAACGATTTAATTTTCATAAGGAAAAATTGTCGGACGCCATGAGTTAGAGTTTGATGGGATTGTGCTCATTTGAAATCTTAAAGGTGCGTATGTTAATGACGAGAAGGTTGGAATTGTTGAGTTTGAGTACGATCTATAAGGAGGCTTCGTGATGAGTTTAGTATGTTGATATCGCAGATAACCCAAGAATGTCTGATTTGAGGATTTGTTATTTTGAAGAATAATCCACGATTGTTTGGAGACACTTGTTGAGATTAAGTTTAGAAGGTTATCGAGGATTTGTTCACTACTAACATATGGATTTTGTCAGATACTAATAGTGGTGGATTATTAGTTGCGACTAAGATAAGTCTTGAAGGTAAAGAATTTTGAGATGGTTTGGTAGTGAAGTCAAGTGTATACGTCGAAGTCAAGTGTATACGTCGAAGTTTCACAAGTGAATGTTTGGACATATTTGAAAAGGTCAAACTATGTCGTGTATTTTAGAGGATCAATGGACGTTGATCAATCGAGAATGAAAGAGTAATTTTTCGAGTTGATGAGACTGATATTACGAGGTGTCTTTATGGGTGTACGCTTTGAACGTATCCATTATGAGTAATTGTGAAGTTGAGGATTAACCAAGTTGTTTTATGGTTGGCATCATATGCGTAAAAGTGACGCAGCATGGTTTAGATATTAAGCATTGAATTTTTAGCGAGTGTGCGAGATTGTTGGACTTGGACTAGTGAGTTATAGTCGCAAGTCGTCAGTACACGCCCTAGAATGAGTAGTGTATCGCAGTTCGGTTATGTTTGAGTAACTTGTTATTGTTCAAGGGTTGTACGTTGGTAATCTACAAGGATGATGTGACCTTGTGATTTTCTGGAATGAAAGCGATAACTGCAAGTGTAATTCTTGAGTTCGTGGTTATGCGTGAATAAAGCCATCTTTTTTATGTTTGCGTAGTACGCGTGGTACTATCCTATTCTGTTTGTTTCAGTTTTGGTTTGTATAACCATTTTGTTGTTTTCGTTTTAGCGGTGGTGTCGGTGTTGTGTCGTAGGACTTTATGTTCCTATCTTTGGTGACTCGTTTCGGAGGTGTCGGTCCGAGTGTGTAACTAATTCTATGGTTGAGACGTTAGGATGATATCGATCTTGTTTGTTTAGTTCTCGAGCGAACCGGTGTGTCTGCGACTTGTTTGGTTGTTGGGTGATTAGTTGGTTTTCGAGTGCATGGTATGGGCTTTGCATCTCGGCATGGTTGTTCTTGACTGGACGTTGTGGATAGGGAGCTACCCTTGTTTTTGGTGTCTGTTGTATGTTGTTTAATTGACGCGAGGATTGAGTGGACGATGTAATACGGTGAACTGACTTTGAGATTTTTGTATCACAAATGTGCGGATAGCAAGAGTCGCCACCGACTTTTCTTTTATCCAATTAAGGGAGTGAAAAGAACAGGAAAAGACCTTCGTTAGATTCTGAGTAAGGGAGAAGGTTATGAAAAGGCAAGGTATTAGCTCCCCTTTCCATCCGTAGTTATCTACGGGCTCTTAGTTGCTCTTAGATCATTTTTAAAAAAGGTGCTTTCTGTGTGTTTGACAAAAATGTTTTGAAAAGGCATTTCACTTTGACTTTGTAATGATTCATGTAGGAATGTATACAAAGTGTTTGGAAATGTTTTTGTTTTTTTGAAAAGAGTTTGAACTTTGACAAAAGTGTGAGGTGTAAAAAATATTTTGATAGAGCAAGCAACTAAAAGTCTTATTACCTACCGTAAATGGTCGTTGTGTTATTTTACTTTCCTTTAGAATAGTGCTATCCATACCATTAGTTGATAGGTAACTCTATTCGTTGGATGTAGAAGGGACATTCGAAGGGACATCGTATGGTCATAGAAGGCAACTTGTAGGAAGTATCCTAGCACATTCGAAGGGACTATCATCATTTTTCGTAGGTGACAATCGAGGGTCAAGATCATGTATTCGTAGGCGACATCGTGGGTCTATGATCTTTGTATCGAAGGGACTATGATGATTTGTTTTGAAGGCAACAGTGCTAGGATACCTCTACGTTCGAGGGACTTGACCATTTGTATTCGTAAAGTCAACGAGAGAGAATTACCTTTAAGGGGTGCATGTGTGAAGGAGTGTGTTGATTTCAGGTATTTTATCTTGGAATTATGAGTGATCTATGTCCAATTTTATCTTGCCATACATGCCTAATTACTAGCAGTTTATAAGGTGCAGAAAGTAAATTGTGGAAAGATAAAGTCCTACGTTATTACATGGCTTTGGGGCAGATACATAATAGGAGGCGCGGAAAATAAAAGTCCTAATTAAACTATTACATCCCATAGGCAGTTACATAATTGAAAAGAAAAAAAAGCAAGAAAAATCGTCTGAAACGTTACAACCTATAAACAGATACATAATCGGAAAACGGAAGAAAATTGCATAAGAGGAAAATGTTAGTAAAAACAAATATTTTTGAATGAGGAAAAAGGTTTTGTGTTAGTAATGACATTAATATGATAAGATAAATTTTTGGTAATTTTTGGAATTGATTTGATAATTAAAAAACAATTAAAAGTCATTTAAACGATTAATTAGTAATTAAATTAAATATGCATGCAAAAATAATAATTTTAATGCTAAAAATTTAATAAACATTTTTCTGATGATTATGCAAAAAATAAATATTTTTGGTGTTTTTTAGATGCATGATAAAAATATTTGAAGATAAATTAAAATGCATGAAAAATATTAAAGAAAATAAGAAAAATATGTTAGTTTTGTAAAGTTGCAAAAAGAATTGCCATGGCTGGGAATCGAACCGGGGTCCTTCTGGTGACAGCTCATACTCCCTTGCCTTAACCACTGAGCCAAAGCGCGTTTGGTGTCAACAAATTGAAACGGAATCGTTTTAAACGAAATTGAATCCTGGCCATTCAAATCACGCGCGAAGAACATCATCTTCTTCATTTGAATTTCTGGAAACTTAGCGTCGGCTAAGTTCGACGCTATGGCCCCTGCATAATTCAAAAACTCCATACAAACAATATAAATGGATTGTGAGTACATGAATCGATTGCAAATTGAATTCTAAACACACTAGTGGCATTCATTTGGTCCAATTTTTCCGTTTTAAGGAAACCCTAAATTGGTTCAGAAAACCCTAGTCATGGTATATTTCGATTCAGGCCATGAAAATGCAATTGGATTGTCCAGAAAGCTTGCAAACTTCAAACTAAACACAAAGCAAACATCAAAACACGTTAAAAATTCATGAATGATAGAAATCGAAACTTGAAAAAAGTATGAACAAACCAAATCGTGTTTTCTCAATTCTTGATGTTTTTGAGAGATGTAAAGGTCTGGAACGATTCCAGGGACTCCAAGGAATGTGTTTGGATGCTTAGAATTGGTTGAATCGAAGAAAAACTAGGGCTGCCACTAACTTGAAGAGCTCGTTATTTTTACTTAGGTTAGGGTTCTTTTGAGCAATTTTTCTGTCCTTGTTCATGTTGTATGCATTGTACATTTATAGTAGATGGATTTTGGGCTGATTTGAGGAACAAATAATGATCAATCAATGCAAAAATTATTTGATTTTGTACAAAATCAAATCTTCCTTATTTGATCCAATTTCTTCAATTTCTTGCCAAATCAATGCAAATTTGGAATTTTTCCAGCTTGTGTGAGTTACTTGGATCTCAAGAATGAGAGAAAAATCAATTTTGCATTTAATTTTGATTTTATTCCTTATTTTTTAATTTAATTTGTTTTTAAATGAATAAAATCCAAATTAAATAGAAAAATAAAGACAAAATTCGTGGCATTGGGCTTGAAGGTTCCAAATAAGATAAGGAACAAGTTTAAACCAAGAAAAACTAGGCCCATTTGCAAAATTTTGGATTTTTACAAGTATTTCTCTTTGTGCACTTCTTCAAAAATGCCCAACTTGTGCCAGGTGTATTTTTCTCAATTTTCCACATTTTTGAGTGTTCTTGGACTTTTTAGAAAGCTCTAAGTGTCCTCTAAACAACCTCTTTTGTTTCATCTCAATTGGATTTTCCATACCTTCCAAATGAAGCATTTTTTGAACATTCTTGTGAGACATGAAGTTGTAGAGAATTGAATTCTCTTCAAAATGAGAGTTGGTGGAAAATTTTTTGAGAAAGTATGAAGAAGTTATGCTCAGTCAAAGTTCAGTTGACTTTTCACTAAAAAACCCTAATTTGGAAAGTTGACTTTTGTGCAAATCTTGAGTTTTCTTGATGAATCATGATCACCCCTTGATCAAATGATGAATGTAACTTCAAAATGAGGATGTTGACCAAAAATCAGGAAGTTTGACTGTATGTTGACCACAGTTGACTTTTTGTCCAATACAATTGATTTTCAACCATCTGAGCAATTGTCTGAGGAAACTGGACTTGTGAGGCTTGAAACTTGACATGGAGATTCTTTGAAACATATGAGGAGGCATGATGACCATTGGAGATGTTGGAAGTCCATCTGGATCTGAGAATAGCCAAACCCTAGTTTGGGTTGATTGTCTAGGAGAGGGTTTGTCTGATCAACCCTTGAGGAATCCTTGAGTATGGATGTATAAAATTTCTTGAGAAGTAGGAGGGAAAATTTTGGGGTATGACAGCTGCCCCTGTTCAATCTTCTTGTACTGGAAGGGTTAGATTGGCATGCGTGCCTTTCGTGACCTGGAGGTAGAAGATGATTGAACACCGAGTACACCGAAAATTTGCACTCTGGTCGATGATGCGGGAATGGGCTTATAGATGCCATTTGGAGAAGCTGGAGATTTCGCTGGGGAATGAGTCGTACGTTAGACTCAAGACGTTGTTTGAATAGGAGAGTCGTCGGAGATGGGCTTACGATGCCTTCTAGAATGATCGATGATGAGGAGTGAGCCGTATGCTAGGCTCGGCAGACGTTCCTGGAAGCGAAAGGGGGCACGGAGATGGGCTTAAGATGCCATCCGGAGAGAGTCGTACGTTAGACTTCGTGCTTGTCTTTGAATGAAGCTATTGGTTTGCATTGGTTTTTTAACCAAATATGCAGCATTCTGAAAGTGGAGAGATGTCGACAAATAGTCGGAGATGGGCTTAAGATGCCATCCAAGGCAACTGAGTCGTACGCCAGACTCTGTAGTTGCTGTTGATAATAAAAGAGAGTCAGAATACATCTTCGTCTTGATTGCTCTGAGAGGATAATAGTTGGCAAAATATGGATCACTTCCCTGTTGTGCTTCGGGTATTGATCCAATGCCTATTATTGGAGGATAACTTGTGATCGTTCGGATAGGGTTTTCCGTCTGGCTTTGGGTATTAATCCTGGACCTGTTGTCGGAGGACAACTAGGGCGGTCTTTCGGATAGTTTTCCCGTCTGGCTTCGGGCATTAATCCTGTACCAATTGTCGTAGGACAACTAGGGCGGTGGTTTAGATAGTTTTCCCGTCTGGCTTCGGGCATTAATCCTGGACCTGTTTGTTTTAGAAATGATTTTCACCTGTTTTGGGAAAAACAAAAGAAACGTTGATAGATTATCGTTAGTGTTATGCAAATTATGATGCATGACGATGTGTATGAATGACATATGTGTCATACCCCAAAATTTTCCCTCCATGTTCTCAAGATATTCCATACATCCATGCTCAAGGGTTCTTCAATGGTTGATCAGACAAACCCTCTCCTAGACAATCAATCCAAACTAGGGTTTGGTATTTCTCAAATCAAGATGGACTTCCAACATCTCCAATGGTCTTAATGCCTCCTCATATGCTTCAAAGATTCTCCATGTCAAGTTTCAAGCCTCACAAGTCAAGTTTCCTCAGACAATTGCTCAGATGGTTGAAAATCAGTTGTATTGGACAAAAAGTCAACTGTGGTCAACATACAGTCAAACTTCATAATTTTTGGTCAACATCCTCATTTTGAAGTTACATTCATCATTTGATCAAGGGTTGATCATGATTATTCAAGAAAACTCAAGATTTGCTCAAAAGTCAAACTTTCTAAATTAGGGTTTCTCAGTGAAAAGTCAACCAAACTTTGACTGAGCATAACTTCTTCATACTTTCTCAGAAATTTTTCCATCACCTCTTGTTTTGAAGGAAATTCAATTCTCTACAACTTCATGTCTCACAAGAATGTTCAAAAAATGCTTCATTTGGAAGGTATGGATCAAAATATTACAGGTCCTTTTCAAAGTCAACAAAAAGTCAACATTTTGTTTTGAAGATATATTGAGAATGGAAACTCCAATTGAGATGAAACCGAAGAGGTTGGTTAGAGGGCTCTTAGAGATTTCCAAAAAGTCCAAGAACACTAAAAAAATGTGGAAAATTGAGCAAGATACACCATTCACAAGTTGGGCAATTTTGAAGAGATGCACAAAGAGAGATACTTCTAAAAATCAAAAAATTTGCAAATGGGCTTACTTTTTCTTCATCCAAACTTGTTCCTTATACAATTAGGAATATCCAAGCCCAATGCCACAAATTTTTATTTTATTTTTCTATTTAATTTGTATTTTATTCATTTAAATACAAATTAAATTCAAAAATAAAGTATAAAATCAAAATTAATTGCAAATTTGATTTTTCTCTCTTCCTTGAGATCCAAGCAACCCAATAAAGCCAGCAAATTTCATAATTTGATTGGATATGGCAAGAATTGATTGAAATTGATCAAAGAAGAGAAAATTTGATTTGGTACAAAATCAAATATATTTTGCATTGATTGATGATTGATTCTTTCTCAAATCAGCTCCAATTCCATCTACTATATATATACAATACATGCCACACGAATTAGGGTAGAAAAATTGGCTGGAGAAACCCTATTCAAACTCAAAAAATCCGTGCCATACAAGTTACTAGCAGCCTGGGTTTTAGCTCGATTCAATTGATTCCAAGCATCAAAACACATTCCGTGATACCTCCTGAATCGATCCAGACCTTCACATTGTCCAAAAACATCAAGAATTGAGAAATCGGGATTTGGTTTGTTCATACTTTTTTGAAATTTGAATTCTGTTTATCATGCATTATTAATGTGTTTTGATGTTTGTTTCGTACTTAGAACAAGGTTTACAAGCTTTCTAGGTCATCCAATTGAGTTTTCGTGACCGGAAACACGATATGCCATGTTTAGGGTTTCAGGTTATGATTTAGGGCTTCTCAAATTAGGATCAATTGGACCAAACCGATGCCATCAGGATGATCAGTGGACCAAGACGAATCAAACCATGGCTTTAGATTTCATTTATATTACCTGTATGTGATTTTTGATTTAGCAGGGGTTATAGCGTCGAACCAAAGCCGACGCAAAATTCCCAGAATTTAAATTGAAGAAGATGAAGTTTGGCGCGGGGACGATGCAGCCTGGAGGTGACACTTGTTCTTAATCTACTCGCTCCGGTTTCCAAACAGTAACGCGCGCTGGCATAGTTGGTCATGGCTTGGGTGTGTGAAAGCAAGGTCACTGGTTCGATTCTCACCAGGACCATTTATTTTTCTTCTTCTTACAAACTAACTATTTTCTTATTTTTCATATTTTCTTTTTCTTTAATATTTTCATGCATTTTAATTTAATTTCAATAATTCTTATCATGCATTTAAAAATACCAAAAAATATTTTTCTTTTTGCATTATTTCTAGAAAATGTTTATTTAATTTATAAAATTAAAAAATATTATTTTGCATGCATATTTAATTTAATTGTTAATTTATCATCTAAATCACTTTTAATTGATTTTCAATTATTAAATTACCTCCAAAAAATCCCAAAAAATTATTTTAGCATATTAATGTTATTTCCAGCATGAAATAGTTTTCTCATTTAAAAATCATTATTTTTGCTAACATTTTTCTCTTATTCGATTTCCTCGTATTTTTCGATTCCTCATCTTTTTACAGGTGCCGTTTCGGACGATTTCTTTTTATCGTTTTCTTTTCTCCAATTATGTAATTGCTTATGGGATGTAATAGTTTTAATTAGGGTTTTTATTTTCCGCAAGTTTAAATTATGTATCTGCCCCAAAGCCATGTAATAGCGTAGGATTTATCTTTCCGCATTTAGATCCCGCATTTTAATTTCCGCACCCTATAAACTGCTAGTAATTAGGTGTGTATGGCAAGATAAAATTGAACAATAGCTCACTCTAATTTTCAAGATAACATGTATCTGAATCAACACACTCTTTCACACACGCACCCCTTAGGGTAATTCTCTCTCGTTGCCTTTACCAATCCAAATATGGTCAAGTCCCTCGAACGTAGAGGTATTCTAGCACCGTTGCCTTCAAAACAAATCATCATAGTCCCTTCGATACAAAGATCATAGACCCACGATGTCGCCTACGAATACATGATCTTGACCCTCGATTGTCGCCTACGAAAAATGATGATAGTCCCTTCGAATGTGCTAGGATACTTATTACAAGTTGCCTTCTTTGACCATTCGATGTCCCTTCGAATGTCCCGCTTACATCCAACGAATGGAGTTACCTACCAACTAATGGTATGGATAGCGCTATTCTAAAGGAACGTAAATAACACGACCAATTCTGAGTAGGTAATAAAACTTTTAGTTGCTTGCTCGATCAAAATACTTTTCACACCTCACACTTTTGTCAAAGTTCAAACTCTTTTCAAAATGAAGCATTTCCGAACACTTTGTATACATTCCTACATGAATCATTACAAAGTCAAAATGAAATGCCTTTTCAAAACATTTTGTCAAACACACAGAAAGCACAATTTTAAAGTGATCTAAGAGCAACTAAGAGCCCGTAGATAACTACGGATGGAAAGGGGTGCTAATACCTTCCCTTTTCATAACCTTCTCCCTTACTCGAATCTAACGAAGGTCTTTTTCGTACTTTTACCTTCCCTAATTGGATAAAAGAAAAGTCGGTGGCGACTCTTGCTATCCGCACATTTGCGATACAAATACCTACAAAGTCAGTTCACCGTGTTACAGAACTGGCGACTCTGCTGGGGACACACCCTAAAAAGAGAGAATGCCTTAGGGATTTCTAGATCATTTTTACAGCTTTCTGTTTGACTTGCTTGCTTTATCTTTAAGGGTTGCTTGGGTATTCTATTGTTGGGGGATCCTACACCCGGATCCGGGTTTCCTTTTAGGTAAGTAGCAATAAATCGTCCCGACCGTTAGACATATATCAAAATGGTCAACATGATGGCTACGTTAGTGTGACACTTTGGATGTCCTGATACTCTTCATTTCCAAGTTGAGGATAGTATTTGGCTTCTGCGTGGTGTCATCAAGCACTAACTAAACTTTTAGAACCTTAATTGACCCATCTTGGCCATTAGAAGGTAGTGAGATGGCGGCTTTGGTGCACTAAGGTTGGTTGACACTCGATGCTACACTCATTGAGATCGGACTTTTGGGATATTTTCGGTCGACCACTTGGTAGTCGTATTGAAATAAACGCCTACGAGAAAGATCAATGATGTGAGATTCCTAGAACTCGGTTACTATTATAGGACAGGATGAACCAACTCAAACTTTTGGTGCGGTAATCACCTATACCTCATGCAAGCCTTAAACCTAGGCTCATTGTGTGAATTGTTTGTGTGTGCTAAACATGACATCATGACATCATTCGCATTGCATCTCATTTCTAACTATTTCAAGGACCTAGGGATTTATCTTTGCTCTGTTTTGTAGGGAATTATGGCTTCTAGAAAGACCATCCGAATCAACTTCATGGGTATACCTTCTCAGCTGAAAGAATTGGTTTCAGAAATTCTCGATCATGCTCAGTTCATCAAGAGACATGGTTATCTACTTGATTTGGTTATCTCCGATTTTGAAGAAGATATGATGCATGTCCTTTTCCAGTTCTTTGATCCGAAACACCATTGCTTTACATTCCCAGATTATCAGTTGGTTCCTACTTTGGAAGAGTTCTCTAAGCTACTTGGGGTACCTATTCTTGACCAAATGCCATTCACCGGTTTGGAAAAGGTTCCTAAGTACGAAGACATCGCATCTGCCTTACATCTTAAGCGCTCAGACATTGAAGCCAATTGAGAAACCAGAAGTGGAGTTAAGGGTTTACTTTCCAAGTTCTTAATTAAGAAAGCCCGAGAATTCCTCAAAGTTATGAGTTTCCATGCATTTGAAGATATTGTGGCCTTGCTAATCTATGGTTTGGTTCTATTTCCTAACTCGGATTAATTCATAGATCATCTTACGCATCCTACATTCCACACTCAAGACAAGGAACTCTCATGTGTTGCATACCGTTACTTTCTAGGTGGTTTATTTCGCACCTTCCTCCATCAATTTTGAAGAATGAACAAAGGTTGAGATGGTCTCAAAGGTTAATGTTACTCTCTCATTCAGATGTCCGTTGGAGTCTTTTCTCTCAAAAGGACTTCACATTCATTGAGCGTTGTGGAGAATTCCCTAATGTACCACTCCTCGGTATAAGGGGAGGTATTACTTACAACCCTTCTTTAGCTCTACGTCAGTTTGGTTTTGCCCGAAGAGATGGTCCTCATGATATGCTTCTCCAAGACATTGTGTTCGACTACAATCATGATCTCCAGAATTACCGACGAAGGTTCATACACACTTGGGGCATGGTAAAGAAGACTGATACCAAGACTTTGGGGCACCAGAACTCCATTCCTTGGGAACCTTACCTTAAATGGGTGAGAGCTCGAGCTCAAAACCTCATGATGCCATTCACGCCTGTTCTACCAATAATTATGGAACCTGTTGCTATAGGTGACGTACCCTATACTGTTCTCCATCTTGACATGCCTACTGATTTTGAAGACTTGAAGAGATCTTGGATTCAGCTTAAAGAAGAAAGGGATACCTTTGAAGCTCAGTGTTACGCAAGCAAGAAGAAGGTACTAGAGTTGACAAAGCTACTTCACGAGGAGCGAAACATCAACGCCTACCTCGGCATCAAGAGGAAGCGCCCATGGGAGACTTAGAGCTCTCGGATTTATATGTTTTTCTTTTATTGTTTTGAACTATCTTCTGTACTTAAAAAGAAAAATGATAAAAAGAGAACTAATAAATGTTTGTTCTTTGCTTGTTTAACAAATTTAAATCTCTAAGGTCCTTGAAAACATTGCATTGCATTTGCATAAACATTGCATATCATAGCATAACATTGCATAACTGGTACATTGAAGATTGGTCTTCTCATTCTCTCGCTATTTATTTTAGCAGAAATGGCTCTTGAACAGTCCGTCAAAGATCTCCAGGCTCAGAATGCTCAGTTCCAACAGATGTTCACCAGTTTGGTCCAAGGCCAGGAAGATCTCAAGAAGCTCATCAACTGAAAGAAGAAGGTTGTTGGTCTTCTCAACGTGGGCGGACGCTACAAAGGTGGTCCTAAGAGGGTCAGTCGGATAGAGCTCTCTGAAGGAAGTGTCAAGAATGAGGGGAGTGTCGAGGGTAATGAAGATGGCCAGCGTGAGCCTAAGAAGGAGGGAGAAGATCGCTCTGACCATAGCCAGTACTCTGATGAAGATGACAAGTACAAACAACTTGAAGACCGCCCTGAATGCTGTGGAAAACCTGAAGATGTCCAGGTTGAATTTCGATGATCTGAGCCTTGTCCCTGGTGTGGTGATTTCTCCTAAGTTCAAAGTTCCAACTTTTGCCAAGTATGATGGCATGTCTTGTCCGAAGCTGCATTTGAAGTCCTATGTTCAGAAGATCAATCCCCACACTGATGACACAGAAAGTTGTGGATGCACTATTTTCAAGAGAGTTTGTCCGGAACTCAGTTGGAGTGGTATTATCAGCTAGAGAATGACCGTATCCGTACCTAGAGTAACTTAGTAGATGCTTTCTACAAGCAATATGAGTACAATGCTGAATTGACACCCACTCGCATGCAACTACAGAGCATGTCTATGGGTCGTGATGAGAAGTTTAAGGAGTATGCTCAGAAATAGAGAGATCTAGCAGGCAGAGTTCAACCACCCTTGTCCAATAGGGAATTGGTTAATATGTTTATGGGAACACTGACAGGCCCGTTCTTCAATCATCTGATTGGAAACTCTTCACCCGGATTCACCGAGTTGAAATTGACAGGAGAGCGTATCGAGGCTGGTATCAAAAGTGGAAAGATTCAGATAGAGACATCTTCAAATGCTGCAAAGGGATCTTTTGGTGGTAAGAAAGAAACTAATGCCGTGTATGGTCAGAAAAGCCGAGCCAAGACCGACCGTGCTCAATCTGTGGGGGCAGTTGTGATCTCCAATCCTACATCAGCACAACCTCAGCGAGACAACGCACGTAGCCAGAACGCGCCACGAAGACAGTTTACGAAGATCAACATGCCGATGTCGCAAGCCTTGCAACACATGTTGAAAGCAGAGCTAATTAGCTTTAGGGATCCTCCTCAGAGTGTCAACACTTCCTCTCCGAGATACAATCCTAATGCTAAGTGTGCTTACCACTCCAACAGCCGTGGCACGACATCGACAACCGCTGGGCTCAAGAACAAGATCCAAGATTTGATCAAGCTAAGCGATTGAGTTTGATCCTCCGCTGAGACCAAATGTGATCAACGCGCCTATGCCTAACCATGACAAAAGTTCCAATGTTGTTGGTGAGGATACTTATGTTTTCAACATAGATGACTTGACCATTCCTCTGATGACTGTTAAGAAGAATTTGCTATAAGCCGGTGTCAACCCAGGATGCCCGGAGAATTGTCGTTGGTGCCCATCCGCACTGATGGTTGTGGTTGAGAAGGCGTGTTCGGCATGATGGATAACCGTGAGATACTATTTCTAAAACCACCGTCGTAAGTGTGAAGATATGTCTAAACTGAAGATCGAAGATGTGAACGAAACTGCACCATCTGTGTGGGACACCTTGGGGAAGCCAAGTGGAAAGTATGATTACATGGTGAAGTACACTGTTCCTAAAAGCTACAAGATTCTTATTGAAGATGTTAAGGTAACCGGATGGGGTGACGATTTCCCAGAAGACCATGCCGATGTTAACACCATAAGGATTTCCTCTGTTGATCCTATGCCTAGAGTGGCACCTCTCATCATTACTTCTCCAAGACCAGTTCCATATTCCTCTGACAAGGCTATCCCTTGGAATTATGGAGCTGATGTTTACTATCATGGCGTCAAGCAAGACCCTCTGACCATTGAAGATCTTATAGTTGAAGCTACCATTCCCGACATTACCGGATCTAGTAAGGTGACCAGAACCGGAAGAGTATTCTCTCCAGATATCTCTCCTCCGAAATACATTGCGACTCCAGCTCGCGTCCCAGCTATTCAATCAGTTCCCGAGACTAGAGGGAAAGAGCCAGTAACTCATCCTGCTCAGCCAGAAGTACCAAAGGAAGTTACTGAAAACACCTCCAAACAAGAAATGGAGGAAATTCTGAAGATTATCAAGAAGAGTGACTATAATGTTGTGGAACAATTGGGACAGACTCCGTCCAAAATATCCATGCTTGCTCTGCTCTTGTGCTCTGAGGCTCATGCTAAAGCCAAGGTGAAGTTTCTGAAGAATGCTCACGTACCGCAAGACACTACTACTGACCAGTTCGAAGTTTGTATTGCTAGCCTGGCTGCCAACAATGGCCTAGGCTTCTCGATCGATTTGACTCCGGAAAGAAACAACAAAGCCTTGCACATCTCTCGTTGAATGCAAGGCTACATCTCATGTTTTGGTGGATACCGGTTCGCTCGAATATCCTCCAAGACCGCTTTTGATCGACTTGATATCGAAGGGTTGGTTCGAGACCCAAAGATATAATTGTGAGAGCTTTTGATGGTTCTAAGCGAACAAAGGCTTGGAGAGCTCATTCGCGACCAAAGTCGGTTCCCGACTTTTGACTCCACCTTCTTTGTCATGGACATCCGCCACTTATTCTTGCCTACTTGGGCCCTTGGATACATGGGGCGGCCATACCTACCTTGCATCGTGAAGTACCCGTGAAAGGGAAGGTTGTTACAGATGTGGTGAAGAAGAATATATGGTTAGTCATCTGATCATTCGATACCTTGAGGTAGAGGGTGAATTCTTGAGATTCCGTCAAGCTTTTGAAACAATACCAGTCATGCTGCTGACTCTCCTGTCCTCTGTTACGCAGCTCCGCCTAGGATGGCCTCACTGAAAGATGCTCAAGCCGCTGTTGAAGGAGGAGGTAGTTCTATTTGGGGTCAGCTCCCTGATCTTCCTTTCAAATCCGACAAGACTGGTTTAGGCTTCACCATCAAAGGACAGAAGATGATACGCCGCGAACGTGCCGGCCAACTTCCTTTCCGCATCATCCAGAGTGGAATTCATGCTATAGAAGACGACGACAACGACTTCGACATCAGCAAGTGGATCTTCCTAACTCCAGACAACGGACTCAGCAATTGGAAGACTGAAGACGTCATACCAATCTCCTTTAGTCAGGAGTAATTGCTCTTGTTTTGTTTTGCTTTTCATATTTCTTTATGTTTTGAACAATAAACTTTGAAAGCCTAGTGCCTTGCCCGGGGCATCGTGGCTCGTTTGTGAGGGTTATTATCTGTCATTTGCATATTTTCATTCAATAAAATCATTGGACTTTTGCATTATTTGTTGCTTTCTTTCTTTATCACCCCTTCAAAAAGCTATGTGTTTCTTACACACACCCACGTGATACACTACAAAATCACTCCGAATCTCGTTAATAACAGTTATGCTATTGCTAAATATGACTTCGATAATCCGATCTATCAAGCCGAAGACGAAGGTGAGGAAGATTGTGAAGAACCTGAACAAGGATCCCGATGGACCATGGTCTTTGATGGAGCCTCAAACGCACTTGGTAATGGCATTGGCGCCATCATTACATCCCCTGCAGGTGGACATACGCCTTTCACCGCCAGATTATGTTTCAGTTGCACTAACAACATGGCCGAATATGAAGCGTGCATCATGGGTATTAAAGCTGCTATTGATTTAAGAATCAAGTTCTTGCAAGTGTATGGAGACTCAGCTTTGGTGATCAGTAAGATTAAGGGCGAGTGGGATACGAAGCATCCGAATCTTATTCCGTATTAAGAGCATGTTCTGAGTTTGATCCCTTACTTCGAAGAGATTACTTTCAGTCACGAGAAGAGAATTAGTTGGCAGACGCATTAGCTACTATGTCGTCTATGTTCAAGGTCAGATGGGACAACGAGGCTCCCCAGATCATCATTGAGAAGTTCGACGAGCCAGCATATTGTTATGAACTTGATACAGACGAGAAACCTTGGTACTACGACGTGAATAGGTATCTTGAGACTCAGGAATATCCCGCAGGGGCATCTGTCAATGATAAGAAGTTTTTGAGAAGGTTTGCATCCAAATTCTTCCTCAGCAATGGCATCTTATACAAGCGCAACCACGACTTGTGCTTACTCCGCTGTGTAGACCGGAAAACAGCGGAACGAATCATGGAAGAATTGCACGAAGGCACATTCGGTACCCACTCCAGTGGACATACGATGGCTAAGAAGATTTTGAGAATAGGTTACTATTGGTCCACCATGGAAGCTGACTGTCACCGCTACGCTCGATCTTGTCACAAATGCCAGATATATGTAGACAAAGTGCATGTACCTCTAGTACCTCTGAATGTTCTAACGGCTCCTTGGCCTTTTGCAATGTGGGGCATTGACATGATCGGAGAAATCAAGCCCACAACTTCCAATGGACATCATTTCATCCTTGTGGCAATTGACTACTTTACCAAGTGGGTAGAAACAGCCTCGTTTGCATCTGTTACCAAGAATGTTGTGGCTCGATTCATCAAACATAATCTTATCTGTCGGTATGGCACTCTCGAAAGGATTATCACAGATAACGGCTCCAATCTCAACAACAAGATGATCACTAAGCTCTGCACGCAGTTCAAGATCAAGCATCACAACTCTTCTCCTTATCGGCCTAAGATGAATGGCGCAGTGGAAGCCGCCAACAAGAACATTAAGAAGATTATCTGAAATGACGGTGACTTACAAAGATTGGCATGAGATGTTACCATTTGCTCTTCATGGTTATCGCACAAGATGAACATCAACAGGCAACCCCTTCTCTCTTGTACGGTATGGAGCGGTCCTACCAATCGAGGTTCGGATACCCTCAACTAGAGTTCTCCAGATGCGAGCTAAGTGAAGACAATTGGATTGAGACTCGCCTTGACCGGATCAACGATTGATGAGAAACGACTCGCATCCATCCGCCATGGACAAATCTATCGAAACGAATGATCGAGCATTTAACAAGAAGGTCAAGCACCGAGTCTACGGTCGGTGATCTAGTAGTCAAGCGCATCATTCTTCCACAAGGTGATCCTGGGGCAAATGGACTCCCACCTCGAGGGACCGTTGTAGTCAAGATGTATTTTCGGTGAGCTATGATACTTAGCACCATGGATGGTGAAGACTTCCCACCACGTGAACGCAGACATAGTCAAAAATACTACGCATAATGAGACCCGCTAGGTCGATCGACCTAGGCAAAAATAAGGGCATCTGGCGAACCAAAAGGGTTCGGGCAAAAGTTAAGGATATATACAAAACATGTACACTCGGCAAGTCGAAAACACGAAAAGGCGGCTTGGGCAAAAAGGTATCCAGGTGAAAACCGAAAGGCGGTCTAGGCAAAAGTTAGGGATTTAAGCGTATGACTATGTCTCGTCCGGATCACCTATCTACAGACTATCAAGCATTCAAGATTCAAATGGCGATCTCTACTCACTTTCTCTTGATAAGGAGATGAGATAGTTGAAATATATGAGTACTAGCATAGTTGGAACTTAACGAGATTGTTTCCGCATAGCTTTTACTTTTCGTATACAAACTACTTGGCCATACGCCTTTCAAATAAATACAAGTTCTTTCTTTACAATTTTGCTATTGTTGTTTGCATAAAGTCCAACGTTTGCTTTGAATGATTATATGCATCTAACAATAAAAATCTATTCACAAACATGCGAAAAAGAACATACAAAGTAACTACAGCTCTAGGAATTGAGATGACGATGAAAGTCACCAATGCATTTCCCCACGAGCATGATCCCCACAGATGTCACTCACCACAAAACCTTCCCAAAGAAAGAAGAAGAGGACCCCAAGTTCCACTCAACTTAATCGGGCCACACCCATCTTCGAGCAATAACACTTCATCCCCAGTGTTTATCCCAATGAATATCTCTCAACAATTTCCCTTTCTTTTCTCCGGTAGTATCCGGACTTGAAACTTGGTCGATAGTGCAGGAGGAAACCTACATCCTTTTTCCCAGCTAGAGATTACGGGCCCCAGATCCTTCTAACTCGGTCTCCAACTATCAAATGCTCTCCACAGATTTACACAAAATCCCAGTAGTACCTCCAGATTCTCCCCAGCAGGGTTTATGTATGAGATCCTCAACAACGTGTTTCTCGATCTCTACCATCCTCAATGGTATCTACCATCCTCAACAAAGTTTTCTTTCTTCTTAGGGTTTCTGTCCCCAAACAGAAGTCTGAAATCTCCAAGCAGAACATCCACATCTTCTTCAAGATGGATATGTTTTGAAATACCACAACATTTATCATTCATACATTTCTCATATATGCATATGTCATTCATACACATCGTCATGCATCATTCCTTGCATAAGACTAATCAATATTCTATCAAAATTTCTCTTGTTTTCTCCAAAACAGGTGAAAAATCGCTTCTGACGCAAACAGGTCCAAGATTAATGCCCGAATCCAGACGGGAAAACTATCTGAACGACCGTCCTAGTTGTCCTCCGACAACGGTCCGGATTAAGACCGAATCCGACGGAAAACTATCCGAACGACCGCCCTTGTTGTCCTCCGACAACAGATCCAAGATTAATACCCGAATCCAGATGGGAAAACTATCTGAACGATCACAAGTTATCCTCCGATAACAGGCAGTGGATCAATGCCCGATGCACAACAGGGAAGCTATCCACATTTTGCCACTACTACATTCCCAGTAGTCAAGACGAAGAACTATTCGACTCATTCTTATTATCAACAACTACTACGGCGTCGACTCGGTTGCCTTGGATGGCATCTTAAGCCCATCTCGACTACTTGTCAACACTCTCCTTGAGAATCGCATATTTGGTTAAAAACCAATACAAACCAATAACTTCATTCAAAGATGAGCACGAATTCTAACGTAAGACTCCCTCCGGATGGCATCTTAAGCCCATCTCCATCCCTTTTCACTTCCAGAAACATCTACAGAGCCTAGCGTAATGCTCACTCCTCGACCGACCTTTCCGGATGGCATCTTAAGCCCATCCCGTCAATTCGCTATCAACAATCTCAAGTCTAGCATCGACTCATCCCCAAATAAGTCTCCAACTTCTCCAATGGCATCTGAAGCCCATTCCCGCATCATCACCAACCACGAATGCAAATTTTCGGTGTACTGAGTGTTCAATCATCTTCACCTCCGGTCTCGAAAGGCGAACATGCCAATCTAACCCTTCCAACAAGAAGATTGAGCAGGGGCTGTCATACCCCAAAATTTTCCCTCCATCTTCTCAAGATATTCCATACATCCATGCTCAAGGGTTCTTCAATGGTTGATCAGACAAACCCTCTCCTAGACAATCAATCCAAACTAGGGTTTGGTATTTCTCAGATCAAGATGGACTTCCAACATCTCCAATGGTCTTCATGCCTCCTCATATGCTTCAAAGATTCTCCATGTCAAGTTTCAAGCCTCACAAGTCAAGTTTCCTCAGACAATTGCTCAGATGGTTGAAAATCAGTTGTATTGGACAAAAAGTCAACTGTGGTCAACATACAGTCAAACTTCATAATTTTTGGTCAACATCCTCATTTTGAAGTTAAATTCATCATTTGATCAAGGGTTGATCATGATTATTTAAGAAAACTCAAGATTTGCTCAAAAGTCAAACTTTCTAAATTAGGGTTTCTCAGTGAAAAGTCAACCAAACTTTGACTGAGCATAACTTCTTCATACTTTCTCAGAAATTTTTCCATCACCTCTTGTTTTGAAGGAAATTCAATTCTCTACAACTTCATGTCTCACAAGAATGTTCAAAAAATGCTTCATTTGGAAGGTATGGATCAAAATATTACAGGTCCTTTTCAAAGTCAACAAAAAGTCAACATTTTGTTTTGAAGATATATTGAGAATGGAAACTCCAATTGAGATGAAACCGAAGAGGTTGGTTAGAGGGCTCTTAGAGATTTCCAAAAAGTCCAAGAACACTAAAAAATGTGGAAAATTGAGCAAGATACACCATTCACAAGTTGGGCAATTTTGAAGAGATGCACAAAGAGAGATACTTCTAAAAATCAAAAAATTTGCAAATGGGCTTACTTTTTCTTCATCCAAACTTGTTCCTTATACAATTAGGAATATCCAAGCCCAATGCCACAAATTTTTATTTTATTTTTCTATTTAATTTGTATTTTATTCATTTAAATACAAATTAAATTCAAAAATAAAGTATAAAATCAAAATTAATTGCAAATTTGATTTTTCTCTCTTCCTTGAGATCCAAGCAACCCAATAAAGCCAGCAAATTTCGTAATTTGATTGGATATGGCAAGAATTGATTGAAATTGATCAAAGAAGAGAAAATTTGATTTGGTACAAAATCAAATATATTTTGCATTGATTGATGATTGATTCTTTCTCAAATCACTCAATTCCATCTACTATATATATACAATACATGCCACAAATTAGGGTAGAAAAATTGGTGGAGAAACCCTATTCAAACTCAAAAATCATGCCATACAAGTTACTAGCACACAGGTTTTAGCTCGATTCAATGGATTCCAAGCATCAAAACACATTCCTTGATACCTCCTGAATCGATCCAGACCTTCACATTATCCAAAAACATCAAGAATTGAGAAATCACGATTTGGTTTGTTCATACTTTTTTGAAATTTGAATTCTGTTTATCATGCATTATTAATGTGTTTTGATGTTTGTTTCGTACTTAGAACAAGGTTTACAAGCTTTCTGGGTCATCCAATTGAGTTTTCGTGACCAAAAACACGATATGCCATGTTTAGGGTTTCAGGTTACGATTTAGGGCTTCTCAAATTAGGATAAATTGGACCAAACCGATGCCATCAGGATGATCAGTGGACCAAGACGAATCAAACCATGGCTTTAGATTTCATTTATATTACCTGTATGTGATTTTTGATTTAGCAGGGGTTATAGCGTCGAACCAAAGCCGACGCAAAATTCCCAGAATTTAAATTGAAGAAGATGAAGTTTGGCGCGGGGACGATGCAGCCTGGAGGTGACACTTGTTCTTAATCTACTCGCTCCGGTTTCCAAACAGTAACGCGCGCTGGCTCAGTTGGTCATGGCTTGGGTGTGTGAAAGCAAGGTCACTAGTTCGATTCTCACCAGGACCATTTATTTTTCTTCTTCTTACAAACTAACTATTTTCTTATTTTTCATATTTTCTTTTTCTTTAATATTTTCATGCATTTTAATTTAATTTCAATAATTCTTATCATGCATTTAAAAATACCAAAAAATATTTTTCTTTTTGCATTATTTCTAGAAAATGTTTATTTAATTTATAAAATTAAAAAATATTATTTTGCATGCATATTTAATTTAATTGTTAATTTATCATCTAAATCACTTTTAATTGATTTTCAATTATTAAATTACCTCCAAAAAATCCCAAAAAATTATTTTAGCATATTAATGTTATTTCCAGCATGAAATAGTTTTCTCATTTAAAAATCATTATTTTTGCTAACATTTTTCTCTTATTCGATTTCCTCGTATTTTTCGATTCCTCATTTTTTACAAGTTATCCCGTTTCGGACGATTTCTTTTTATCGTTTTCTTTTCTCCAATTATGTAATTGCTTATGGGATGTAATAGTTTTAATTAGGGTTTTTATTTTCCGCAAGTTTAAATTATGTATCTGCCCCAAAGCCATGTAATAGCGTAGGATTTATCTTTCCGCATTTAGATCCCGCATTTTAATTTCCGCACCCTATAAACTGCTAGTAATTAGGTGTGTATGGCAAGATAAAATTGAACAATAGCTCACTCTAATTTTCAAGATAACATGTATCTGAATCAACACACTCTTTCACACACGCACCCCTTAGGGTAATTCTCTCTCGTTGCCTTTACCAATCCAAATATGGTCAAGTCCCTCGAACGTAGAGGTATTCTAGCACCGTTGCCTTCAAAACAAATCATCATAGTCCCTTCGATACAAAGATCATAGACCCACGATGTCGCCTCCGAATACATGATCTTGACCCTCGATTGTCGCCTACGAAAAATGATGATAGTCCCTTCGAATGTGCTAGGATACTTATTACAAGTTGCCTTCTTTGACCATCCGATGTCCCTTCGAATGTCCCGCTTACATCCAACGAATGGAGTTACGTACCAACTAATGGTATGGATAGCGCTATTCTAAAGGAACGTAAATAACCCAAAAACGACCAATTTTGAGTAGGTAATAAGACTTTTAGTTGCTTGCTCAATCAAAATACTTTTCACACCTCACACTTTTGTCAAAGTTCAAACTCTTTTCAAAATGAAACATTTCCGAACACTTTGTACACATTCCTACATGAATCATTACAAAGTCAAAGTGAAATGCCTTTTCAAAACATTTTGTCAAACACACAAAAAGCACAATTTTAAAGTGATCTAAGAGCAACTAAGAGCCCGTAGATAACTACGGATGGAAAGGGGTGCTAATACCTTCCCTTTTCATAACCTTCTCCCTTACTCAGAATCTAACGAAGGTCTTTTTCTGTACTTTTTACCTTCCCTTAATTGGATAAAAGAAAAGTCGGTGGCGACTCTTGCTATCCGCACATTTGCGATACAAAAACCTACAAAGTCAGTTCACCGTGTTACAATATGCACAAATTATGAATTTTATGAATAATGTATGAATGATAGATGTTGTGGTATTTCAAAACATATCCATCTTGAAAAAGATGTGTATGCTCTGCTTGGGGATTCCTGGCTTCTGTTTGGGGATGAGAACCCTGAGAAGAAAAATAATCTCGATTTCTCCGATGCACTATCTGACCAAGTCTTGAGCCTAGATATTGTTGAGGATGGTAGAGATCGAGAGACGCGCTGCTGAGGATCTTGTGTATAGACCCTGCTGGGGGAAAAAATTAGGAGGCGCTCTACTGGGGATCTTGTGCATAGATCCTGCTGGAGAGCACTTGGTAATTGCTGGGAGACCGGGTTAGAAAGATTTGGAGCCTGTCGAAATCTCTGGCTGGGGAATAAAAGATGTAGGTTTCCTCCGATGCACTATCTGACCATGTTTCAAGTCTAGAATCTGCACGGGAGGTGATGATTCTTTGAGAGATATTTTGCTAGGGATACCTCTGCTGGTGATGAATCGTTACTGCTTGGAGGCTGATGTAACATGGCTTAGTTGAGTGGAATCATTGCTCGGGGACCAACGTGATGAAGCCTGGAATGTCGGGACCAGTGGAGGAAAATGCGTACTCTTTTGGGGAGATTTCGTGATGAGTGACATCTCTGTGGGGATTGTACTCTGCAGGGGAACATATTGGTGACTTTCGTCGTCATCTCAATTCCTAGAGCCTGTAGCAATTACTTTCGTATGTTCTCTTTTCGCATGTTTGCAAATAAATTCTTATTGTCAGATGCATATAATCATTCAAAGAAAACGTTGGACTTTATGCAAATAACAAATAGCAAAAATTGTAAAGAGAAAGAACTCGTATTTATTTGAAATGCGGCGTATGGCCAAGTAGTTTGTACACAAGAAAGGTAAAAACTTATGCGGAAACAATCTCGTTAAGTTCCAACTATGCTAGTACTCATATATTTCGACTATCTCATCTCCTTGCTGTCAGTAGAAAGTGAGTGAATTGATTTTTCGCCATTTGAACCTGGAATTCTGATAGTAGTCAGGAAGTATGTGATCTGGACGAGACATAGTCGTACGCTTAAATCCCTAACTTTTGCCTAGACCGCCCTTTCGGGTTTTCAGTCTACCGGGATACCTTTTTTGCCCAAGCCTCCTTTGTAGGTTTTCGACTTGCCGGGTGTACATGTTTTGTATATATCCTTAACTTTTGCCTGAACCCTTTTGGTTCGCCAGGATGCCCTTATTTTTGCCTAGGTCAGTCGACCTAGCGGGTCTCTTTTATGCGTAGTATTTGTTGACTATGTCTGCGTTCACAGGGTGTGCGAAGTCTTCGCCATCCATGGTGCTAAGTATCATAGCTCCGCCGGAAAATACTGTCTTGACTACGAATGGTCCCTCGTAGGTGGGAGTCCACTTGCCCCTGGGATCACCTTGTGGAAGGATGATGTGCTTGACTACCAGATCTCTGACTTGGTAGACTCGGTGCTTGACTCTTTTGTTGAATGCTCTGATCATTCGCTTTTGATAGATCTGTCCATGGAAAATGGATGCGAGTCGCTTCTCATCAATCAAGTTGATCTGGTCAAGGAGAGTTTGGATCCAATCGTCTTCGCCTATCTCTGTGTCCTGGAGGACTCTAGTTAAGGGTATCTGAACCTCGATTGGTAGGACTGCTTCCATACCGTATACAAGAGAGAAGGGGGTTGCCCCTGTTGATGTTTGTACTATAGTGCGATAACCATGAAGAGTGAATGGTAACATCTCATGCCAATCCTTGTAAGTCACTGTCATTTTCTATATAATCTTCTTAATGTTCTTATTGGCGGCTTCCACTGCGCCATTCATCTTAGGCCGATAAGGAGAAGAGTTGCGATGCTGGATCTTGAACTGCGTGCAGAGTTCGGTGATCATCTTGTTGTTGAGATTAGAGCCGTTATCTGTGATAATCCTTTCGAGAGTGCCATATCGACAGATAAGATTATGTTTGATGAATCGAGCCACAACATTCTTGGTAACAAATGCGAACGAGGCTGCCTCTACCCACTTGGTGAAATAGTTAATTGCCACAAGGATGAAGCGATGTCCGTTGGAAGCTGTGGGCTTGATTTCTCCAATCATGTCAATGCCCCACATTGCAAATGGCCAAGGAGTAGTTAAAACATTCAGAGGTACTGGAGGTACGTGAACTTTGTCGGCATAAATCTGGCATTTGTGACAAGACCGAGCATATCGGTGACAATCAGCTTCCATGGTGGACCAATAGTAACTTGTTCTCAAAATATTCTTAGCCATTGTATGACCACTGGAATGAGTACCAAATGCGCCTTCGTGTTCCATGATACGTTCTGCTGTTTTCTGGTCCACACAGCGGAGTAGTCACAAGTCATGATTGCATTTGTATAAGATGTCGTTGCTGAGGAAGAATTTGGATGCAAACCTTCTCAAGAACTTCTTATCATTAACAGATGCCCCTGCGGGATATTCCTGAGTCTCAAGATACCTCTTTACGTCGTAGAACCAAGGTTTCTCTTCTGTATCAAGTTCACAACAATATGCTGGTTCGTCAAACTTCTCAATGATGATCTGGGGAGCCTCGTTGTCCCATCTGACTTTGATTCTCTTCTCGTGGAATGTGATTGAAAGTGATATCTTCGAAGTAGGGGATCAAAATCAAAACATGCTCTCGATACGGAATGAGATTCGGATGCTTCGTGTCCCACTCACCCTTAATCTGACTAATCACTAGAGCTGAGTCTCCGTACACTTGTAAGAACTTGATTCTTAAGTCAATAGCAACTTTAATACCCATGATGCACGCTTCTTATTCGGCCATGTTGTTCGTACACTGAAGCAAAGTCTGGCGGTGAATGGCGTTTGTCCGCCTTTAGGAGATGTAATAATGGCGCCAATGCCATTGCCAAGTGCGTTCGAGGCTCCATCAAAGACCATGGTCCATCGGGATCCTTGTTCAGGTCCTTCGTCTGGGCCTGGTTCTTCACAATCAAAAACTAGTAAAACATCTTCGTCTGGAAAATCGAATTGCATAGACTGATAGTCATGTACGGCTTGATGAGCCAAATGATCGGCTATTACACTTCCTTTGATCATTTTCTGAGAAGTGTACTGGATGTCGTATTCGGTCAAGATCCTTTGCCATCTTGCTATTCTTCCGGAGAGAGCTGGTTTCTCGAATATGTATTTTATCGGATCCATCTTGGAAATCAACAAGGTAGTGTGAGTCAACACATACTATCTTAGTCGGCGAGCAGCCCAAGCCAAAGCGCTGCAAGTTTTCTCGAGCTGTGAGTATCTTGTTTCACAGTCGGTAAACTTTTTGCTAAGGTAGTATATTGCATACTCTTTTCGACCAGACTCGTCATGTTGCCCCAACACACACCCCATTGAGTTCTCCAATACTGTCAAGTACATGATAAGAGGTCTTACTTCGGCAGGCGGCATCAGGATAGGAGGATTTTGTAGGTACTCCTTGATTTTGTCAAAAGCGATCTGGAAATCGTCGTTCCATTCTACCACTTGATCTTTCTTCAGTAACTTGAAGATTGGCTCACAAGTAGCAGTTAGATGTGCAATGAATCTGGCAATGTAATTCAATCGTCCCAAGAAACCTCTGACTTCTTTCTCGGTGCGGGGAGCTGGCATTTCTTGAATAGCTTTAACCTTGGCGGGGTCAACTTCAATACCTTTACCACTGACAACAAACCCTAGGAGCTTACCGGATCTGACTCCAAAGGTGCACTTGTTGGGGTTAAGTCTCAGTCGGTACTTCTTCAGTCTATCAAACAGTTTCCGTAGATGATCAAGATGTTCTTCTTCAGTCTGTGACCGAGCTATCATGTCGTCGACGTAGACCTCTATCTCGTGATGAATCATGTCATGAAATAATGTCACCATGGCACACTGATAAGTGGCGCCCGCGTTTTTTAGTCCGAACGGCATGACCTTGTAGCAGAAACTGCCCCACTGTGTAACGAAAGTAGTCTTCTCCATGTCTTCAGGAGCCATTTTGATCTGATTGTAACCGGAGAAACAATCCATGAAGGAGAAGACCTTGTGCTGGCGGTGTTGTCAACCAGAATATCAATATGAGGAAGTGGAAAATCGTCTTTCGGACTCGCTTTGTTCATATCTCTGTAATCCACACACATTCGTACCTTGCCATCCTTCTTAGGTATGGGTACCACATTTGCGACCCATTGCGGATAGGAAGTAACGGCTAGGAAACCGACGTTGAACTGTTTCATGACTTCGGCTTTGATTTTCTCTGACATCTCAGGACGCATGCGACGAACCTTCTGTTTCACTGACTGGGAGAAAACCTTCTTTTGTCGGCAATCGGTGCACCACAATATCAATGTCTAAACCTGGCATGTCTTCGTATGACCAAGCAAAAACCTCGATGTAGTCTCATAGCATCTGAACCAATCTTTCTTTAACACTGCTCTCAAGACCTGCTCCTATCTTGATCTCTTTTCTGTCTTCATCAGTACCCAGATTCACAACTTCAACTTGCTCTTCGTGTGGCTGTATAACTCGTTCTTCTTGTTGTAGCAATCGGACAAGTTCTCCTGGCACTTCACAATCTTCCTCACCTTCGTCTTCGGCTTGGTAGATCAGATTATCGAAGTCATATTTAGCAATAGCATAGCTGTTATCAACGAGATTCGGAGTGATTCTGCAGTGTATCACGTGGGTGTGTGTAAGAAACATATAGCTTTTTGAAGGGGTGATAAAGTAAAAGAAAGAAAGCAACAATTAAATGCAAAAGTCCAACGATTTTATTGAATGAAAATATGCAAATGACAGATAATAACCCTCACAAACGAGCCATGATGCCCCGGGCAAGGCACTAGGCTTTAGAGTTTATTGTTCAAAACATAGAAAACGAAAAGCAAAACAAAAACAAGAGCAATTACTTCTGTCTAAAGGAGATTGGTATGGCGTCTTCAGTCTTCCAATTGCTGAGTCCGTAGTCAGGAGTTGGGAAGATCTACTTGCTGATGTCGAAGTCGTTGTCGTAGTCTTCTATAACATGGATTCCATTCTGGCTGATGTGGAAAGGAAGTTTGCCGGCACGTTCGCGGCGTATCATCTTCTGACCTTTGATGGTGAAGCCTAAACCAGTCTTGTCAGATTTGAAAGGGAGATCGGGGAGCTGACCCCAAATAGTACTGCCTCTTTCTTCAACTGCGGCTTGAGCATCCTTTAACGAGGCCATCCTAGGCGGAACTTGTGTAACTTCAGGGGAGACGGGAGAGTCAACAGGCATGACTCTAGGGATTGTTTCAAAAGCTTGACAGGGAGTCTCGAAGAATTCACCCTCCACCTCGAGGTATCGGAAAGACTGTAGATGACTGACCATATATTCTTCTTCACCACATCTTAACAACCTTCCCTTTCACCGGGTATTTCACTCGATGCAAGGTAGAGGTATAAAGACCGCCCCATGTATCCAAGGGCGTTCAAGTAGGCAAGTAAGTGGACGGATGTCCATGACAAAGAAAGTGGAATCAAAAGTCCGGGAACCGACTTTACAGTAGAATGAGCTCTCCAAGCTTGCTCGCTTAGAACCATCAAAAGCTCTCACAATTATGTCACTTTCGTAACCGGCCCTTCAACATCAAGTCAATCAAAAGCAGTCTTTGGTAGGATATTCAGAGCGAAACTGGTATCCACCAAAACATGAGACAATGTAGTGCCCTTGCATTCAACAGAGATGTGCAAGGCTTTGTTGTGTTTCCTTCCGGCATGAGTCAAATCAGCATCAGAGAAACCTAGGCCATTGTTGGCAGCCAGGCTAGCAATACAAACTTCAAATTGATCAGTAGTAGTGTCTTGCGGTATGTGAGCATTCTTCAGAAACTTCACCAAGGCTTTAGCATGAGCCTCAGAGCACAAAAGCAGAGCAAGCATGGAGATCTTGGACGGAGTCTGTCCCAACTGTTCCACAACATTGTAGTCACTCTTCTTGATAATCTTCAGACTTTCCTCCATTTCTCGTTTGGAGGTGTCTTTAGCAACTTCCTTTGGTACTTCTGGCTGAGCAGGATGAGCTACTGGTTCTTTCCCTCTAGTCTCGGGAACACGTTGAATAGCTGGAATGCGAGCTGGAGTCGCAGTGTCTTTTGGAGGAGACATTTCTGGAGAGAATACTCTTCCGGTTATGGTCACCTTACTTGATCCGGTGATGTTGTCGATGTCAGGAATGGTAGCTTCAACTATAAGATCTTCAAAGGTCAGAGGGTCTTGCTTAACGCCATGATATTAAACATCAGCTCCATAATTCCAAGGAATAGCCTTGTCGGAGGAATATGGCACTGGTCTTGGAGAAGTAATAATGAGAGGTGCCACTCTAGGCACAGAATCAGCAGAGGAAATCCTTATAGTGTTAACATCAGCATACTCTTCTGGGAAATCGTCTCCCCATCCAGTCGCCTTAACATCTTCAATAGGAATTTTGTAGCTCTCAGGAACAGTATACTTCACCATGTAATCATACTTTCCACTTGGCTGCCCCAAGGTATCCCATGCAGACGGTACAGTTTCATTCACGTCTTCGATCTTCAGTTTCTTAGACATGTCTTCACACAGACTCTCCACAGGTGGTTTCAGGAATAGTATTTCAACGGTTATCCATCATGCACTGAACACGTCTTCTCAACCAAGCACAACCATCAGGTGCAGATGGGCACCAACGACAATTCTCTGGGCATCCTGGATTGACATCGGCTTGCAGCAACTTCTTCTTTACAGTCATCAGAGGAATGGTCAAGTCATCTATGTTGAAAACATAAGAGTTCTCGCCAATAGCATTGGAACTTTTGTCATGGTTAGGCATAGGCGCGTTGATCACATTCGGAGTCTCAACTGGAGGATCGAACTCAATCTGCTTAGCTTCAATCATATCTTGAATCTTGTTCTTCAGAGCCCAATAGTTGTCAGTGTCGTGCTCTGGGCTATTGGAGTGGTAAGCACACTTAGCATTAGGATTGTATCTCGGAGAGGAAGTGTTGACACTCTGAGGAGGATCCTTCAAAGCAATCAGCTCTACTTTCAACATGTGTTGCAAGGCTTGCGACAACGGCATGTTGATCTTCGTAAACTGTCTTCGCGGCGCGTTCTGGCTATGCGCGTTGTCTTGCTGAGGTTGTGCTGATGTAGGATTAGAGATCACAACTGCCTCCACAGATTGAGCACGGTCGGTCTTGGCTCGGCTTTTCTGACCATACACAACATTAGTTTCTTTCTTACCACCAAAAGATCTCTTCACAGCATTTGAAGATGACTCTATCTGAATCTTTCCACTCTTGATACCAGGCTTCAATACGCTCTCCTGTCAATATCAGCTCGGTGAATTCGGCTGAAGAGTTTCCAATCAGATGATTGAAGAATGGGCCTGTCAGTGTTCCCATAAACATATAAACCAACTCCCTATGGGACAAGGGTGGTTGAACTCTTCCTGTTAGATCTCTCCATTTCTGAGCATACTCCTTGAACTTCTCATCACGACCCATAGACATGCTCTGTAGTTGCATGCGAGTGGGTGCCAATTCAGCATTGTACTCATACTGTCTGTAGAAAGCATATGCCAAGTCACTCCAAGTACGAATACGGTCATTCTCTAGCTGATAATACCACTCCAATTGAGTCCCGGACAAACTCTCTTGAAAATAATGCATCCACAACTTTCTGTCATCAGTGTGGGGGTTGATCTTCTGAACATAGGATTTCAAATGCAGCTTCGGACAAGAAATGCCATCATATTTGGCAAAAGTTGGAACTTTGAACTTGGGAGGAATCACCACACCCGGGACAAGACTCAAATCATCAAAATTAAGCCCGGACATCTTCAGATTTTCCACAGCATTCAGACGGTCTTCAAGTTGCTTGTACTTGTCATCTTCATCAGAGTACTGGTCATTATCATAGTGATCTTCTCTGTATTTCTCAGGCTCACGCTGGTCGCCTTCGTCATTACCCTTGACACTTCCCTCAGTCTTGACACTGCCTTCTGAGAGCTCTATCCGGCTAACAACTTTAGGACCACCTTTGTAACGTCTGCCCATGTTAAGAACACCAACGTCCCTCCTCTTTCTGTTGATGAGTTTCTTCAGATCTTCTTGGCCTTGGACCAAGCTAGTGAACATCTCCTCCGAGCATTACGAGCCCGGAGATCTTTGACAGTCTGTTCAAGAGCCATTTCTGCTAAAATAAATAGCGAGAGAATGAGAAAACCAATCTTCAATGTACCTGTTATGAGATGTTATGCTATGATATGCGATGTTTATGCAAATGCAATGCAATGTTTTCAAGGACCTTAGGAATTTAAATTTGTTAAACAAACACGAACAAACATTTATTAGTTCTCTTTTTATTCTCTTTTCTTTTTAAGTACAAAAGATAGTTCGAAACAATAATATAAAAGAACAAAAATCCTAGAGCTCTAAGTCTCCCATGGGCGCTTCCTCTTGGTGCCGAGGTAGGCGTTGATGTTTCGCTCCTTGTGAAGTAGCTTGGTCAACTCTAGTACCTTCTTCTCACTTGCATAACACTGAGCTTCGAATGTATCCCTTTCTTCTTTTAGTTGAATCTAGGACCTCTTCAAGTCTTCAAAATCAGTAGGCATGTCAAGATGTAGAACAGTATAGGGTACGTCACCTATAGCAACAGGTTCCATAATTACTGGTAGAACAGGCGTGAATGGCATCATGAGGTTTTGAGCTCGAGCTCTCACCCATTTAAGGTAAGGTTCCCAAGGAATGGAGTTCTGGTGCCCCAAAGTCTTGGTATCAGTCTTCTTTACCATGCCCCAAGTGTGTATGAACCTTCGTCGGTAATTCTGGAGATCATGATTGTAGTCGAACACAATGTCTTGGAGAAGCATATCATGAGGACCATCTCTTCGGGCAAAACCAAACTGACGTAGAGCTAAAGAAGGGTTGTAAGTAATACCTCCCCTTATACCAAGGAGTGGTACATTAGGGAACTCTCCACAACGCTCAATGAATGTGAAGTTCTTTTGAGAGAAAAGACACCAACGGATATCTGAATGAGAGAGTGACATTAGTCTTTGAGACCACTTCAACCTTTGCTCGTTCTTCAAAACTGATGGAGGAAGGTGCGAAATAAGCCACCTGGAAAGTAACGGTATACAACACATGAGAGTTCCTTGTCTTTTGATAGTACAAGTGTGGAGAGAATGTAGGATGTCTCCAAGTAAAGTAGGCACAGGATTGCGGGTAAGAAACAACTTGATGGCGTTGACATCTATGAATTGATCCGAGTTAGGAAATAGAACCAAAACATAGTTTAGCAAGGCCACAATGTCTTCAAATGCATGGAAACTCATAACTTTGAGGAATTCTCGGGCTTTCTTAATCAGAAACTTAGCAAGTAAACCCTTAACTCCGCTTCTTGTTTCCCAATTGGCTTCAATGTCTGAGCGCTTTAGGTGTAATGCTGATGCGATGTCTTCGTACCTAGGAACCTTTTCTAAACCGGTGAATGGCATTTGGTCAAGAATAGGTATCCCAAGTAGCTCAGAGAATTCTTCCAAGGTAGGCACCAACTAATAATCTGGGAATGTAAAGCAATGGTGTTTCGGATCGAAGAACTAGAATAGGACATGCATCATATCTTCTTCAAATCTGGAGATAACCAAGTCAAGTAGATAACCATGTCTTTTGATGAACTGGGCATGATCAGGAATCTCTGAAACCAATTCTTTGAGTTGAGAAGGTATACCCATGAAGTTGATTCGGATAGTCTTTCTAGAAGCCATAATCCCTACAAAACAGAGCAAAGATAAATCCCTAGGTCCTTGAAATAGTTAGAAATGATATGCAATACGATGATGTCATGATGTCATGTTTAGCAAGCACAAACAATTCACACAATGAGCCTAGGTTTAAGGCTTGCATGAGGTATAGGTGTCTACCCTACCAAAAGTTTGAGTTGGTTCATCCTGTCCTATAATAGTAACCGGGTTCTAGGAATCTCATATCATTGATCTTTCTTGTAGGCGTTTATTTCAATACGACTACCAAGTGGTCGACCGAAAATATCCCAAAAGTCTGATCTTAATGAGCGTAGTATCGAGCATCAGCCAACCTTAGTCTGCACCAAAGCTGGCCATCTCACTACCTTCTAATGGCTAAGATGGGTCAATTAAGGTTCTAAAAGTTTAGTTAGTGCTGATGACACCACGCAGAAGCCAAATACTATCCTCAACTTGGAAATCAAGAATATCAGGACATCCAAAGTGTCACACTAACGTAGCCATCATGTTGACCGTTTTGATATACGTCTAACGGTCGCGACGATTTATTGCTACTTACCTAAAAGGAAACCTGGATCCGGGTGTAGGATCCCCCACAAGTATAATACCCAAGCAGCCCTTAAAGATAAAGCAAGCAAGTCAAACAGAAAGCAGTAAAAGTGATCTTGAAATCCCTAAGGCATTCTCTCTTTAGGGTGTCTCCCCGGCAGAGTCGCCAGTTCTGTAATACGGTGAACTGACTTTGAGATTTTTGTATCGCAAATGTGAGGATAGCAAGAGTCGCCATCGACTTTTATTTTATCCAATTAAGGGAAGGTGAAAAGAATAGGAAAAGACCTTCGTTATATTCTGAGTAAGGGAGAAGGTTATGAAAAGGGAAGGTATTAGCACCCCTTTCCATCCGTAGTTATCTACGGGCACTTAGATCATTTTTAAAAAATGTGCTTTCTGTGGGTTTGACAAAAATGTTTTGAAAAGGCATTTCGCTTTGACTTTGTAATGATTCATGTAGGAATGTATACAAAGTGTTTGGAAATGTTTTTGTTTTTTTGAAAAGAGTTTGAACTTTGACAAAAGTGTGAGGTGTAAAAAATATTTTGATAGAGCAAGCAACTTAAAGTCTTATTACCTACTCAGAATTGGTCGTTTTCGTGTTATTTTACTTTCCTTTAGAATAGTGCTATCCATACCATTAGTTGATAGGTAACTCTATTCGTTGGATGTAGAAGGGACATTCGAAGGGACATCGTATGGTCATAGAAGGCAACTTGTAGGAAGTATCCTAGCACATTCGAAGGGACTATCATCATTTTTCGTAGGCGACAATCGAGGGTCAAGATCATGTATTCGGAGGCGACATCGTGGGTCTATGATCTTTGTATCGAAGGGACTATGATGATTTGTTTTGAAGGCAACAGTGCTAGGATACCTCTACGTTCGAGGGACTTGACCATTTGTATTCGTAAAGTCAACGAGAGAGAATTACCTTTAAGGGGTGCATGTGTGAAGGAGTGTGTTGATTTCAGGTATTATATCTTGGAATTATGAGTGATCTATGTCCAATTTTATCTTGCCATACATGCCTAATTACTAGCAGTTTATAAGGTGCAGAAAGTAAATTGTGGAAAGATAAAGTCCTACGTTATTACATGGCTTTGGGGCAGATACATAATAGGAGGCGCGGAAAATAAAAGTCCTAATTAAACTATTACATCCCATAGGCAGTTACATAATTGAAAAGAAAAAAAAGCAAGAAAAATCGTCCGAAACGTTACAACCTGTAAACAGATACATAATCGGAAAACGGAAGAAAATTGCATAAGAGGAAAATGTTAGTAAAAACAAATATTTTTGAATGAGGAAAAAGGTTTTGTGTTAGTAATGACATTAATATGATAAGATAAATTTTTGGTAATTTTTGGAATTGATTTGATAATTAAAAAACAATTAAAAGTCATTTAAACGATTAATTAGTAATTAAATTAAATATGCATGCAAAAATAATAATTTTAATGCTAAAAATTTAATAAACATTTTTCTGATGATTATGCAAAAAATAAATATTTTTGGTGTTTTTTAGATGCATGATAAAAATATTTGAAGATAAATTAAAATGCATGAAAAATATTAAAGAAAATAAGAAAAATATGTTAGTTTTGTAAAGTTGCAAAAAGAATTGCCATGGCTGGGAATCGAACCGGGGTCCTTCTGGTGACAGCTCATACTCCCTTGCCTTAACCACTGAGCCAAAGCGCGTTTGGTGTCAACAAATTGAAACAAAACTGTTTTAAACGAAATTGAATCCTGGCCATTCAAATCACGCGCGAAGAACATCATCTTCTTCATTTGAATTTCTGGAAACTTAGCGTCGGCTAAGTTCGACGCTATGGCCCCTGCATAATTCAAAAACTCCATACAAACAATATAAATGGATTGTGAGTACATGAATCGATTGCAAATTGAATTCTAAACACACTAGTGGCATTCATTTGGTCCAATTTTTCCGTTTTAAGGAAACCCTAAATTGGTTCAGAAAACCCTAGTCATGGTATATTTCGAATCAGGCCATGAAAATGCAATTGGATTGTCCAGAAATCTTGCAAACTTCAAACTAAACACAAAGCAAACATCAAAACACGTTAAAAATGCATGAATGACAAAAATCGAAATTTGAAAAAAGTATGAACAAACCAAATCGTGTTTTCTCAATTTTTGATGTTTTTGAGAGATGTAAAGGTCTGGAACGATTCTAGGGACTCCAAGGAATCTGTTAGGATGCTTAGAATTGGTTGAATCGAAGCAAAACTAGGGCTGCCACTTGCTTGAAGAGCACGTTTTTTTTACTTAGGTTAGGGTTCTTTTGAGCAATTTTTCTGTCCTTGTTCATGTTGTATGCATTGTACATTTATAGTAGATGGATTTTGGGCTGATTTAAGGAACAAATAATGATCAATCAATGCAAAAATTATTTGATTTTGTACAAAATCAAATCTTCCTTATTTGATCCAATTTCTTCAATTTCTTGCCAAATCAATGCAAATTTAGAATTTTTCCAGCTTGTGTGAGTTACTTGGATCTCAAGAATGAGAGAAAAATCAAATTTGCATTTAATTTTGATTTTATTCCTTATTTTTTAATTTAATTTGTTTTTAAATGAATAAAATCCAAATTAAATAGAAAAATAAAGACAAAATTTGTGGCATTGGGCTTGAAGGTTCCAAATAAGATAAGGAACAAGTTTAAACCAAGAAAAACTAGGCCCATTTGCAAAATTTTGGATTTTTACAAGTATTTCTCTTTGTGCACTTCTTCAAAAATGCCCAACTTGTGCAAGGTGTATTTTGCTCAATTTTCCACATTTTTGAGTATTCTTGGACTTTTTAGAAAGCTCTAAGTGTTCTCTAAAGAACCTCTTTGGTTTCATCTCAATTGGAGTTTCCATGCTCAATAAATCTTCAAAACAAAAAGTTGACTTTTTGTTGACTTTGAAAAGGACCTGTAATGTTTTGATCCATACCTTCCAAATGAAGCATTTTTTGAACATTCTTGTGAGACATGAAGTTGTAGAGAATTGAATTTCCTTCAAAACAAGAGGTGATGGAAAAATTTCTGAGAAAGTATGAAGAAGTTATGCTCAGTCAAAGTTTGGTTGACTTTTCACTGAGAAACCCTAATTTAGAAAGTTTGACTTTTGAGCAAATCTTGAGTTTTCTTGAATAATCATGATCAACCCTTGATCAAATGATGAATGTAACTTCAAAATGAGGATGTTGACCAAAAATTATGAAGTTTGACTGTATGTTGACCACAGTTGACTTTTTGTCCAATACAATTGATTTTCAACCATCTGAGCAATTGTCTGAGGAAACTGGACTTGTGAGGCTTGAAACTTGACATGGAGATTCTTTGAAGCATATTAGGAGGCATGATGACCATTGGAGATGTTGGAAGTCCATCTGGATATGAGAATAGCCAAACCCTAGTTTGGGTTGATTGTCTAGGAGAGGGTTTGTTTGATCAACCCTTGAGGAATCCTTGAGTATGGATGTATAAAATGTCTTGAGAAGTAGGAGGGAAAATTTTGGGGTATGACAGACGAAAGCGTAGGCATGTCCCGATTTGTTCGTTTTGGTCGAAATTTCGAAGACGAAAGTTTATAAGTGGGGGAGAGTTGTAACGCCCGTTTTATTTAATATTATATTATATTGATATTTTTGAGTTACCGTTTGACGATTATTTTGGCGACGAGAATATTTATATTAATCGTTATATCTATTAATATATTTGGCGACGTTTTGTTCGGTCCAGTTTTTATTCCGTTCGGTTCGATAAAATATTATTCGGACCGATATTTAATTCTCCGGAATTGTTTTAATTAATTGAGTAAATAATATTATTGGATATTATTAAGGTATTAATTAATAAAAATAAGTTAGGGGTGTGGGGAGCAATGGAAGAGATTGTGTATACACCCTTGTTGCTAGTAAGAATACATATAAACACATTTCCTCAAAGGGAGTATTGATCGTGACATTTCTTTTTCTATTGCAATTTATTTTTTCTTAATTATAGCATTTATTATTATTGTTTTTTTAATGATTAATGTTTGAAACAGTAAAAAAGAATTTCAATTAAAAATGAGAGAAACAAGGAGATGTGGCAGCCAAGCTTTTAACTTTTAGGGTTTGCTAAACCCTCTCTCCATTTTCGGTTTGGGCCTTAGGCCAGCTAATTTGAATCCGGACCTGTTTCCTTCACCACACCGGTTGTGGTTTTTTTAACACCCCCTCTTGGCAGAATTTCTTTTTATTATTATTCCTATCTGTTTTTAACTAATATTTTTTTTATAAAAATAATACATAGTAATTCTGTTTAAATTTAATTTCTATTTTTATATCTATTCTTTTCTCAAATATTTCAGAAAATACAAAAAATAGTTTAGAATTAAATTTCTTTTACCAAGTAGTTTTTAGATTTAATCTTGCCTTATTTAATTGTTGAATTATTGTTTATCTCACTTATGGACTTGTAATTTATTTTTATCATTCCCCATTTATAATTGATGTATCCCTCTCCCAAAGAACAAATCTTGTAATAATTATCTAGTTTCCATTTATTTTATTTTAATTTAACTATCACTTACACAAAACCAAAAAAAAAATCATTTTTAAACTAATAATTGTAAATCATTTTTAACCCGTAAGTCAACAAAGCTACGAAGCGTTGCGATGACCACACATGCACACATGTACGCTTGATCCTGGGCCTTCTTACAGTGAGCCTATTTCGATTAATTGTTCCAATTAGTCGTTATAGTAGACTAGCCCACTTTGCTAGTACACATGTAATTTAATTATTTTATACTTAGGTTGGCCACCTTGTATGGGCCTTGTCGATTTTATTTGTTATTTACAATTATTCGTTTCTCCTCCATCTCCCGCACATTGATCATAACCTGATTCTTTCTCCATTCACCAAGCATTTAAAACACTTTCAATAAAAACTCGATCCAATGTCGAGTCTTCTTCTCAAACCTCGATCCAACGTCGAGTTATTTTCAAAAATGAATTTCTACAAAAAAGAACATTCTGATAAGATTTGTTTTAATTGTTAGATGTTAGCCTAACAATTAAAACGAATCAAAGTTTCTAGTTGATTAGATGATAGCCTAATAAATTAAGAAACTTCAATCCATGTTCTAAAACAAAAAATCTAGTGCTATGGTATTGAATTAAATTGTTGGATGATAGCCCGTCGAGTTAATTAAATTTAAAGTATTTGGGCCGTTAGATGATAGCCTAATGACTTAAATACTTTTATTCCATACACTTAATAAATGTGAACTTTGTTTCACCTCACCCTTTTCATAATAATTTTTTTGGGATGAGAGATGATTGGTTGAAGTCACTCGCCAATTTCGAGTATTCGAATCGTTAGATGATAGCCTAACATTTTGGTACTTGTCATCCACAATTTAAAATCAATTCCAACACATTCAATATCTTTTGTGCGCTCCAAGCACCTTTTACCTTTAAATCCTTTTTCAAGATTAGACATGATTCATTTATAATTGAGATGTTTCTTCCTCTATTCCCAAGGTTTTTGACTTCTCCACTTGAGTAATAGAGGTGTTCTCAAACCCTCCCTCATGTTGGTGCGTAGTCTTTTATTCTTTATCACACCTTGTGGACGTTAGACGAGTCTTCTCCTTTAAAAATGACGACTTGTCTTTTCATTTAAAATCAATCAACAAACAATTATTTTCTAGCCGAACTACGACGCTCTGACTTTCGCATTGCACGAGGGAGTACGTAGGCACTAAGTCTTACGACCAAAGGCGAGCAAAAATAATAAAAACATTTCTTCTCCCTTTCTTTCTCATTTCAAACTTAGAAGATCGTAAAAATTTCACACTAACACACAACCACACTTTGAACTAAATGGGTACCATCGAGTACGATGGATGTGAGGGGTGCTAATACCTTCCCCTCGCATAACCAACTCCCGAACCCACAACTCTTAATTTTATAGACCGTCTTATCCTTTTCTTTCGTGGGTTTTATCTATATTTTCCCGTTCTTTTTTAGAACAAATAAAATTAGGTGGCGATTTCACCATTTTTGAAAATTTAAATGATTTTTGAAAATCGAGTTGCTTCATTGTGGAATCATCAAGGACCATCCAAGCACTAGAGGTAAGGGGTTTGATTTCTCTATCTCATATAGTTAGGGTTGGATAGTTATATTTTACATTTGGGGAAAAATTGATAGTTGATTCATAGGATTTTGGTTGGTTGATTGTTGAAATAGATTAGAAAAGTTGAATTAGGAGCATGGATAATGGGTGTGTTGTTGCTAGCATTGTAGAAATTAGAAGTATTAAAAATGGAAGGAAAACTGTGAAAAACTAGAACATTTTACTGGCTGTTTGCAATGGGAATGAAATGAGGAAGATGATGAAAGGCCACGGACCAAGAGGAGGCGCCCACCCCACAAGGGATGGCGACCGTCCCCTACCCTTAAGGCGTCCGCCCCTAGCCTTCATTCCTCCTGGGACGCACGTCCCCTTGTACCATGGAAGAGGAAAACAGATTTTTGGTTTTTTCTGTTTTTCTGCTTGCTGCTTCTTCTGTGTTTCTGCATAATTATGCTTGTGGTTTCTGTTTGTTCCAATTGCCTAAAATCCACATACTACTAGTTAGTATTAATAAAATATAACTAGGACATAAGTTATCCGATTAAATTTAGAACCCGATTATGTTCCGATATCCCGATTTCGGTAAATTCGACAACGGAGCAAGTTGCTCCGAATACAACGAAAATTGACGTGCTAGCTAAGTTCGACGTGTAGAACGTAGTAGGGAAGTTAGTTTTTCGAGATTACGAGTTTTTACGAGACGACCCGAAATAGGCCAAATTACGGTTAAATTGAATCGGATTGCGTTTTAGTAGATTTAAGACACGTATGGACAATCAGATTGCAATGTTGACGATTATGAGTAATGCCGGTTATTAGGAATGGCTTTCGCGACGATTATAGGTGTTTGACTATTTTTCCGTATTTGAAATTTAGTGAATGAATTGATGATAACGATGGGGTGTGATTAAACATAATGTTTGCGACGATGTATTTATTAATGAATACTTGATGATATGCGATGTAATGATATATGTCTTTGTACATGATGATGTGATGATTATATTGATGTTGTTAATAAATGCTTCCGATTTGTGAATGCATGACTTTTGACGATGATGAATTATATGTGATGTTTTGTATAATGCAAATATGATGCGATGATATATTTATCTTGATGTAGATAAATTATGGGGATGTGGGCTTTATGCCAATTTTGATGAGCGATGATGATGTTTTTGTGTTGTGTAGTTTATTTGTCGAGTCACATACATTGCATTGGCGACGAGGGCTTTTGTGCCAAGCGACGATGGGATTTATGCCAAGTGCTCCTAATTATGGACAAAGCGACGGGTACCACATCCATAACATAGTCTTGTCTCATGGAGTCGGTTATGTTTATGTTTGAGTTGTTTGGCGTTGGGTTTTAATTGATGGATGATGTTGAATTGCAATGATATATGATGCTTGTTTGGTGATGATCTTTATGATGAACATGAAATGAATATGACTTGATAATTTCATGATATCTATGCGATGAATATAAATCATGAGTTTTGCGATGATTTAACCTTGATGAAATGCTTAATGCAAATATGATGTGATGATGTTTGTGACGATGGGCTTTAGCCAATTTATGATTGTTTTATTTATATTGCTTATGTTATTAGCATTGTTTGATGTTGTTGTTTGATGTTGCCGTGTTGATTAGTGACGTATTGACTTGCGATGATTTCGTAGTAACGAACATTAATGAGTTATTGTGATGATTTATGCCGATGAGGTTATGGCGATAAAGTGTAAATTATACGTATTAGAATGACGATTGGAGTAAGTGAGTTTTGGTTATGTGTTGGACTGCACTTTTTAATCTATATCTTTTATAATTCCGAAACTATATATATATATATATATATATATATATATATATATATATATATATATGTGTGTGTGTGTGTGTGTGTGTGTGTGTGTGTTATCATGCCTTTAATTATATGTTTTGGAGTATCTCACCCTTTACTTGTTTCGCCGTTACCTTTATATTGGTAACGTGCAGGTTATGAAGATGGAGTTTATAGCTGCTTTTAGTCGAGTCGGTGTCGCTCTGATACATAGCACTCGGGGGAATAATTATGTTGTCTTGTTGTTGTTCTTTTATTGTTTTTCCTTTTGTAAATAAGAATCATACTTTATGAAAATATGATTGGTTAAGGAAGTTTAATAAAGGAGATGTTTTGATTTTTATGAATCAATTTATGTTTTCCGACCATGCTATGTATCCGAGATTTATACTTTAAAGCAAACTGTTTAAAGTGATTTGGTTTTGAAGGTGTGATGCCTCAGTATTGAATTTATGAAATTTTAATTTACTCTGATTTTTGCATATAAAACCTTAGGTAATATTGGGGTGTTACATTAGTGGTATCAGAGCAGGTCGGTCTGTCGGCCAGGTTGTTAATTTTTTTAACCCTGTTGTATGCGATATGTGTGTGAAGCACTACCGGTACTTGCTTGTTTCTATTTGTTTGTTTGCAGAGATGAGTTTGAAACAAGTGTGGGAGAAGTTTTACTTCTTGGTGGTGCTTGTGGCTTAGAGATGGAGCCTCAAGCAGGGTTACGCTTTGGTAACTTGAGGTGTAAGTTTGAAGACACTGTTGTGGTTTGGTAAAGATGGTTTATGTCACCATCATAATTGTCGACTATCTATTGACAAATTGAGAAACTGATCACCCTTAATCTCTTGTTGATAGTAGTCGAGATTTATGTTGGTTGGGATGGGCTTGTCTTTCCAGCTTAATAGTGTATGAAGCAGATGAGTTAGCACAAGGTGGTGCATGGTTACTTGAGTTGTGGGCGAATTTGGATTTTGATGAGAAACAAGATTTTGGCAAGCGAACTTCTTGTTGTAATTCTTCCGAAGCATATTGTGAATATGTGAGTGAATTACCGCAGTAGTGCGAAGTGAAGTTTTGATGGATTTAGTTCCTGGAATTAGTTGTGATTCGAAGTATCCTTAAGGGATGTTTGCTTCTGAATTAGAGTTGAAAAGTCAACTTGAGGATTGGTTTGAGTAGAGTTTGTTTATTCGAACGGGTCTCCGTGGAGTGCTATCGTTGTGTTGTTCGAGAAGAACGAAAGTCGCTTAAGTTGATGTGTCGTTTTCAGACAAAGGAACGAAGTGGATGTTGAGGACAAGTATCTACTTCCAAGGACTGATGTTGGATAAATCAGTCAGTTGGAGTTTATGTGTTTAGTGAGATCGATGTGAAGTCTGGCTGTCTACGGGTTAGTGTGAGAACTGAAGATGTTTAGACAATACTTTTCAAGATAGTGTATGGTCCTGGCGAGTGTTTGTTGATGTCATTAGTGTGACTAATGCGTCAGGTATGATTTTAGAATGTTCGGACAGTACTCTCATGAGTAGCTATAAGAGTTAGTTTGTGTTCATGGATATTATTTGGCTCACATCAAGTTAAGGAATTGTAGCAAGCATCTGAGCTTTGCGTTATCAGTAGTGAAGTTAGACCAGTGCATGTCGAGTATTCTAAAGATAGAGTTTTGAACTATTGGACGTGAGTGCCGTAAGTAAGCGACTTGGACGGTGATATTTTGGACAATTCTGCGAAGATTTATTTTGTATTTTATAGAAGACTTCAAGGGGGTTATTTCAGAGCTTAGAAGTTCCTTCGTTTTGGATGGTTGACTTTGTGAGTTTGATGGAAGATCTTTTTATAAGTTGGTATTGATAGTGGGTACTTTGACTTGAGATGGTCGAGTCATTATTTGGACTTCGCAATGGAAAGCGAATTTGTTTGAACAAGTGAAAAGTTTAGCGAATGCTTTGATTTTGGTCTTGTTTAGTACTGAAGAACCTTGTGCGGTGTATTGTGATACTTCATTTTGGACTTAAGATGTATTTTGACATATAGTTGGAAAAGTGTATTACTACCTTGGAACGATTTAATTTTCATAAGGAAAAAAATTGTTGGACGCTTGAGTTAGAGTTTGATGGGATTGTGCTCATTTGAAATCTTAATGGTGCAGATGTTAATGACGAGAAGGTTGGAATTGTTGCAGACAATTCAAGTTTGAGTACGATCTATAAAGAGACTTCGTCTGGTGATGAGTTTAGTATGTTGATATCGCGGATAACCCAAGAATGTCTGATTTGAGGATTTTTTATTTTGAAGAATAATCCATGATTGTTTGGAGACACTTGATGAGATTAAGTTTAGAAGGTTATTGAGGATTTGTTCACTACTAACATATGGATTTTGTTAGATACTAATAGTCGTGGTGGATTATTAGTTGCGACTAAGATAAGTCTTGACGGTAAAGAATTTTGAGATGGTTTGGTAGCTACAGGTACCTTAGGATGATTGATGTTTTATAAAGGAAGATGTTCTATTTGTGACTGAAGTCGGTCGCGACGGTGTTCATGATTGGAGTCCATAAAATTGATGTTATGGTTCTAAGTCCAACCTGTTTTGTAATTTCGGTTGTATGAGACGACGTTGATGGGTGGAGTTCTTGAGAGAGTGTTTTGGTTTGAATTACCACTTTGGAAGAATGAAAGTTATGGAAGGTTTTTCGAATAAGAAACCTGTGTGTTGATCGTTGCGACGATGCGAGGATGGTGGTTACTTAATACAAATTTTGGGAATTGAATTGTTATAGGGGAAGACTTCGTTGAAGTCAAGTGTATACGTCGAAGTTTCACAAGTGAATGTTTGGACAATATTTGAAAAGGTCAAACTATGTCATGTATTTTAGAGGATCAATGGACGTTGATCAATCGAGAATGAAAGAGTAATTTTTCGAGTTGATGAGACTGATGTTACGAGGTGTCTTGATGGGTGTACGCTTTGAACGTATCCATTATGAGTAATTGTGAAGTTGAGGATTAACCAAGTTGTTTTACGGTTGGCATCATATGCGTAAAAGTGATGCAGCATGGTTTAGATATCGAGCATTGAATTTTTAGCGAGTGTGCGAGATTGTTGGACTTGGACTAGTGAGTTATAGTCGCAAGTCGTCATTACACACCCTAGAATGAGTAGTGTATCGCATTTCGGTTATGTTTGAGTAACTTGTTATTGTTCAAGGGTTGTACGTTGGTAATCTACAAGGATGATGTGACCTTGTGATTTTCTGGAATGAAAGCGATAACTACAAGTGTAATTCTTGAGTTCGTGGTTATGCGTGAATAAAGCCATCTTTTTTATGTTTACGTAGCACGCGTGGTACTATCCTATTCTGATTGTTTCAGTTTTCGTTTGTATAACCATTTTGTTATTTTCGTTTTAGCGGTGGTGTCGGTGTTGTGTCGTAGGACTTTATGTTCCTATCTTTGGTGACTCGTTTCGGAGGTGTCGGTCCGAGTGTGTGACTAATTCTATGGTTGAGACGTTAGGATGATATCGATCTTGTTTGTTTAGTTCTCGAGTGAACCGGTGTGTCTGCGAATTGTTTGGTTGTTGGGTGATTAGTTGGTTTTCGAGTGCATGGTATGGGCTTTGCATCTCGGCATGGTTGTTCTTGACTGGACGTTGTGGTTAGGGAGATACCCTTGTTTTTGGTGTCTGTTGTATGTTGTTTAATTGACGCGAGGATTGAGTGGAGGAATGCGTAGGCATGTTGTAACACCCATTCTAAAATACCCCGAATAATATTAAATATATCAACGATTTAAGTCATAATTCATCAGAGTTAACACGAAACAGGGATGCCACAATTATTAAATAAAATAAAACCTCCAAATAAACAGTAGCCATGCTACACTGAGGATCATTACTCAAAATAATTCAATTAAATTAAGACCATGTCTTACACAGCGGAAAAATATCATAACCAAAACGGAATAAACAAATCATTATTATTCCCAACAAAATTTAAAGAAACAACTGAACAATATCTAATTCCTCAACTAACGTTCCCCAGTGTTACAATCTAATCAGAGCATGACACTGACACGCAGACTTAAATGACAAGCTCTAAAGCCATCCTCATGATTCTGAGTGCTAACTTTAATCGAAATTGTAAAGTAAGGGTGAGACTTCTCATAATTAAAACACATTATAAGCTTTTCAATCAATAATATATCACAAGCATATTATTTCACCCATTTCATCATAAATTGATTTTAACACTCGACACAATCATACAAGTCATTATGTGTAATCAATAACCAACCAAAGAATTGTAACACTGGAAGACATCCTAACATGTTACAATCTCATGCAAACACAAATGCAGACTCAATGCACGTGGTACCAACACGTGACCAAGTCACCCAACACTGATCCATCATCAACCGGATACAGTAACCATCGATTCGTCCATAAACACCCGGACACGAATCCAGCCTAACCACCCATCCTCACTCGGGTATCGGTTATCGGCAATACAAATCAAATTCCACACAATGGGAATTAACTTCACCAAACAATGCATATGCATGCACAACACCAGCATGCAATATTCAACACAGGTTATGACCACATCAGACATCATAAACCATCATCAACCACAACATGATATCATCAACTATCATGAAAGAAATCATCACAAAGCATAGTATGCCAAACACTTACCCTTCAATTGGTAAGACTATTCACCAGTATATACCACAACAACAACAACTAAGATCAATAACTATCAGGCATATACAACACCAACAAAATACATGGTATCAATACAATCATGAACACACCGATTATCATAAACCGAATCAAAACCAAAACATGATATCTCAACAATCATGCACACCATCATTAGCAACATAAACATGCTTTTCATTCACGAAATACGAATACATCCATTCCTCACAGTTTCCCCGCTACATACACACCCATGTGCATCAGCCAATAATCACTTACTTGAAATTGACTCATTTTCAAAATAATTTCAAGTTTTAGAAAATCTTTTCATTTTATAAAATAGAGCATTAAATTTAAGAAATAACGTCCAAAACGGCGCTCAAAACGGACTTACGGTTTGAAAGTTATGAATTTTCAAAGTTTGATATTTTTCAAAAGTTGCAGAACCGGTTCCGCCTATGTACAACCCGTTCCTAAGTTCAAAATTCACATTTAAAATGTATGGGAACCGGTTCCGACACATACAGAACCGGTTCGAGTGTATTTTGCTGTTTTCATAATTTTCAGTGGAACCCGGTTCCTACCCAGGAACCGGTTCCTACGCCCTAAAAAGTCAAATTCACTTTTGACAAGATTTATTCATTCTCAACCAAAACCAAACATACCCATACAATTGCAACATGAGAAACACCAAAATAAATCTATTTTGCACCATTATAACATCAAACCACAATATTCCATCATTCATATTCATCAATCGACACTCTAATTGTTTTCGATCTATAATCCGACACAATAGGGATAATTCTACGAACCCTAACATTCTAAACCGGATTCCCTAACATACTATGATCATACCATTGAATATCTAAACCGATAATATGCATTAACTAATCAAAATCACCCCTTACCTTGTGAGTTCTTCGAATTCTGACACTATAGGTTTTCTTCCTTCCTTTTCCTCTTCTCAACTTCACGTATTCTTGTTTTCTCCAAAATGACTCTTTCTTTTCTCTTTTCCTTATTTTATTCCTTTTATTCCTTTAACATAAATAAAATGAATTAAATAATGTGAGTAGAGTCTTTTACTCCTCACACCTTCACTTTACTCAACCCACCTCTGATAATTCCATTCTTTTATTCCATAATTAATCCCAATAAATCCAATATATTAATAAATTATATTCTCAATTAAATTAATAATTAAAAATCATAATTATTTAATTATCGAATTATTTGGGGTGTCACACATGTCCCGATTTGTTCGTTTTGGTCGAAATTTCGAGGACGAAAGTTTATAAGTGGGGGAGAGTTGTAACGCCCGTTTTATTTAATATTATATTATATTGATATTTTTGAGTTACCGTTTGACGATTATTTTGGCGACGAGAATATTTATATTAATCGTTATATCTATTAATATATTTGGCGACGTTTTGTTCGGTCCAGTTTTTATTCCGTTCGGTTCGATAAAATATTATTCGGACCGATATTTAATTCTCCGGAATTGTTTTAATTAATTGAGTAAATAATATTATTGGATATTATTAAGGTATTAATTAATAAAAATAAGTTAGGGGTGTGGGGAGCAATTGAAGAGATTGGGTATACACCCTTGTTGCTAGTAAGAATTCATATAAACACATTTCCTCATTTTTCTTCTATTTTTTCACAAAACCAACTTAGCAACATGGAGAGCAAGTGAGGGTTTTGGAAGAAGAAGGAGAAGAGAAAGAGCAAGGGCTTGAGGTTGGAGTTGTGGAATCATCAAGGATCATCCAAGCACTAGAGGTAAGGGGTTTGATTTCTCTATCGCATATAGTTAGGGTTGGATAGTTATATTTTAGATTTGGGGAAAAATTGATAGTTGATTCATAGGATTTTGGTTGGTTGATTGTTGAAATAGATTAGAAAAGTTGAATTAGGAGCATGGATAATGGGTGTGTTGTTGCTAGCATTGTAGAAATTAGAAGTATTAAAAATGGAAGGAAAACTGTGAAAAACTAGAACATTTTACTGGCTGTTTGCAATGGGAATGAAATGAGGAAGATGATGAAAGGCCACGGACCAAGAGGAGGCGCCCACCCCACAAGGGATGGCGACCGTCCCCTACCCTTAAGGCGTCCGCCCCTAGCCTTCATTCCTCCTGGGACGCACGTCCCCTTGTACCATGGAAGAGGAAAACAGATTTTTGGTTTTTTCTGTTTTTCTGCTTGCTGCTTCTTCTGTGTTTCTGCATAATTATGCTTGTGGTTTCTGTTTGTTCCAATTGCCTAAAATCCACATACTACTAGTTAGTATTAATAAAATATAACTAGGACATAAGTTATCCGATTAAATTTAGAACCCGATTATGTTCCGATATCCCGATTTCGGTAAATTCGACAACGGAGCAAGTTGCTCCGAATACAACAAAAATTGACGTGCTAGCTAAGTTCGACGTGTAGAACATAGTGGTGAGGTTAGTTTTTTGAAATTACGAGTTTTTACGAGACAACCTGAAATAGGCCAAATTACGGTTAAATTGAATCAGATTGCGTTTTAGTTTGTTTAAGACACGTATGGACAATCCAATTGCGATGTTGATGATTATGAGTAATGCCGGTTATTAGGAATGGCTTTCGCGACGATTATAGGTGTTTGACTATTTTTCCGTATTTGAAATTTAGTGAATGAATTGATGATAACGATGGGGTGTGATTAAACATAATGTTTGCGACGATGTATTTATTAATGAATACTTGATGATATGCGATGTAATGATATATGTCTTTGTACATGATGATGTGATGATTATATTGATGTTGTTAATAAATGCTTCCGATTTGTGAATGCATGACTTTTGACGATGATGAATTATATGTGATGTTTTGTATAATGCAAATATGATGCGATGATATATTTATCTTGATGTAGATAAATTATGGCGATGTGGGCTTTATGACAATTTTGATGAGCGATGATGATATTTTTATGTTGTGTAGTTTATTTGTCGAGTCACATACATTGCATTGGCGACGAGGGCTTTTATACCAAGCGACGAGGCTTTTATGCCAAGCGACGATGGGCTTTATGCCAAGTGTTCCTAATTATGGACAAAGCGACGGGTACCACATGCATAACATAGTTGTGTCTCATGGAGTCGGTTATGTTTATGTTTGACTTGTTTGGCGTTGGGTTTTAATTGATGGATGATATTGAATTGCGATGATATATGATGCTTGTTTGGTTATGATCTTTATGATGAACATGAAATAAATATGACTTGATAATTCCATGATATCTATGCGATGAATATAAATGATGAGTTTTGCGATGATTTAACCTTGATGAAATGCTTAATGCAAATATGATGTGATGATGTTTGTGACGATGGGCTTTAGCCAATTTATGATGGTTTTATTTATGTTGCTTATGTTATTAGCATTGTTTGATGTTGCCGTGTTAATTAGTGACGTATTGACTTGTGATGATTTCGTGGTAACGAACATTTATGTGTTGTTATGATGATTTATGTCGATGAGGTTATGGCGATAAAGTGTAGATTATACGTATTAGAATGACGATTGGAGTAAGTGAGTTTTGGTAGCGTGCAGGTTATGAAGACGGAGTTTATAGCTGCTTTTAGTCGAGTCGGTGTCGCTCTGATACGTAGCACTCGGGGGGAATAATTATGTTGTCTTGTTGTTGTTCTTTTGTTGTTTTTCCTTTTGTAAATAAGAATCATACTTTATGAAAATATGATCGGTTAAGGAAGTTTAATAAAGGAGATGTTTTGATTTTTATGAATCAATTTATGTTTTCCGACGATGCTATGTATCCGAGATTTATACTTTAAAGCAAACTGTTTAAAGTGATTTGGTTTGAAGGTGTGATTCCTCAGTATTGAATTTATGAAATTTTAATTTACTCTGATTTTTGCATATAAAACCTTGGGTAATATTGGGGTGTTACAGAAATCCTATGCTAACAAGGTCTTCATCCCTTGTATTCCTTTGCCCTTCATCTTCAAGGCTTCCATTGTGTATTCAAGCTGCCATATCATTGCCATATTCCAAGCTCACTATTGTTCATGAAAGAAAAAACAAGGAAAGTGATTAGAAGTCAGAATAATAACATGGACAAACTATTGTAGCAAAGGTTTTCCTAAATAATCTTATCATTAGGGATTTCTGGCAGGAATCAGGATTAAAGGGTTCTTAAATTATGCCAAAGCCTCATAATCTGAATTTCAAGATTAATCATTGGCTGAAAAACTCCATCTGTAAATCACAAAAGATAACTTTTGGTTCACAAATGAAGTTGTAACTCAGTTTCCATCATAGTTACAATACAACAACAGAAGGAATGTACATGTATTTGGTTCACAGTTAAAAAAAAAACAAGCAGCCAGTGCAAACAACCAGCCATTACCAATTCAACAGAAAATCCCAATTAGGAAAAGTTAGAAATCACAGAACTTTGGCTCAGTAACAGAAGCATTGTTTTAGTCCAACAATTAAAACTCAACAAGTTACCACAATAAATCAAAAAAATCACCAAGAATCAAGAATAATGAATTTGCAAAAGCCCAAAACAATGTTATTTTGCGAGTCCGTTACAACAAGCAATCAGGGTCCAGTAACAACAAGCAATCAGAGTCCAGTAACAACAAACAATCAGAATCCAGTAACAACAAGCCAGTGAAGTCCAGAACAGCCTAAACCCTAATTCTGAATGCAGTATAAAGGGATTAAAGACACAAACCAGAAGTGACACTGTTCAGGAACCCTAAATCGGCCAGTCCTAATTCCTAGATTCAAAAACCCTAATTTTTTCATCATATTCCTACATAGAAGAACCCTTCAGAGATCGTTTTTTTTTCAGAAATCACAAGTTCTGAACAGAGAAAGAAGAAGAAAGACAGAAAAAGAAAGATCTCACCAAAAAAAAGGTTTTCGATCGGTGCACAAGGGAGACCTAGGCTCCATTCCTTTTTCCTTTCGCCTTTCAGCCATCTTCATTCTCATATGCATCGTGACCATCGATTTCGTCGCGAAATATGACCTAGGGTTTTCGTTCTTCACCTTTAGATTTAGGGTTTAATCTGCAAAATTAGAAAAAATAGATGCTGGATTAGTATTCAGAAGCAAGAGACGAAGCAAAGACACCGAATGATTTGAGTTTCTGGGCCACGCCGCCACCGTGAGGCGATTTCCGGCGCGGCTGCCCTTTCATTTTCCGGCAAGTGTTCCAACAGAAGAGAAGAGAGAAGTGAGAGCGTGAGAGAGTGTCTAGAGAGAGAGGGGAATCCGTGAAATGAGAGCTATGGGTTTGTTTTTTTGTTAATTAATCTTTTGTTATTAAAATAAGTTTAAGATAAGTAGGATTAGTTAATGGGATTTGTTGGCTAACCCAGGCTACATTGGTCCTTTTGTCATCCGGTATATACAGGTCTATGGTAGTATTTGTGTTGTTTTTTTTACAGCCACCAGATCTCATGGAGTTCAGATCCAATGCTCCAGATTGATGGCTCACGCAGTGCTTCCATGAAGTCTCCCACACAGGATCCAGGGAATGGTGGGCTTGGGCCTTACTGTACTTCCAGCACCCCCTCATTCAACTTCAATTCAGGCCCATTTTCTCAACTCTTGTCTTTTTAATTTATTTTAATTTAATTATATTTGCGATTTAATTCGATGTATGAAATAATAATTAGTTATAATAGTTTTATTTGATAATTTATCGATTAAACTATTAGTTGATTTTTTATCAAATAGAAAAAATCTATTCTAACAATTATTTAAATTTCCGATTGTATTGTGTGATAATTGTTTATTTATTTGCTTACCCGATATATTCACTATTGCACACCTCACCCACAATTAATACAAATAAACAACTTCGATTTTCTTGATTGGCTCATAAGCCAATTTCTTAAAGGGTCTCATAGTTGGGGATGGGCATGGTCGTTCTCACAAGATTAATTAAAGCCCTTGTTGCTTAAATTAATCATAACCCGAATAAATATTGGTCCACATACCAATTTTCCATGCACCAGAGTCTCATAGTTAGGGATAGGAGCACCTATCCTCACGAGGTTAATTAAGTCCACATACTTAATTAATCATAACCCGATTCCACTCCTCATTTTCGCGCATACCTCAAAACACTTTCATAAATAAAAATCATTAAATCTCGATCCAACGTCGAGTTTCTTTTCAAAATATTTTCATAAATAAATATGTCATTTCTCCCTCCTCCCAAATGTATGGTAGTCATTCCTGTATCGACCCTCGACTGTACGTTTGGTTTCTTAAATGAATCTATTAAACGAACTTTGTTTCACCTTATTTTTCTTAATAAACTTTTTGGGTAGAAAAAGATGATTAGGATGTTTTTGTCCACTCATCCGAGTAATTGGGGCGTTAGCCGTTGAACGCTTATGGTCTGATGCTTGTCTCCCATATAAAAATAACTCCACTCACTCAACTCTTTTTTCTCTCATATGCGACTATCAAAACTCTCTTCTTACAAAGAGTACGCAATAGTCATTTCAAATACGAACGAGGACTTAAGCTTTTCAAACAAACTAAACAAGTCCAAGTTCTAGCGTTTGAAATGTCTAAAGCAAGATTTTTATAAAATCAACACAACCAACGTAAAACATTTTTGAGAAGAACTACAGAGTTTTGACTTTCCCATTGCACGAGGGAATACGTAGGCACAAGATTCTGAAACCGCGGCAAACTCAAAATAATAATAAACAAACCCCGTTTCTTTTATTTCTCGATTATAACTTAGAAATTAGTGAATATACACACACACTTAGAACTAAACGGGTCCCATCGAGTACGATGGATGTAAGAGGTGTTAATACCTTCCTCTTGCATAACCGAGTCCCGATTCCATGTCTTTTGGTCACGTAGACTGCCTTATCCGCATTCGTGGGGTTTTATCTATATTTTCCCATTCTTTTTTGGAACAAATAAAATTAGGTGGCGACTTGATTGTTTTTTAAAACAACCGATGAAAAAACCAGTCATCACAGTAAAATATCCAACCAAACTCTCCATGTATCCCTACAGTCAAATAGTAAATGGTTACAACTCTCATCATTCCAACAGTACGTGTATCTCCTATCATTGACAATGCCGATCTTTTCAAGCGTGTCTTTCGTCAATAATCTATTTATGCACGCCAGCCAAAGGATACAAACAGACCTTGGGCGCGCCATGTTAACAAAAAACAGATTTCTCCAATAATCTTTCGGTTTAATACCCTGCAGAGCCTTGCATATTCTTTTAGTGCTATATCGACTCTTCTCGTTAAAATCCTGTCAAACCTCCATTTGTGTCATTGCCTCATTTTCGCTTTGAAGATCGTTAATATTTATTTTAACATTGCTTAAAATAAAATGTTAAATAATTCTTTCAAATTTAACTTATAACATTGCAATAGACAAACAAATGTCTTTCTAAGATATAATTTTTAATTGTAATTATAGTTACATGTTAAAAATTAAACTTTAAAGATAAGATTAAGTAATTATTTTTTAGCCTATCACTTATAAATGTCCAACAATATATTAAAAAACTATAAATAATTAATAAAAAGTCAATTCAACTGAATTAAATTAATTGTATACATTAAAAGTATTGTTATAATGAAAGATAAACACACAATATTTTAATATTTTTTAATACACGATTCATCATCTAACTCATAGAAACATATTAAATCATTATACTCATTATCTTCTCAAACTACTGATAAATCCTAAAATAGAGAATTTCATCTTAGATCTTATGTAAATTGTGATGATTGGTTACGAACTATGTGAATCGTTCAAATATACAAGACATTCAATCCATCAAGTGATAAAAATACATTTTCGAAGATGTTGAAAAAATAAAAAGTGAAACAATAAAAACTTACTTAAATTTTATATATTTATTCCACATATTTAAAATATAATGTGACACTCTTCAAAGTTTATTAATAAAAATTTTTTAATATTTATTTTAATATTATTTAAAATAAAATGGTTAAATAATACTTTCATATCTAACATATAATTTTGCAATAGCCAATCAAATGTTTTTCTAAAATATAATACTTAATTGTAAACTATAACGATGGGTTACATTGATCGTTCAAAATTGTAACGTATTCAATTCATAAAATGATGAAAACATATTTTTTTGAGATGGTGAAAAAAATGACAAATAAAACTACTTAATTTTATATATTTAATTCAAATTTATCATTATTAAATTTCATATTTTATCTTACAATTTCCATAATTATATATAGTGGCTCACATTTTAATATTACAACGGATTCAATTGCCCAACGTAAGAGAATATGACTTTGGGAATAAGGATTGCAGCGCTTTGTACTATGTTTAACACCTGATGTGGTCATTTTGACAATTTTGTTCTTTTAATTTCACTATGGTCATTTTAGCAAATCTGTTCTTTTAATCTTACAATAAAATTCTCTACTAAAATTTTAAGTTTGCTTTTATTTTAAAATCACAAATTAATTTAAATAGAAATATAGAATTTTTATTAAGTGTGGTTTATTTTAATTTTTAATATTATTTTCAATATTTATTATTAAATAATAAAATTATTATTTTAATATATAAAAAATTCTTAAATATTTTTTAATTGAAAATAACTTCTAATATTTTTAAAAACTTCACATAAAATCATTAAATATTTTAAAATATTTCAAATGATTATGATTAATAATAGAAAAAAGATTAATTAACAAAAATGCAATTTATTAATAAAATTAAATTAAACACCAATTTACCAATTTAATTATTAAGGGAATACAAAATTCAAATACCAACAAAATCAATTGTTTAATTTGATATTAATAACAAAATGCAACAAGAAAGAAAAAATAAAATATACAATAATTGAAAACTTTTCTAAAAATCATACTGTGAGAGGCAAATGTAAAACAAATATCTTGTAAACAAAATAATTAGTGCAAATGGTGCAGACTAATCAGATGAAAAATCAAGGCGAAGTTTAGGGTGGGGTGTAACAACTGATCTTGTCTATCCAGAAAAGTTAGGTTTTCATATTTGATCTTGACACCTGCATTTCCAACAAAGTCCAAAACAACACAACTAAAAGTCTCAGAATACATTAAGATACAAACGATTGCTCAAATCATCGTACAGTCGCATTAAACCATTGAGCACTGTTTTGCAAAACTTCTAAAAAAAGTCATAAATTTACATCTAGATTCTATCGTAACAACATTCATTTGAAATCAAGGGTCATAGATTATTACACCATTGACAATGGAATAAACACTTTAAGACAGAATCAAATAAGTATGTAGCTTACATTCATCCACCTAACACGCATAGCCTCATCCCGGACTGTCTTGTTATTTAGCTGTTGAGCTATCTTTGCATAGCGTACTATGTTAGATTCTGAGACATATCTGGAAAAACATTATTAGAAAATTTTCATTTATTTATGTGACTACTAACTTATAGAATTGTACAGATATGCATTAAAATGCATGCATAAAACAGTCTGAGAACAAAATGAATGTACTGTTCAATATATTTCAATTCTAAAAACATATAGTTAACTCATAGTAATTACATAACATGATTCTAAAAATACAAGATTTTATACTTTGAGAGTCCATCTTCGAGGGTGGCTTGTTCTTCAGGTGTCCAATCAAGAGAAATCCCTGGAATATGCTTCATGTTCGTAGGGTTACCATGAGTACGTTGTTCCCGATGGTTACCAGTCCCGGATCGGTTCGCCATGGATAATAAGCAAAGCAGAGAGAAGAGCGTTTTTTATTATAAGTGGAGTTGTAAATGGAATGGAAATTACTGTAAGGTTATTATTATATTATCATATAGTATCAAAATAATAAATTAATAATATTATTGTATTAATCCACCCCTTAAATTATTGCATATACTTAAACACATGAAGTTCCTATGAGGAAATTTAATATTTTACTATGTTTTATTTTTGAGAAAAAACGATAAATACACCTAATTAGATTTTAGCAGGATATAAATAGTAAAATTATATTTCTTAGCTTTTTAATCATCTTTAACAAGCATTTAATTTTATGGAACGACGCTTCCATCGACCTCTACTTTGTTTCAAATAATTTATCTTTTTTTTGACAAAAGCAAACTAAACGACTTTCTTTCATCAAACAAAGTTCAATACGAGGTTTGTCTTTTTCTTTTAAATACACAATTTCACATGAATGTATTTTTCTAGTGTTTTTTATTCGATAAGTATTCTCATTCATTTAATCGTAGTTGATTACGCATTTAAAGAAAAGATTACCAATAAGTTATTGCCTAAAATATCACACAGAGCTTATTTATGATTTAAATACAACATTAAATAGTTTTTAATTTAAATTTATGACTTTAATTGGATCTTTATGCTACAATTTTAATAAATTTTTAAAATTTGATTTTGATACTTAACACAATAAATAATTTATTCTAATAATTTTATCTCATTTTGATTTTCAATTATATGTTATAAGTAAATCATATATATGATATATTTCATTTTGCTAATTTAAAATTAAAATATATTACTTATAATTATAAATATTACTATAACATGTTAAAACATAATTAATGATATTAAAAACTTTGTGATAAATCAAATAAATTATTTTGAATAGTTTTTATTTACAATAGTTTTAATTAATTTATCATTTTATTTATAGGTTCGTAATTAATTAATTGGTTTATTAAATGTCATTATTATAATTTATTTTTTAATCAAATCATCATACACTATGAATAAAATAAATTAATCTATGAAGAGGATCAATTAATCAAATTATCATACAGAAGATCAATTAATCAAATCATTATCTTAATATAGTTTTCACAATTTATTTATTTTTCTTTAATGGAGATCTAGTCTATTCTATTATAATATAATAATTTCGAGACACAACTCATTTGATTGAAAGATCACCATCTCTCAAATTATTTGATTGAAAATTCGTAATTTCTCATGCCACATTAATTAAAATATGACATGACACTTTTCTAAAAAAATTCAATTAAAATTTTTAAATATTCAACTTAACATATTGTGTAAAGTTCTACTTATAATTAGTAAAATAAAAAACTCTTTTTTATATGTCCCAACTTAATTATCTATTTTAATTTTCATATATTAATCATTATTATTTTTTCATCTATTCGTCTATAATCTTTTTTCATATAAAATACATAATATAATATTTTATTTCATAAAAGTTATTAAAAACATTTAATTAAAAAAGTTAGAATGAATAATATGTCACTTAAAATATATCTATTTATTATATTATATTAATTTTGAGACATAAATCATTTGATTGAATTCTTTATCTCATAAATCTTTTGAATGACAATTCAACATCTCTCGTGACACACTAATTAAAATATGATACGACAGGCTTAAAAGTTTATTGATAAAAAAAATTAATATTCATTTTAACATTGTTTAAAATAAAGTATTTAAATAATACTTTTAAATTTATCTTATGACTTTGCAATAAACAAACAAATGTCTTTCTAAAATACAACACTTAATTGTAATTATAGCTAATTTAATAATAAATTAAATAATTATTGTTTAGGGTATATTACATATTAATGTCTGACAATATATTAATAAAACTGAATTAAATCAATTATATGCATAAAAATTATTTATATAATGAAAGACAAACACACAACAACATCTTTTTTTCATACAAAATACCTAATATAATAATTTATTTAAAAAAATTATAGATAAAAATTAAAAAATAAAATAAGGATACATAGGGTGGGGTGTAACAACTGCTCTTGTCCATCCAGAAAAGTCAGGTTTTCATATTTGATCTTGACACCTGCATTTCCAACAAAGTCCAAAACAACACAACTAAAAGTCTCAGAATACATCAAGATAAAAACGATTGCTCAAATCATCGTACACTCGCATTAAACCATTTAGCACTGTTGGGCAAAACTTCTAAAAAAAGTCATAAATTTACATCTAGATTCTATCGTAACAACATTCATATGAAATCAGGGGTCATAGATTATTACACCATTGACAATGGATTAAACACTTTAAGACAGAAACAAATAAATGTGCAGCTTACATTCATCCACCTAACACGCATAGCCACATCCCAGACTGTCTTGTTATTTAGCTGTTGAGCTATCTTTGCATAGCGTACTATGTTAGATTCTGAGACATATCTGGAAAAAAATAATTATAAAATTTTCATTTATTTATGTGACTACTAACTTATAGAATTGTACAGATATGCATTAAAATGCATGCATAAAACAGTCTGAGAACAAAATGAATTTACTGTTCAATATATTTCAATTCTAAAAACATATAGATAACTCATAGTAATTACATAACATGATTCTAAAAATATAAGATTTCATACTTTGAGAGTCCATCTTCGAGGGTGGCTTGTTCTTCATGTGTCCAATCAAGAGAAATTCTTGGAATATGCTTCAGGTTCGTAGGGTTACCATGAGTACGTTGTTCCTGATGGTTACCAGAGAGAGAAGTGTTTTTTATCATAAGTGGAGTTGTAAATGGAATGGAAATTACTGGTAAGGTTATTATTATATTATTATATAGTATCAAAATAATAAATTAATAATATTATTTAATTAATTCACCCCTTAAATTATTGCATATACTTAAACACATGAAGTTCCTAAAAGGAAATTTAATATTTTACTATGTTTTATTTTTAAGAAAAAAACTGTAACATCCCTATTCTATTAGTAAGAGATAATTTCACAATTATATTGGAGAATTTCCTAAGGGAAATATTTAGTATTAGTTGGAGGTTATTAAAAGATGTAACTAGACTAGTTGGAAATGAACTAAATGGCATATTAGTAAATGTCACTTGGTTGAAACGCATTTTCAACAAAGAAAATAATTGCATGTGGTCTTAAGGGTGTAATGGTAAATAGCATAACTAAATCTGATTTTTGTTGAAAGAAATTAGTGAGAGGGAAAGAAGAGAACTCAAAGTCCTATCTTCATCTTCCATTTTCGTAACCATGGAGCATCTCTTACAAAACTAGCCATATCTCCCAACTTGTAACTCTGATTCAGGTAATTCCAGACTTTTTGAAAAGTTTACGAAATTCTCTTCAATTTAATATATTAGTTCGTCTTCATAGCTTTTATATTGAAGGAAAAAAACGCGTTTGAAGTTTGGGTAATTTTTCTAGAAATGTGAATGGAGGAGCTACGGATTTCTTCATGTTGGAGGATGAACTTTGGCCAAGAAAAGAGATTGTTGACCGCAAGAATGTCATCCTAACCTCAATTTGAGCAAGGCGAGTCTCATTAGATTAGAGACCTTGGGGAAAATGGGATTTTTGGGAAACTTGTGAAATTTTGGGGTTTGAGTGAATTTGTCATATGCATGTATGATTTTGATGTTCAGTGCCAATCTACAATTCTAGTTCTGACGTTCTAACATTGTGGATGAATGATTCGAAGTAAGAAATTGGGGTTTGAAGCCTTAGGACATAACTGTTTCTGTTCTGGTTTTTCTGCAGATCGATAACCGCGCTTAGCGGTCGGGGTCGCGCTCAGCACGCCCAAATGTATCTTGAAAAATCAACATTTCGCAGGGGCCACTCAGCGCCGTGACCCCGCTCAGCGTGGTCCCCTGTACAAAACTGTTTTATTTTCCCAAAAAGTGAGGAATAGTTCTAGTATCCGAACCATTTGCCCATGATTTTTTCTAGTGATGCTACATATAATAGAGTAGTAAGAGAGTGGAATGCGGACACCAAAGGATTATCTAATCCTATGAATTATGATATGTATCGTAATTGGAAATTGATCTAACTTTGTGTATCAATAAAAAAATGTGATGAGTTAAGAATTCGTTTGAATTCCCTAAATCTAAAAGTGTGCATCATGTGTTGTGAGAAGTTTTTTTCCCGTCGTTCTGGTCGAACGTTCAGATGGTTGATTATGATGATTTGTTTAGCTTGATGTGTGCCTTTGTGGCTTGATACGCCTTGCGGTTTGATATATAGGCTTGAATCGGAGTAGAACTAGACTATCAGGTGGTAAATCCTTTTCTCACCATTATGTGGCTGATATGCCTTGATTTCTCATTTTCTCATGAACTCACCTGAGCTACCAAAGGCGTTTCCCACTAGGAACGCTTCTATGTGCTTGTATTGGTTAGTGTGTGACGCCACGTAGGCTACGTCACCAAGGTTTCTTACCATCTAGTGACGCCAATTAGGCATGTCACTAGGCTTTTCCCAGTGGGCGTGTACGTTCGAAATGGCGTGTTGCACTTGTGTGGTTGGGGCCCATCTTACTTGTGTTTGACGAAGGCGGGGTCATGACGCTATATAAGAAAGGTCATGGTTGGAACCTATCGTGGATGTACTCCATTTAGGATATATCCCTTGTCTAGCAGTTTGCCTGTGCAAGTCTCTTGACGATGAGGTACACCAGGTCTCATTGAGGGTGTAACTATGGTAGCATGGATAGATAGGTATAACTCCTAGATTCCTCACACATGGGTGCGGGTATGCATATAGTGTTTTGTTGTTTTGTGTTGTTACCCTATTGGATAGTCAGGGACTTCAAATTTGTGTGTTACCCATATTAATACTTGTACCTGACCGTAAGCTACAAACCCCGATTCTAGGTGGATCCGTTTTTGATGCATGTACCCTGTAGAACCGAGCGAACCCCTAAGATAGGGAGACTCACTCAAATTTAGTAATCTCATCCCAATCCTCTTAATTTTTTTCAGGAACAGGTTATAATAGTAGATTTTCTAGATGATCGGTTTCGAGGACTGCAGATGAGCAGAAGGCAGGAAGACCTCTATAAATGTATATTTCCGCTATGTAATGTTGAAGACAAACTTCTTTACTATATTAAGATTATGGATTTGTATTGTATTCAATTTTAAATTCTTGTTTTTTTTCATCTTTTGTATGTTTCTTGTGCAGGTCAATTCGACACATATTATTCGAGACATATATGCATGGGGTGTTTCAGCTGGTATCAGAGCAGGTCAATTCTTGTTCTTGCCGTGAAACATCACTAGAAGTTCTCTTCTCCCTCATATGTGTGTGTTGCTAGCCTGATTTCTAATATCGTAGTATTTAGTTATTGATCCTGGTCACCTCAGTGACTGCATATGCAATGGATAGAATCACGGTGGAGCCACCACGAGGATGCGTCAGATCCTAAGCGACTCAGTTGAAGTGGTGTAAACCTGCTGAATTGGGAAAATGTTGGGATTGTTGAGCATGAATTGAGCGTTTGACGTGGAATGGTCGACGACCAAATTGTTGTGGTAAGGATTGAAACAACGAGAGTTTCCTAGGATTCGATTAGGGCGAAGTGAGACCTTATCTGGATCGCAGTAGTAGTGGGGTAAATTTTGTGAGGAGTAGGATAATAAGGAGGGATTTTGGGATTGAACAGATTCTGAGACCATTGAAAATTCAATGTTCAATCCTGATGCCAGTGACGGGAATGAATTGAGAATCTTTCGGATGAAAGACCTTTGGCAGTTTGGACGAAGAAGTCAGATTCTTTGGTTACCCTAGTATGGGCAGTACTTGGAGGAGCAAAGTGTTGCACTCTAATTTGTTTTGGCATGCCGTAAGATGTGTGTGGATTACACAATAGAGGTTTGATAGAAAGAGTAGAAGTGGTGATCTCTGTTTGGGTAGATATTGGACGCCTAGTCAGAGGAAGGAATAATGTACCTTTGTTCTCGCTAATGCGTGATTGAGCCCTAGAACGTTGCTAGGTGACAATTGAAGCAAGTGAGAGCGGGATATATTGTGGCCTAAGTTTCTTACTAGCTATGATTCGTCTAACCTCGAGTGATGCCATATAAATACACTAACTAGTGTCTTTCTGAAGCATTCACGGGATGATCAAAGTCCTACAGACTATTTGAAACCATGGTATTCTTAAGTGAAGAGTTATCCTTAGAATTTCTTATGCATGCACTATACAAGTGAGTACGCGCATGGCATAGCAATTCAGATCGAACTCTTATTCATTATGACATAGCTTGTTATCTTTGAGTGGATGAAACATGAATGTGTAGCACTCTTAGGATTTGCATCCTAAGGTGTGTGATTGATATAACCTAGAAGAAAAATGACCTTAGTGGAGACCTATTTAGACATTGTCGACTATGACTATAGGATACGTTTGGAGATTGTTATATGTTACTGGGTAGGTTACGTGAGTACCTAGCTTTGGAGTTGGACCACCATATTAGTACTACCAGATAGATATAACGCCACAATATTGCTATCGTGCATGAGGTCTGGCAGATGTGGGACAACGTTGACCCAGAGCTTAAGGCAAGTTTCTGATTGGTATTCGTAAGACGCAGATTCAAATTTTCATGAGGCAGGTATATGTATTATATTTTTCAAATAATCATTAATCTTCTATGCAATTTTGGAGCTCGTAAGTCTGGTACTACGTGTAACATCCCATTATTATGTTACTAAGTGAGAATTTGTATAATTATATTTGGGAACTTATTAAGAGAAATAAGTTCGACTTAGTTAAGACAAGAAGAAATTAGTTGGAATATGACTACATGACAAACTTGTAAATATCACTCAGTTGAAGGGTCTATTGGACCATAAACAAGATTACATGTAATTATAAGGATTTGTTTGGTAAATAACCTTTCCAAATCAGAATTTGATAGTGAAGTAGAGAGAGTCAAAGAGGAGAAGCTTATGTTCATCATCACAAACTTCATTTTCGTATTCTTGGAGCAACTCCCACAAAACCGGCTATAACTCCTAGCTCACGACTCCGATTGTGATAATTCTGGACTTTTTGAAAGGCTTACAAAATTACCTTCAATTTGGTATAATAATTCGTCTTCGTAGCTTTTATATTGAAGGAGAAAAATGAGTGTGAAGTTTGGGATTCTTGCTGGAAAATGGGAAAAGAGGAATTGCGGGTTTGGCATGGTTGGAGGTGGGGTTTTGAGCATGAAAACAGTTCTAATGCAGCAAGTGTGTCATCATAACCTCCATTTATGCAGGTGAGTCTCATAGTTAGAGACTTTGGGAAAATAAGGGTTTTTGTAAAGATTGAGGATTTTGGATTAGTAAGTTATTTGATGATGCATGCATGTTTTTTATGCCAAATAATCTATTATAATTCTGTTTTTCGTGCTGGACTGTATGGGTAATGAATTGGAATGGAGTATTGGACTTCATAGCAGTTTTTTCATGAACTTCATTTTCTGCAGAATGCATACCGCGCTTTGCATTCAAAGCCGCGCGCAGCGCGCTCCATTGTAAGTTGAAAAATCCTTTTTCGGTAGATCCCGCTCAGCGCTCCCTCTTGGGAAGATTTAATTAATTCTTCCCCAAATGCAGAATGGTTTCGAATACGGGAACTACTTGCATTAGTAATTCTTAACCAATGTAGCGCATATGTATGAGACTAATGTGTGTCCATGTACATTCTAAATAATCGTAGTGGTCGATTATGTTTAACATATGCCATGTTCGGAAATAATTAAATCACATACAACGAATATTTACTAATGACACAATATTTATGTAATGGTATTTTGGACTAAGAATACAAATTATGTAAATTATTTTCCCGTCGTTCCGGTTGAACGTTCAGATGTGTTGATTATGTGATTTTGGTGTGATGGTTCTTGCTCAACAAGTTACGTGCGTGTGCACTCTTTCCCGTCGTGGTGCAGATGATGGACTTGGTTGGTTTGAATTGATTGTGTATGTGATGGTTCTTGCTCAATAAGTTACGTGCGTGTGCACTCTCTCCCGTCGTGGTGCGGATGATGGACTTGGTTGCACTATTGGTAGCCCCTGGGGCGGTCTCATTTTATAAACTTTGGTTTGTTTTTGGCTATATGCCTGTTATATATTTGCACACCTGAGCTACTATTATGGTGATGCAAGTGAGGGTCTTTTATGGCATTTCCCTCTTGGTGACTCACCTGCATGATTAGTATGGTAAGTGGGTTGATGACATGTAGGCAATCACGAGATTACTTACCTCTAGTGACGTCAAGTAGACAATATTACTAGGTTTTTTCCCGGTGGACGTGTACGTTCAAGATGGCATTTTTGCACTTGTGTGACATGGGTCCGTCTCACTTGTGTGGGACGGAGGCGGGGTTGTGACACCACGTAGAAAATGTCATGGCATAACTTGTCGCAGATGAATTCTTTATATCATAGATCCGTTGTCTAACAGTTTTCTTGTGCAAGTCTCTTGCAATGATTTACACGAGGACTCACCGAGGGTGTGTGGAAGAGGTAGCCTATTTAGATGGGTATAACTCCTTGATTCCTCACTCATGGGTGCGGATATGTATATTGTGTATTTGTTTCTTTTGTGTTACCACCTCATTGGTTAGTTATGGGACTTCCAATGACAGTGATATCTCTTTTGTTTACTTGTACCGAGCCGTGAGGCGAACCCCGGATTCTAGGTGAATTCCTTTTAATGCATGTACCCTGTAGAACCAAGTGAATCCCTAAGATAGGGAGGCTCACTGAGATTTAGTAATCTCACCCCAATCCTCTTATTATTTTTCAGGAACATGTTATAAGTGGTAGGATCGCTAGATGGTTATTTTTGAGGACTACAATTGAGTAGAAGGCAGGAAGACCTTTGTAGATGTATCTTTCCGTTGTGCGATGTTGAAGACAAGTTTTTTGGACACATTGGGATTAAGATTTGTATTGTATTCAGTTTTAAATTCTTGAATTTTTCATCTGGTTGTATGTTTCTTGTACCATTTATAACATCATTGCATATTGTTCTAGACATATATGTATGGGGTATTATAGTTGGTATCAGAGTAGGTCGATTCTTCTCCCTACCATGAAACATCACTAGCAATTCATTTCTCCCTCATATGTGCATGTTGTTATCCAGAGATGGAGCGGAGTTTGGAGCTAATGGAAATTCACTGTTCAATCCTAATTCCATTGGTAGTTGTCATACCCCAAAATTTTTCCTCCCACTTCTCAAGATAATTCACAACTCCATACTCAAGGATTTCATAAGGGTTGACCAGACAAACCCTCTCCTAAGCAATCAATCCAAACTAGGATTTTGCTCCTCTCAGGTCAGAATGGATTTCCAATGCTCCAAATGATCATCATACCTCATTATATGCTTCAAAGGATCACCATGTCAAGTTTCAAGCCTTACAAGTCAAATTTGCTCAGTCAATTGCTTAGATGGTTGAGAATCAGCTGTATTGGACAAAAAGTCAAATTGTGGTCAACATAAAGTCAAACTTCATAATTTTTGGTCAACACCAATATTTTGAAGTAATATTCATCATTTGATCAAGGGTTGACCATGATTCCTCAAGGAAAGTCAAGATTTGATCAAAAGTCAAAGTTTCTAATTAGGGTTTTTCACACAAAAAAGTCAACAGAACTTGGACCAAGCATAACTTTCACATACTTTATTAGAAAGTTTTCCACCAAAGCTCATTTTTAATGGAATTCAATTCTCTAAAACTTCATGTCTCACAAGCTTTGGAAAAAAATGCTCCATTTGGAAGTTATGGATCAAAATATTACAGCTCCTTTTAGAAAGTCAACAAAAAGTCATCTTTTTGCAAAGAAGTGTTCATGAAAATGGAAACATCAATGAAGATGAATCCAAAATGAGTGTTTATAGGAAATCTTGAGCTTTCTAAAAAGTCCAAGAACACTAAAAAATGTTGAAAATTGAGCAACATACAAATTGTACAAGTTGAGCATTTTTTAGGAGGTGAACAAAGGAAAATACCTAACAAATGCAAATATTTTCCAAATGGGCTTAAGTTTTCATGACCCAAACTTGATCTTGACATTATCCATGACATTCACACTCATTTCCACAACTCCTTCTTTTTTATTTTATTTATTTTTGAATTAAATAGTTTAAATTCAAATTAAAATAAATAAATCGTAAAGATAATTGGCATGATGAGTTGGACTTGGATTCTACTTGTCTTGAGGACCAAGAAAGCCCATAAAAGATTTCCAAATTCATGCATGAGGAGTAAAGGCAAGAAAGAGCTGTTTTGAGAAATATTTGATAAAGTTTTCAAGGAAAATTTGGCATTCAAAACAATACATTCCTTCATTATTTCTGACCAAAACGCTCTATATATACTCTACACAATCACAAGCAAAGGACACGAAACCCTAGCCTCTTACAAACCCTAAAAAGCTCTCAAAATTTTCTCAAAAACTTACAACTCGGATTCCAATTTCCAGTCGCTTCCAAACACTTTCAAGCACTCCATCGTGCTCCTGGGTAAGTTTGAGTAAGTATGCATCATTATCCATGGCCATAACACGTTAAACCATGCCATACACGAAGCTCTGATTTCATACTTTTCTCATATTCGATTTTTTATTTTATTGTGTTTTGATGAAATCTAACTATGCTAATGTATTCCTGAGGTTTAATAGAGCAGATCTGGGCAATCGTTTGAAGCTTTCCATGGCTTAGTCGTGTCATGCCATTGTTAGGGCAACTTAGTTCGTTTTCTTCAAAACTCATTCCACAAGCAATTTCAGGTCAAAACAATAGCACCATTGGATTCACAATGGTCGAATTAGGGGGATAGGGTACCCTTTTGCTTTTTATTTTGACTATTTTTGTAGGTTACAAGTTCGGATCGGTCGAAGAAGACGATCGGAGCATTGCTCCGGCGTCTCTGAATTCTTTTGACCGACGAGGACTTCTGACCTAGGCGTGGCGTGCTCTCATTTGCTCGTTCCAGCATCTGGGTCCCTCGCGTGTTTTGTTTGAAAATTCAAAAATAAGACATGTTAACGCATATAATCTGATGGTTGTATTTTCAGAACAACTAGGCATCCTAACTCAGCTGCCAGCATGCGCGTGGATATAACCAAAGGGTCTGGGGTTCAATACCCATCGCTACCCCTTTCTGTCCCTCACTTTTTCTAACATATTTCTGATTTATGCAGGTTACATACACAGCCTCCAGAAGTTTTGGAAAACAGGTTTCCAGAAGTTCTCGAAGGAACTTCCGCACAGCATCCAGAAGTTCTGGAAAACAGGTTTCTAGAAGTTCTGGAAGGAACTTCCGTACAAGCCTCCAAAAGTTCTGGAAAACAGGTTTACAGGTTTCCAGAAGTTCTAGAAGGAACTTCCATATAAGGTCCCTATAAGTTCTGGAAAGGAACGACCACCCAACTTCCAGAAGTTCTGGAATGGAGTGAGCTAGAAGTTCTAGGTCAAAATCCATCAGAAGTTCTAACGAAAAAAACATAAAATTTCTAATTTTTTTTAATTAAAACTAATTAATTAGAATTAAGTTTTTTCACTAAAATCAACCTCTAAAAAACCAAAAATATATTTTTTTCTATTATTTTTCTGCATTTAAATTCTAGAAAAGATGTATAGGTTACAAGGCTGTTAAGGACCAAATTGTGGATATTTTGTAGATGATTTTGTGGTCCTTAACAATGTCTTTTAATTAATTAGTAGTATCTAGTATAGTATTTTGGTTTAATTATGTTTCTATTTAGGTTTTGTTTATAATATATTATTTAACTTAGTTTATATTTGAATTGTAGGTTTTTAATATTGATTCCCTCAAGCTTGGATTCAAGGAGACTTGAAGAGCTCTTGGGATGTTTCTTTTTGGAGAAATTTTTGGAAGAAGAAGCATGCTTCAGGTCGCGCTCAGCGCGGTTGCAGCATGAGTGCGCTTAGCGCGGTCTGCGAAAATCAGAAAAAGGACAGACCCATGCTTTCACCTTTTTAGCTCACCAACTCTATGTTTTTCCAACTGCTTTTGCTGTGCTAAAAAGGGGACATCACTTCTTCTTCATTAATCATCATTGTTGTAAATTTAAGGCATAGAAAAGAAAAACAAAAACATTGTTCTTGTTGATTTTCTTCCATGTTCATCATCTTCTCCAACAATCTTGTAAGCAAAGCAACCATGAAAATGAGTAGCTAAGCTCTTTTGTGTCAAGATTAGAGGTAGTTGACCTAACTAGTATGTATTTATTTTAATCTCCTTGTGTATTAACATGGTTGATGATTTATATATGTTGAATGTCTTTGTTCTTCTATATTTTTATGCTTTGAATCATGATTGAAAAAGGATGCTTCAAAGTTGACCTAGGATATTCTTCCACTAATGAACAAATGCTATGAATAGATTTGTGTGTTAGTGTTTACAAGTATTGAACTTCATATTTATCATGTCAATAGTTGTGGTGAGAAATCATTCAAAGATTTGCATGATAAAACTCACAATCTTGGTGAGAAATCAACAAGATTGAGAGGATACGTATTTATAGCAATCATCAACTAGTTCATCACTTGGTTAATAGAATATATATGAAATTAGGTTAATGAAACTAATCTTGACATGCTTCCATCATTTGAAAACAAACCCAAAATTTCTTGAATCCAAACATAACTCTCTTTGAAAAGGATTTTAAAGTTGTTTGCTTGAAACTCATGATACTAGTAGTGTAGAAAACAAACCCTTGTGTTACTTAACCTTAAAATACGCTTTACTATTGAAAGACTACGATACAACACCAATCCCTGTGGATACGATAATTAAAAATACTTGTTTAAGGACTACACCTACAACAAAATGGCGCCGTTGCCAGGGATTGGCGTTTGATATTGCAAGTATCGCAATAGTTGTGTGTTTTAAGATATTTTTCTACTAATCTCTCTTTGTGTCTTTTGTGTGGCTAGAATTTTTCAGTTTATAGTTTATGCGAGGAAGTGTTCCAGTCGATCAACTCCTTTTCGATCCAGAAATTGAAAGGACGGCAAGAAGACTAAATAGCAGTGCTAAAAGAAGGAAAAGACTAGCTAGGCAAAGACAAGAAAGAGGAGAGTCATCTACTTCTTCTACACCACCCGTGTTAGGAGAAGTCATTATGGCGGATCAACCACCACCACCACCACCACCGAGAGGGCCTTGTGTAAATAGCCCTCGTCACACCGCTCAATTTGCTTGCCAAGCCAATGCGAGGTTCACGGAGATGACGACGGGATTGCTCCAACTTCTTTATGCAAATCCTTTTCATGGTCATGACCATGAAGATCCATACACCCACCTCACTAAGTTCTATGAAATTGCGGGTGCGGCCGGAGCTCTGGAGGCCGAAGAGGAGCAATACTTTCAAAGGCTTTTCCCTCATTCTTTAGTGGGAAAAGCAAAGGATTGGTATCTAGACCAACTACAAGAAACAATGACAAATTGGAATGCGTTGGAGGAGAAATTCCTTGAAAGGTTTTTTCCTCAATCAAGATTCATGGAAGCAAAAACCGCGATTTCGGTGTTTTCTCAAGGTGCTAATGAGCCTTTGAATAGGGCTTGGGAGAGATATATGTCCATGCTTAGAAAATGTCCAAGCCATGATTTTGATGAAATCACTCAAATTCACATTTTCCGCAATGGTCTCCAACCTCAACATAAATTGTTGTTGGATGTTATGGTGGGAGGTTCTTTAATGGCAAAGACACCTTATGAAGCAATTCAAATCATTGAGAAGATGGGAAGAAATGACCACCAAGTTCAAAATGATCAAGGGAATGCGCAAATGAAAACGGGAGGTCTTGAAATTGGTTCTAGTCATGAAGCACTTGTAGCACAAAACAAATTGTTTGCAAAGCAAGTTGAATAATTGACAAAGCAAATGGAAAAGCTTCCTCGACAAATCATGGAGATGCCAGGATTATCTAGCAAGCAAACTCAGCAAATTGCTTGTTGTGAGTTATGCAAGGGTGATCACAAGACCGGATTTTGTCCTTCGGAAAATGAAGAAGCAAATTACATGGCAAATCAAGGGCAAGGATACCAACAAAGACCACCTTATCAAAATCAAAATCAAGGCCAAGGTTATCAACAAAGAGGTAACCAAGGTTATCAAGGTGGATGGAGGCAAGACAACAACAATCAAGCCAAAGTGGAACTCAAAATCAAAATCAAAATCAAAGTCAACCTCAAAACCAAGCTAGAACTTCAAACGTTCAAGATACACTAGCTCAATTCATGCAAGCTTCTATGGCAAACCAAAAGAGCACGGAGGCATCGATCAAGAATTTAGAAACTCAAATGGGGCAATTAGCAAAGCAAACGTCCGATCAAAGTGCTTCGACCTCATTTTCTCCAACTACTCAAGCAAATCCAAAGGAGCATTGTAAAGCTTTTACAACAAGGAATGGTAGAGTTTGTGAAGAGAAAAAGAAAGAAGTGAAGAGAAAAAAAAACTAGTGGAGAATGATGAAGAAGTGGTTTGGAGGAAGTTGTAGTTGAAAAAGATGATGAGAATGTTGTTGTGGGGGATGTTTTAGTTGAAAATGATGTTGTAGTCAAAAATGAAAATGTTGATAATGATGAAGTTGAAAAGGAAAAAGTGGAGGAAAAGAAGAAGAAATTGAGAAAGGGAAAGGAGAAGGAAGTCACTCTACCATTAAGAAACTTACCTTATCCTCATGTTCCGTCTAAAAAGGATGATGCTAGGCACTATGCTCGGTTTATGGATATTTTTAAGCAATTGCAAATTAATATTCCATTCACCGAGGCATTGGAGCAAATGCTGAAATATGCCAAATTCATGAAGGACATATTGACAAAAAAAAAGCGGTTCACGGATCAAGAGACTATAATGGTTGATGTAAGTTGTAGTGCGATAATTCAACGCACTATTCCAAAAAAAGAAAGTGATCCGGGGCGTGTAACTTTGCCCGTTACCATTTGAGATGTCTATGTCGGCAAAGTATTGATTGACTTGGGATCGAGCATCAACTTGATTCCATTATCCATTGTAAAGAGGTTGGGGGATATCGAATTAAAGTCTACAAAAATGACGTTGCAATTGGCGGACAAGTCTATTACTCGCCCACATGGTGTAGCTTTAGACTTGTTGGTCAAAGTGGATAAATTCTTTTTCCCGGTTGACTTTGTTGTGATAGAGATGGAGGAAGAACTGGATGCACCTCTAATTCTAGGTTGTCCATTCATGAAAACGGCTAGAATGATGATTGACATTGATGATGGTTTAATGAAGGTGATGGTACAAGACGAAGAAATTTGTTTCAATCTTTTTGAAGCAATGAAGCATTCAAACGATAAGAAAGATTGTATCAAAATAGATGTTATTGAGGAATCAATAGAAGAAGTGATTGATGATGATGATAGGAGGGAGCTTGAAGAGTGTCTAGAAGGGATGGAGATTTCTAAAGGAATGCACCCATGGGAGGAGGAAGTGGAGATTTTGAAGAATGATCCCAAAGACGAAGAGCCAAAAATTGAGTTGAAAGCACTACCTTCTCACTTGAAGTATGTGTTTCTTGAGGATGGAGGTAAGAAACCCGTGATCATTAGTAAAACATTATCGGAGAAGAAGGCGGGAAGCTTAATTCAAGTTTTGAAGTCTAACAAAAATGCAATTGGTTGGGTTTTAGCCGATTTGAAAGGCTTAAGCCCGGCTTATTGTATGCATAACATAATGATGGAGGAAGAGTTCAAGCTGGTAGCCCAACCTCAGAGGCGTTTGAATCCGGTGATGAAGGAAGTGGTTCGAAAATAAGTTGTGAAAATGTTAGAAGTCGGGATGATTTATCCGATCTCGGATAGCACTTGGGTGAGTCCGGTGCATGTGGTTCCAAAAAAAGGAGGTTTGACGGTTATTTCGAATGATAAAGATGAATTAGTGCCGACAAGAAAAGTAACGGGATGGAGAATGTGCATAGACTATAGAAGGCTTAACAAAGCCACTAGAAAGGATCACTTTCCTCTTTCGTTCATGGATCAAATGTTGGAAAGACTCTCGGGTCAACAATATTATTGTTTCTTGGATGGTTACTCGGGGTACAATCAAATTTCGGTGAATCCGGAAGATCACGAGAAGACGGATTTCACGCGGTCTTTCAGATAGTTTTCCCGTCGAGATTCGGGGCTTAATCCTGGACCTGCTTGCGTCAGAAGTGATTTTCACCTGTTTTGGAGAAAATAAGAGAAACTTTGATAGAATATTTGTTAGTCTTATGCAAAATATGATGCATGACAATGTATATGAATGACATATGCATGAATTATGACTTTATGAGTAATGTATGAATGATAGATGTTGTTGTATTTCAAAACATATCCATCTTGAAGATGATGCGGATGTTCTGCTTGAGGATTCCTGACTTCTGTTTGGGGATGGAGATCCTGAGAAGAAAAGAACTTCGATCCCTCCGATGCACTATCTGACCAAGTCTTGGGCCTAGATATTGTTGAGGAAGGTAGAGATTGAGAAACTCGTTGTTGGAGATCTCATACATAGACCTTGCTGGGAGAGTCTGGGAGGCAATCTGTTGGGGATCTTGTATGTTGATCCTGTTGGGAAAAATTAGGAGGCGCTCTATTGGGGGTTTTGAGTGTAGATCTCGCTGGAGAGCGTTTGATGGTTGCTGGGAGGCCGGGTTAGGGCCCGTTGGAATCTCTGACTGGGGAATAGAAGATGTAGATTTTCTCCGGTGCACTATCTGACCAAGTCTCAAGTCCGATACCGCCGGAGAAAAGGGGAATTGTTGAGAGATATTCTCGATGATAAACACCTTGGCTGGGATGAAGTGTTACCGCTTGAGACCGATGTAACATTGCTCGTTGAGTGGAATCACCGTCGGGACTAACGATACTCGGGAAGGTTTGTTGTGAGTGACACTGCTGTGGGGATCATGCTCTGTGGGGAAACGCATTGGTGACTTTTGTCGTCATCTCAATTCCTAGAGCCTGTAGTAACTACTTTTGTATGTCCACTTCTCGCATGTTTGTGAATAGATTCTTATTGTCAAATGCATATAATCATTCAAAGCAAACGTTGGACTTATTGCAAACGACAATAGTGAAAAATGTAAAGAGAAAGAACTTGTATTCATTTGAAATGTGGCGTATGGCCAAGTAGTTTGTACACAAGAAAGGTAAAAAGCTATGCGGAAACAATCTCGTTAAGTTCCAACCATGCTAGTACTCATATATTTCGACTATCTCATCTCCTTGTCGAGAAAGTGAGTAGAGATCTTCGCCATTTGAATCTTGAATGCGATAGTAGTCCGAAGTAGGTGATCCGAAGAGACATAGTTGTACGCTTAAATCCCTAACTTTTGCCTAGACCGCCTTTCGGGTTTTCACCAAGGATACCTTTTTGCCCAAGCCGCCTTTCGTGTTTTCGACTTGCCGTGTACATGTTTTGTATATATCCTTAACTTTGCCCGAACCCTTTGGTTCGCCAGATGCCCTTATTTTTGCCTAGGTCACCGACCTAGCGGGTCTCTTTATCGTAGTATTTTTGACTATATCTGCGTTCACGGGGTGTGGGAAGTCTTCACCATCCATGGTGCTAAGTATCATAGCTCACCACTCTTGACTACAAACGGTCCCTCATAGGTGGGAGTCCATTTGCCCTCGATCACCTTGTGGAAGAATGATGCGCTTGACTACTAGGTCACCAACTTGATAGACTCGGTGCTTGACCTTCTTATTAAATGCTCTGATCATTCGCTTCTGATAGATCTGTCCATGGCAGATGGACGCGAGTCGTTTCTCATCAATCAAGTTAATCTGGTCAAGGCGAGTCTGGACCCAATCGTCCTCGTCTAACTCTGCATCCTGGAGGACTCTGGTTGAGGGTATCTGAACCTCAATGGGTAGGACTGCTTCCATACCATACACAAGAGAGAAGGGGGTTGCCCCTGTTGATGTTCGTATTGTAGTGCGATAACCATGAAGAGCAAATGGTAACATCTCATGCCAATCTTTGTAAGTCACATCTTCTGGATAATCTTCTTAATGTTCTTGTTGGCGGCTTCCACTGCGCCATTTATCTTAGGCCGATAAGGAGAAGAATTGTGATGCTTGATCTTGAACTGCGTGTAGAGTTCGGTGATCATCTTGTTGTTGAGATTAGAGACATTATCTGTGATAATCCTTTCGGGAGTGCCATACTGACAGATAAGATTATGTTTGATGAATCGAGCCACGACATTCTTGGTAACAGATGCAAACGAGGCTGCCTCTACCCACTTGGTAAAATAGTCAATTGCCACAAGGATGAAACGATGTCCGTTGGAAGCGGTAGGCTTGATTTCTCTGATCATGTCAATGCCCCACATTGCGAAAGGCCAAGGAGCTGTTAGGACATTCAGAGGTACTGGAGGTACGTGTACTTTGTCTGCATAAATCTGGCACTTGTGACAAGATCGAGCGTAGCGGTGACAATCAGCTTCCATGGTGGACCAATAGTAACCTATTCTCAAAATCTTCTTAGCCATGGTGTGTCCACTAGAGTGGGTACCAAATGCGCCTTCGTGTAATTCTTCCATGATACGTATTGCTGTTTTCTGATCTACACAGTGGAGTAAGCACAAGTCGTGGTTGCGCTTGTATAAGATGCCGTTGCTGAGGAAGAATTTGGATGCAAATCTTCTCATGAACTTCTTATCATTAACAGATGCCCCTGCGGGATATTCTTGAGTCTCAAGATACCTCTTCACGTCATAGTACCAAGGTTTCTCTTATGTATCAAGCTCATAACAATACGCTGGTTCGTCAAACTTCTCAATGATGATCTGGGGAGCCTCGTTGTCCCATCTGACCTTGAACATAGACGACATAGTAGCCAATGCGTCTGCCAACTGATTCTCTTCTCGTGGAATGTGATTGAAAGTGATCTCTTCGAAGTATGGGATCAAACTCAGAACATGCTCTCGATATGGAATAAGATTCGGATGCTTCGTATCCCATTCGCCCTTAACCTGACTGATCACCAAGGCTGAGTCTCCATACACTTGTAAGAACTTGATTCTTAAGTCAATAGCACTTTAATACCCATGATGCACGCTATTCGCCATGTTATTGGTGCAATCAAACATAATCGCGGTGAAAGGAGTATGTCCGTCTGGGGGATGTAATGATGGCGCCAATGCCATTGCCAAGTGCATTTGAGGCTCCATCAAAGACCATGGTCCATCGGGATCCTTGTTCGTCCTTCGTCGGGCCGGTTCTTCACAATCGACTAGTAAAACATCTTCGTCGGAAATTGAACTTCATAGATCGATAGTCATCTACGGCTTGATGAGCCAAATGATCGGCTACTACACTCCCTTGATCGCTTTAGAAGTGTCTTGGATGTCATATTCGGTCAAGATCATTTGCCATCTTGCTATTCTTCCGAGAGAGTGGTTTCTCAAATATGTATTTTATCGGATCCATCTTGAAATCAACAAGGTAGTGTGAGACAACATATACTACTCTTAGCTGACAGCCCCAAAGCGTTGCAAGTTTTCTCGTGAGTATCTTGTTTCACAGTTGGTAAACTTTTGCTAAGGTAGTATATTGCATGCTCTTTTCGACTGCACTCGCCATGTTGCCCCAACACACACCCCATTGAATTCTCTAACATCAAGTACATGATAAGAGGTCTTCCTTCAGGCGGCATCGGGATAGGAGGATTCTAGGTACCCTTGATTTTGTCAAAAGCGATCCGCAATCGTCATTCCATTCCACTACTTGATCTTTCTTTAGTAACTTGAGGATTGGCTCACAAGTAGCAGTTAGATGTGCAATGAATCTGGCAATGTAGTTCAATCGGCCCAAAAAACCTCTGACTTCTTTCTCTATGCGGGGTGTTGGCATCTCCTGAATAGCTTTAACCTTGGCAGGATCAACTTCAATACCTTTACCACTGACAACAAACCCTAGAAGTTTTTTGGACCTGACTCCAAAAGTGCACTTGTTAGGATTGAGTCTCAATCTGTACTTCTTCAATCATCAAACAGTTCGTAAATGATCAAGATGTTCTTCTTCCGTGATCGAGCTATCATGTCATCGACGTAGACCTCTATCTCGTGATGAATCATGTCGTGAAATAGTGTCACCATAGCACGCTGATAAGTGGCGCCCGCGTTCTTCAGTCCGAACGGCATAACTTTGTAACAGAAAGTGCCCCACTGTGTAACGAAAGTAGTCTTCTCCATGTCTTCAGGAGCCATTTTGATCTGATTGTAACCGGAGAAACCATCCATGAAGGAGAAAACCTTATGCTGAGCGGTGTTGTCAACCAGAACATCAATATGAGGAAGTGGGAAATCGTCTTTCGGACTCGCTTTGTTTAAATCTCTATAATCCACACACATCCGTACCTTACCATCCTTCTTAGGCACAGGCACCACATTCGCAACCCATTGTGGATATGAAGTAACAGCTAAGAAATTGGCATTGAACTGTTTCATAACTTCGGCTTTGATTTTCTCTGACATCTCAGGACGCATGCGACGAACCTTCTGTTTCACCGGGAGAAAACCTTCTTTTGTTGGCAATCGGTGTACCACAATATCAATGTCCAACCCTGGCATGTCTTCATATAACCAAGCAAAAACCTCAATATAGTCTCATAGCATCTGAACCAACCTTTCTTTAACACTGTTCTCAAGACCCGCTCCTATCTTGATCTCTTTTCTGTCTTCGCTAGTACCCAAATTCACAACCTCAACTTGCTCTTCGTGTGGCAGATAACTCGCTTCTTCTTTAGCCGCAAGTTCTCCGGAACTTCACAATCTTCCTCACTTTCGTCTTGGCTTGGTAGATCGGATTATCGAAGTCATATTTAGCAATAGCATAGCTGTTATCAACGAGATTCGGAGTGATTCTGCAGTGTATTACGTGGGTGTGTGTAAGAAACACATAGCTTTTTTGAAGGGGTGATAAAGTAAAGAAAGAAAACAATCAATTGAATGCAAAAGTCCAACGAATTTATTGAATGAAAATACGCAAACGATAGATAATAACCCTCGCAAACGAGCCATGATGCCCCGGGTAAGGCACTAGGCTTTAGAGTTTATTGTTCGAAACATAAAAATACGAAAAGCAAAACAAAAACAAGAGCAATTACTCCTGGCTAAAGGAGATTAGTATGACGTCTTCAGCCTTCCAATTGCTGAGCCCATGATCTGGAGTTGGGAAGATCCACTTGCTGATGTCGAAGCCGCTGTCGCCGCCTTCTATAGCATGGATTCCACTGGCTGATGCGGAAAGGAAGTTGGCCGGCACGTTCGCGGCGTATCATCTTCTGACCCTTGATGGTGAAGCCTAAACCAGTCTTGTCAAATTTGAAAGGAAGATCGGGGAGCTGACCCCAAACAGTACTACCTCCTTGTTCAACAGCAGCTTGGGCATCTTTCAGTGAGGCCATCCTTGGCAGAACTTGTGTAACTCTAGGAGTGACAGGAGAGTCAACAGGCATGACTCTGGGCATTGTTTCAAAAGCTTGACAGGGAGTCTCAAGAATTCACCCTCCATTTCGAGGTATCGGAATGACTGCAGATGACTGACCATATACTCTTCTTCACCACATACTGTAACAACCTTCCCTTTCACTGGGTACTTCAGCTTCCGATGCAAGGTAGAGGTAATACCCCCATGTATCCAAGGGCGTCCAAGTAGGCAAGAGTAGGCTGGACGGATGTCCATAACAAAGAAAATGGAATCAAAAGTCTGGGAACCGACTTTAATAGGCAGAGTGAGCTCTCCAAGCACTGTTCGTTTAGAACCATCAAAAGCTCTCACAATTATGTCACTGGGTCTCAGAACCAACCCTTCGACATCGAGTCGATCAAAAGCCTTCGAAGGATATTCGAGAGCGTAACCGGTATCCACCAAGACATGAGATAATGTAACGCCTTGCATTCAACGAGATGTGCAAGGCTTTGTTGTGTTTCCTTCCAGTCAAATCAAGATCAAAGAAGCCTAGGCCGTTGTTGGCAGCCAGCTAGCAATACAAACTTCAAACCGGTCGTGGTAGTGTCTTGCACGTGAGCATTCTTCGAAACTTCACCAAGGCGTTAGCATGAGCCTCGAGCACAAGAGCGAGCAAGCATGGAGATCTTGGATGGAGTCTGTCCCAACTGCTCCACAACATTGTAGTCACTCTTCTTGATAATCTTGAATTTCCTCCATTTCTTGTTTGAGGTGTCTTGATGGCTTCCTTTGGTACTTCCGATCGAGCGGGATGAGTCAGTTCTTTCCTCTAGCTTGGGAATGGATTGAATAGCTGGAATGCGAGCTGGAGTCGCAGTGTCTTTTGGAGGAGAGATTTCTGGAGAGAAAACTCTTCCGGTTCTGGTCACCTTACTTGATCCGGTGATGTTGCCAATGTCAGGAATGGTAGCTTCAACTGTAAGATCTTCAATGGTCAGAGGGTCTTGCTTGACACCATGATAGTAAACATCAGCTCCATAATTCCAAGGGATAGCCTTGTCAGAGGAATATGGAACTGGCTTGGAGAAGTAATGATGAGAGGCGCCATTCTAGGCACAAGATCAGCAGAGGAAATCCTTATTGTGTTAACATCAGCATAGTCTTCTGGGAAATCGTCACCCCATTCGGTTGCTTTAACATATTCAATAGGAATCTTGTAGCTCTCAGGAACAGTGTACTTCACCATGTAATCATACTTTCCACTTGGCTGTCCCAAGGTATCCCACACAGATGGTGCGGTTTCATTCGCATTATTAATCTTCAGTTTGGACATTTCTTCACACAGCTTCTGCACAGGTGGTTTCAGAAATAGTATCTCGCGGTTATTCATCATGCACTGTACACGTCTTCTCAACCAAGCACAACCATCAGGTGCGGATGGGCACCAACGACAATTCTCTGGGCATCCTGGATTGACACCAACTTGCAGCAAATTCTTCTTAATAGTCATCAGAGGAATGGTCAAGTCATCTATATTGAACACATAAGTATCCTCACCAACAGCATTGGAACTCTTGTCATGATTAGGCATAGGGGCGTTGATCACATTCGGAGTCTCAACAGGAGGATCAAACTCAATCTGCTTAGCTTCAATCATATCTTGAATCTTGTTCTTCAAAGCCCAACAACCATCAGTACTATGCCCTGGGCTGTTAGAATGGTAAGCACACTTAGCATTAGGATTGTATCTCGGAGAGGAAGTGTTGACATTCTGAGGAGGATCCCTCAAGGTAATCACCGCTTTCAACATGTGTTGCAAGGCTTGCGACAATGGCATATTGATCTTTGTAAACTGCCTCGTGGCGCTCGCTACGCTGCGTCTCACCGAGGTTGTGCCGATGTAGGATTGAGATCACAACCGCCCCACGATTGAGCGCGTCGGTCTTGGCTCGGCTTTTCGACCATACACAAGATTGGCTTTTTCTTAGCACCAAAAGATCTCTTCGTAGTATTTGAAGATGTCTCTACCGAATCTTTCCACTTTGATACCACTTCAATACACTCGTCGTCAAGACGGTGAATCCTATCAAGAGTTTCCGATCGATGATTGAAGAATGGGCCGCCAAGATTCCCATAAACATATCAACCAATTCCTATTGGACAAGGGTGGTGAACTCACCGCTAGATCTCTCCATTTCGAGCATACTCCTTGAACTTCTCATCACGACCCATAGACATGCTTTGTAGTTGCATACAGTGGGTGTCAATTCAAAGATTGTACTCATATCGTCAGAAAGCATCGCCTAAATCACTCCAAGTACGGATACGGTCATTCTCTAGCTGATAATACCACTCCAATTGGGTTCCGGACAAACTCTCTTGAAAATAGTGCATCCACAACTTTCTGTCATCAGTGTGGGGATTGATCTTCTGGACATAGGACTTCAAATGCAGCTTAGGGCAAGACATGCCATCATACTTAGCAAAAGTTGGAACTTTGAACTTGGGAGGAATCACCACACCAGGGACAAGACTCAGATCATCAAAATTCAGCCCAGACATCTTCAGGTTTTCCACAGCGTTCAGACGGTCTTCAAGTTGCTTGTACTTGTCATCTTCATCAGAGTATTGGCCATCATGATAGACTTTTTCAGGCCCATGCTGACTACCTTCGCCATCCCCCTTGTTACTTTGCTCATCCTCCTTCTTGACACTTCCTTCAGAGAGCTCAATTCGACTAACCACTCTAGGACCTCCTTTGTAGTGTCTGCCCATGTTGAGAAGACCAACAACCTTCTTCTTTCTGTTGATGAGCTTCTTCAGATCTTCTTGGCCTTGGACCAAGCTGGTGAACATCTCAAACCGAGCATTCGAGCCTGAGATCTTTGACAGTTTGTTCAAGAGCCATTTCTGCTAAAATAAATAGCGAGAGAATGAGAAAACCAATCTTCAATGTACCTGTAATGCAATGTTATGCTATGCTATGCGATGTTTATGCGAATGCAATGCAATGTTTTCAAGGACCTTAGAGATTTAAATTTGTTAAACAAGCAATGAACAAACATTTATTATTACTCTTTTTATTATTCTTTTTTCTTTTTAAGTACAAAAGATAGTTCAAAACAAGAACAACAGAAAAGCATAAAAATCCGAAAGCTCTAAGTCTCCCATGGGCGCTTCCTCTTGGTGCCGAGATAGGCGTTGATGCTTCGCTCCTCGTGAAGTAGCTTAGTCAACTCTAGCACTTTCTTCTCACTTGCATAGCACTGAGCTTCAAAGGTATCCCTTTCTTCTTTGAGCTGAATCCAGGATCTCTTCAAGTCTTCAAAATCAGTAGGCATGTCAGGTAGAGAACAACATAGGATTCGTCACCTATAGCAACAGGTTCCATAATTACCGTAAACAGTGAATGGCATCATGAGGTTTTGAGCTCGAGCTCGCACCCATTTGAGGTAAGGTTCCCAAGGAATGGAGTTCTGGTGCCCCAAAGTCTTGGTATCAGTCTTCTTTACCATGCCCCAAGCGTGTATGAACCTTCATCGATAATTCTGGAGATCGTGGCTGTAGTCGAACACAATATTTTGGAGAAGCACATCATATGGACCATCTCTTCGAGCAAAACCAAACTGACGTAGAGCTAGAGAAGGGTTGTGAGTAATACCTCCCCTTATACCAAGTAGCGGTACATTAGGGAATTCTCCATAACGCTCAATGAATGTGAAGTCCTTTTGAGAGAAAAGACTCCAACGGATATCTGAATGAGAGAGTGACATTAGTCTTTGAGACCATCTCAACCTTTGTTCGTTCTTCAAAACTGATGAAGGAAGGTGCGAAGTAAACCACCTGGAAAGTAACGGTATACAACACATGAGAGTTCCTTGTCTCTTAGTAGTACGAGTGTGGAGAGAATGTAGGATGTCTCCAAGTAAAGTAGGCACTAGATTGCGGGTAAGAAACAACTTGATGGCGTTGACATCTATGAATTGATCCGAGTTAGGGAATAGAACCAAACCATAGATTAGCAAGGCCACAATGTCTTCAAATGCATGGAAACTCATAACTTTGAGGAACTCTCGGACTTTCTTAATCAGAAACTTGGCAAGTAAACCCTTAACTCCACTTCTGGTTTCCCAATTAGCTTCAATGTCTGAGCGCTTAAGATGTAGCGCTGATGCAATGTCTTCGTACTTAGGGACCTTTTCTAGACCGGTGAATGGCATTTAATCAAGAATAGGTATCCCAAGTAGCTTAGAGAACTCTTCCAAGGTAGGAACCAACTGATAATCTGGGAATGTAAAGCAATGGTGTTTCGGATCAAAGAACTGGAATAGGACATGCATCATATCTTCTTCAAAACCGGAGATAACCAAGTCAAGTAGGTAACCATGTCTTTTGATGAACTGAGCATGGTCGAGAATTTCTGAAACCAATTCTTTGAGCTGAGAATGTATACCCATGAAGTTGATTCGGATAGTCTTTCTAGAAGCCATAATACCCTACAAAACAGAGCAAAGATAAACCCCTAGGTCCTTGAAATAGTTAGAAATGATATGCAATGCAAATGATGTCATGATGTCATGATGTCATGTTTGGCACACACAAGCAATTCACACAATGAGCCTAGGTTTAAGGCTCGCATGAGGTATAGGTGATTACCCTACCAAAAGTTTGAGTTGGTTCATCCTGTCCTATAATAGTAACCGGGTTCTAGGAATCTCATATCATCGATCTTTCTCGTAGGCGTTTATTTCAATACGACTGCCAAGTGGTCGACCGAAAATATCTCAAAAGTCTGATCTCAATGAGCGTAGCATCGAGTATCAACCAACCTCGGTCTACACCAAAGCCGACCATCTCATTACCTTCTAATGGCCAAGGTGGGTCAATTAAGGTTCTAAAAGTTTAGTTAGCGCTTGATGACACCACGCAGAAGCCAAATACTATCCTCAACTTGGGAATGAAGAGTATCAGGACATCCAAAGTGTCACGCTAACGTAGCTATCATGTTGACCGTTTCGATATACGTCTAACGGTCGCGACGATTTATTGCTACTTACCTAAAAGGAAACCCGGATCCGGGTGTAGGATCCCCCACAAATATAATACCCAAGCAACCCTTAAAGATAAAGCATACAAATCAAACAAAAAGCAATAAAGGTGATCTAGAAATCCCTTAGGTAATTCTCTCTTTAGGGTGTCTCCCCAGCAGAGTCGCCAGTTCTGTAACACGGTGAACTGACTTTTTAGGTTTTTGTATCGCAAATGTGCGGATAGCAAGAGTCGCCACCGACTTTTATTTTTATCCAATTAAGGGAAGGTAAAAAGTACAGAAAAAGACCTTCGTTAGATTCTGAGTAAGGGAGAAGGTTATGAAAAGGGAAGGTATTAGCACCCCTTTCCATCCGTAGTTATCTACGGGCTCTTAGTTGCTCTTAGATCACTTTAAAAATGTGCTTTCTGTGTGTTTGACAAAAATGTTTTGAAAAGGCATTTCGCTTTGACTTTGTAATGATTCATGTAGGAATGTATACAAAGTGTTCGGAAATGTTTTGTTTTGAAAAGAATTTGAACTTTGACAAAAGTGTGAGGTGTGAAAAGTATTTTGATAGAGCAAGCAACTAAAAGTCTTATTACCTACTCGGAATTGGTCGTTTTCATGTTATTTTACGTTCCTTTAGAATAGTGTTATCCATACCATTAGTTGGTAGGTAACCCTATTCGTTGGATGTAAGCGGGACATTCGAAGGGACATCGGATGGTCATAGAAAGCAACTTGTAGGAAGTATCCTAGCACATTCGAAGGGACTATCATCATTTTTCGTAGGCGACAATCGAGGGTCAAGATCATGTATTTAGAGGCGACATCGTGGGTCTTATGATCTTTGTATCGAAGTGACTATGATGATTTGTTTGAAGGCAACGGTGCTAGAATACCTCTACGTTCGAGGGACTTGACCATTTGAATTCGTAAGGCAACGAGAGAGAATTACCCTAAGGGGTGCATGTGTGAAAAAGTGTGTTGATTTCAGATATGTTATCTTGACAATTAGAGTGAGCTATGTTCAATTTTATCTTGCCATACACGCCTAATTACTAGCAATTTATAGGGTGCGGAAATTAAAATGCGGAATGTAAAGATGCGGAAAGATAAATGTCCTACGCTATTACATGGCTTTGGGGCAGATACATAATTTAAACTTGCGGAAAATAAAAACCTAATTTAAACTATTACATCCCATGAGCATTTACATTATTGGAAAAAAGAAAACAGTAAAAGAAACCGTCTGAAACGGAATAACCTGTGAAAAGATAAAAAAATCGGAAAATACGATGAAATCGAATAAGAGGAAAATATTAGTAAAAATGCAAATTTTTAGATGAGAAAAATATGACATGCTAGAAATAACATAAATATGCTAAAATAATTTTTTGGGATTTTTTAGATGCATTTTAATAATTAAAAACTAATTAAAAGTGATTTAAATGCTAAATTATGAATAAAAATAAATATGCATGCAAAACAATATTTTTAAATTTTATAAATTAAATAAGTATTTTCTGAAAATAAATGCAAAAGGAAAAAATACTTTGATGATTTTTAATGCATGAATAAAAATTATGGAAATTAATTAAAATGGATGCAAAATATTAAATAAATATGAAAATAGAAAAATATGAGAAAATATGAAAGTTTGTAAAAAGAAAACAAATCTGGTCCTGGGGAGGTTCGAACAAGGGACCTTTGAGAGTATCTTTCCAATCCCACGCCTTAACCACCAGGCCGTGTGACACTTGGTGTTTGGAGAATTGAAACCAATTGAATTTGAACGTTAACGCGTCCTGGGAGTGTTTGAAACACAGTCAACGTGTGTGGGGTCCATTGACTTATGAATGAGCGAATCGGAACGCGTTATCTCGCCACGCCAGCTTCCTCACCGGTCAACCAAGTCAGCGACGCCGGAGCCCTAGCTCCGGTCGTCTTCTCCGGCAAGCATCAACCTGAAAAGCCTGAAAAATGCATCATTCAAAACGAAACAAGTGCCCAGATCGACTATTTCGATCCTTGCGAGCACGATGGTGCTATCCTCGTGTCCTGAATCGGCCTGGATTTTGAGTTTCGAATCTCACAGCTCTTGGAACCCTAATAATGGCAATATGAGTTTTATACGTGAAACCTCACATGTAACACGTCTATCACGATCTAATGAGTGCCCTGAGTGCATACAATCAATCAAAAACAATTAGCAATGCACGAAACGTGAAAATCGAAATTAAGAAAGTTTCAAACCGGTGAGAGTTCAAGGACACGATCCAGGGCGATTTGGCTTCGAGTATGGATTGCTTTTTATTGCTGGGAACCTCTAAAACACGTTTGGATGGATGGCTTTGGCTGAAAGTGGCTGCAATTAAAAATTCGATTTTCAAGAATTCTTGAAAAAATTTGGCAAAGTGAGGGTTGTGTATAGGGCTAGGGTTTCGTGTCCTTGGCTGTATGTATTGCTTGGTATTTATAGAGGAATTTGAGAGAGGAAAAACAAGGAAAAAAGATTGGATCATGAATGTGCATTTATGTTTTTTCAAATAAAATCAAATATTGGAAAAAATTTGATTTTCTCATCAATGTAAAGGCTAGCACGAAATTGGTAAGAATCATGGGCTTCCTTGGACCTCAAGCATGATATAAAATCATTCCTTTTGAAAAAATACTTTATTTTCATATTTTATATAATTTAATTTTGAATTAGATGGTTTAAAATTCAAAAATAAATTAATAAAATAGAAAATTGTCATGGCCAAGCATTTATGGGTCACAAATAATGTCATGAACAAGTTTGGATCAAAAGATTATAGGCCCATTTGGAAAATTTTGCATTTTGACCAAAATGTCCTTTTGTGCAATTGTCCAAAATTGCCCAACTTCAGAATGGTGTATCTTGCTCAATTTTCCATATTTTTGAGTGTTCTTGGACTTTTTGGAAAGCTCTAAGAATCCTTTAACCAACCTTTTTAGTATCATCTCAATTGGAGTTTCCATGCTCAATATATCCTCAAAACAAAATGTTGACTTTTTGTTGACTTTGAAAATGACCTGTAATGTTTTGAACCATACCTCTCAAATGAAGCATTTTTTGGACATTCTTGTGAGACATGAAGTTGTAGAGAATTGAATTTCCTTCAAAACAAGAGGTGGTGGAAAAATTTCTGAGAAAGTATGAAGAAGTTATGATCAGCCAAAGTTCAGTTGACTTTTCACCTAGAAACCCTAATTTAGAAAGTTTGACTTTTGAGCAAATCTTGAGTTTTCTTGATGAACCATGATCAAACCTTGATCAAATGATGAATGTAACTTCAAAATGAGGATGTTGAACAAAATTTATGAAGTTTGACTGTATGTTGACCACGGTTGACTTTTTGTCCAATACAACTGATTTTCAACCATCTGAGCAATTGTCTGAGCAATCTTGACTTGTAAGGCTTGAAACTTGACATGGAGAATCTTTGAAGCATATGAGGAGGCATGATGAACATTGGAGATGTTGGAAGTCCATCTGGAGCTGAGAATTGCCAAACCCTAGTTTGGGTTGATTGTCTAGGAGAGGGTTTGTCTGATCAACCTTTGATGAATCCTTGAGTATGGATGTATGGAATGTCTTGAGAAGATGGAGGGCAAATTTTGGGGTATGACAGCAGCTCCCACAAAACCGTTCATAACTCCTAGCTAACAAGATCGATTGAAGTAATTCTTGACTTTTTGAAAAGCTTACAAAATTCCCTTCAATTTGGTATATTAATTCGTCTTCATATCTTTTATATTGAAGGATAAAAATGAGTTTGAAGTTCGGGATTCTTGTTGAAAAATGGGAAAAGAGGTATTACGGGTTTGTCATGGTTGTAGGTGGGGTTTTGAGCTTGAAAAGAGTTCTAATGCAAAAAGTATGTCATCATAACCTCCATTTATACAGGTGAGTCTCATAGTTAGATACTTTGGGAAAATTGTGGTTTTTGTAAAGATTGGGGAATTTGGGTTTTTGAGGTATTTGAGGATGCATGCATGTTTTTGATGTCAAATGATCTATTATAATTCTGTTTTCGTGCTAGACTGCCATGGGTAATGAATTGGAAGCATTGGAATGGAGTATTGGACTCCATAGTAGTTATGTCACAAACTGTATTTTCTACAGAGGGCATACCGTGCTCAGCGGTCGGGGCTGCGCGCTCCACTATAAATTGAAAACCATTTTTTTGTAGGATCCCGCTCGGCAGCGTGACCCCTCTCAACACGCCCTCTTGGGAAAATTTAAATAATTCTTTTTCCAAATGCACAATGGTTCAGAATACGGGAACTACTTGCATTATTGATTTTTAACCAAAGTTGTGCATACGTATGAGACTAATTTGTGTCCACGTACATTCTAAATAATCGTAGTGGTCGATTATGTTTAACATATGCCATATTCGGAAATAATTTAATCACATACAATGAATATGTACTAATGACACAATATTTATGTAATGGTAATTGGGGCTAAGAAGGATGATGTAAATTGTTTTCCCGTCGTTCTGATTGAATGTTCGAATGTGTTGGTTGTGTGATTTTGGTGCGATGGTTCTTGCTCAACAAGTTACGTGTGTGTGCACTCTTTCCTATCATGGTGCAGATCATGGACTTGGTCAGAATGAATTGATTATGTATGTGATGGTTCTTGATCAACAAGTTACGTGTGTGTGTGCACTCTTTCCCGTCGTGGTGCGGATGATGGACTTGGTTGGCTTGAACTGATTATGTAATATGCTTGAATAGGAGAAGAGTTGTACTACTAGGTGGTATATCCTGTTATCACTTGATGTGATGAACCATTGGTAGCCTGTGGGGAGGTCTCATGTGATATACCTTTGTTGTGTTTTGGCTATATGTCTATTATATATTTGCACACATGAGCTACTATTACGGTGATGCAAGTGAGGATCTTTTATGGAGTTTCCCACTTGGTGAATCACCTGCTTGATTAGTATGGTAAATGGGTTGATGCCATTTAGGCAATCACGAGATTACTTACCTCTACTGACGTCCAGTAGACAATGTTACTAGATTTTCTCCCGGTGGACGTGTACGTTCAAGATGGCGTTTTTGCACCTGTGTGACATGGGTCAGTCTCACTTGCGTTGGATGGAGGCAGGGTCGTGATGCCACGTAGACAAGGTCATGGAATAACTCATCGTGGATGAATTCCATATAGGATAGATCTGTTGTCTAGAAGTTTGCTTGTGCAAATCGCTTGACAATGATGTATACGAGGACTCATCGAGGGCGTGTGGCAGAAGTAGCCTATTTAGATTGGTATAACTCCTTGATTCCTTGTACATGGGTGTGGGTTTGCATATTATGTATTTTTTGCTTTTGTGTTACCACCTCATTGGTTAGTTACGGGACTTCTAATGGTGGTGCTTTCCCTTTTGTGTACTTGTACCGAGCCGTGAGGCGAACACTAGATTCTAGGTGAATCTGTTTTAATGCATGTTGTAACGCCCGAATATTTAGTTATAATTCTTTAATTAAATATTTAAATAATTGTTTGCAAAATATTAACCGATATTACAATTATAAGTTAGTGTTAATGGGCTTAAATTAAAAGGATAATAAATAGTAGAAGTGGGGGTAAGAATTTACGCCCAAAATTAATTATAAAAATTATTATTATTAAAATAATAATAATAAGAAAATTGGGACTTTTGATATCAGTGGAAACAAACGTGGTTTTGGGAACGGAAGAACAGAGCGACGCGTAGAACTAGGAAAGGGACGAAAAGTTGGAAAGATCAAGAATTCTTAGAGAAACCTTCAATCCAAGGTAAGGGTGGGGTTCTTACTCTATAATTGGGGATATGATGGGCGATAGGTAGTTTGGGATGTATGATTCGTTAGGTTGTGTCATGTCGATGTGGTTAACCGTAGAAAATCCCAAATTGAAATATATGATCGTTTTTATTCTGTATATATTATTGTTGTTGATTGAAAAGATTGTGCAATTCTGTTGTTATATGTTGTGTTGTTGTTATTGATTGAAAAGAATGTGAAATTTTGCTGTTATACGTTGTGTTACTGTTGTGGATTGACGATAACATCAATTGAATCGTAAAATGTTGGAAAATTTGGTTTTTGGGTGAAAACACGTAGCATGAGTCAACCCATAAAGTTATGTATCGATACAAGCTGATATGAGTTTAAAAACCAGGGGCAGGAAAATAGCTTGCATCGATACATAAGACCTTGCATCGACTCATGAGGCCAATTTTGAAGGCTTGTATCGACTCATACGAGTTATGCATCGATACAAGTCAGTTTTGTATCAATACAAAAGGAGCATGTATCGACTCATGCTGTATTAAACTAGAAAAGCAGAAAATTACATTTCGTATAAGCCGATCCATACTGGGTTGAAAATGAAAGATAATTTCTGAAAATTGTTTTGGTCGTATCTTTGCGACCGTAACTCCAATTTTGATGCCGTTTGGACCGTTGGAAAGCTGGAATCATGATTTAGCCTATAATAATGTTTTTAAATGCTGTAAGTGAGAATTTGGATGAATTGGAGGTAGTTCCATTTGTGAATCCATTGTTGTTGTACGTTGTTGTTGTTGAGGCTTAATGGCCAACGTTGACGGTTACGTTGTGGATTATGTTGTTGTTGTATGCTATTTAGTTTCATCGCATACATACATTGCATATTATGTTGGCCTATTTGGCAAAATACGTTGAGCCGTTGGGGGAAATGTTGTTTACGTTGAAGGATTACGCCTTGATGCCTCGAAATTACTGGCAAGGGATTACGTTGGGAGTTTTACTCTGTTGGTACCACATGCATGTGCATTAGTTGAGTCGCATGTCATAATACTTAATAATGATGTTGTTTTGATGATTGAATTACTTTTTTGTGAATGTTGTTATGGAATAGTTGTGTATTACTGTTGATTAGTTGTGTGACTACAAAATGGTGATATTATATGATTTCGAACTATATATTGTTTATCATAATCTCAATTATATGGTTTGATATCTCACCCTTTACTTGTTTTCGCCGTTTGTTTTATGTTGGTAACGTGTAGGTGATCGGGAGGAGTAGTCGCTACTGGTGTGGTTCTGGTTTAGTGTGATTTGCTCTAATACGTAGCACTCAGGGGAAATGCGCGTTGTTTCTATTCTATTATTTTTATGTTGAAACTGATGTTGTTGAATAATCATAAGATGCTATGTTTTGCGTTGTAAGACTATTTGAATTCTGTTGCTTGGTTAATGAATTATTTATGTTGATAACTGTTGAGTAATGCTATGTATCTGTTGAAGAGAGAATGACATGTTTATATTTTGTTTACGTTGAATTGTGATATTCCGATTATGTGGATTATTAATGATTAATTTTTGGAAACTCTGATATTAAATTAAATAAATACGTGGGGTAGAATCGGGGTGTTACAATAGTGGTATCAAAGAAGGTCGGTCGGTCCGGCCAGGTTGTTGTGTCGTTAACAATCAAGTATTGTTAATTACTTTTATCTGACTGTGGTTTATGTTGTAGTGCTTAGTTGATATGGCTGGAAGGAACGATGCTGCAATTGTTGCTGCTTTGGAACCAATGGCTAATGCGATGGAGAATTAGCCAAATGTTGGCGGGGATGCTGGATCCCGAAGTTTGGCAACTTTTCAGAGGGAGAATCCGCTAGTGTTCAAGGGTATGCATGACCCTGATGGAGCACTTGATTGGCTGAAGGAGATAGAGAGGATCTTTCGCGTGATGGATTGCACCAAAGCGCAGAAGGTTCGTTATGGGACGCATATGTTAGCAAGTGAGGCTGAGTACTGGTGGTTAGAAACGCATTAGAGGTTGGAAGTTGCAGGTGAAGCGGTCACTTGGGCTGTGTTCCGTAGAGAATTTATGAGGAAATATTATCTTGAAGATGTTCGAGGTAAGAAGGAAATTGAATTCCTTGAGCTGAAGCAGGGTAGTATGTCTGTGACTGACTATGCAGCAAAGTTCATTGAGTTGGCTAAGTTTTATCCGCATTTTGATGGAGAAGGTGCTGAATTTTCTAAGTGCATCAAGTTTGAGAACGGGTTGTGCTCGAAAATCAAGAAGGCTATTGGATACCAGAAGATCCGTGTCTTTTCTGATTTGGTTGATAGTTGCAGGATCTATGAGGAGGATAGTAATGCTCATCACAAGATTCTTACTGATAAGAGAGGAAAGAGTCAACAGGACCGTGGCAAGCCTTATGATGCAGGAAGGGGTAAACAGAAAGTTGCTCCGGGTCAGAAGACTAGTAGGGGAGATGCTCCTGCTTGTATTGTTTGTTTCAAATGTGGGCAAGCTGGCCATAAGAGTTTTGCTTGCAAAGCTGATGTGAAGAGATATTTCTGTTGTGGTAACTTGGGACATGTAATTTCCGACTGTCCACATAAGAGTATGATATGTTTCAACTATGGTGAAGAAGGACACCTTAGTAGTCAGTGCTCGAAACCAAATAAGGGACAAGCTAGTGGGAAGGCATTTACTTTGGCTGGGAATCTGTCAACTAGTGAGGACAGACTCATTAGAGGTACATGGTTCTTTAATAGTACGCCTTTAATTACTATTATTGATATTGGTGATACTCTTTTTTTTTTGTTGCTGATTGTGTTAAGAGATTGGGTCTTATGTTGTCCTCTATGAATGGAGAAATGGTCGTCAAACTTTCGGCTAAGGGATCGGTCACTACTTCTCTTGTATGTTTGAATTGGCCTTTGTCAATCTTTGACAAAGACTTTGCTGTTGACTTGATTTGTTTGCCGTTAAGCAGACTAGATGTGATTTTGGGTATGAACTGGTTAGAATGTAACTATGTTCATATTAATTGTTATAAAATGTCTTTGAGGTTTTCTACCCCTGAAGAGGAAGGAGTTGGTTTGTTGACTAGTAAGCAGTTAAAGCGATTGATGCAAGACGAAGCACAAATGTTCTCGTTGATGGCGACGTTGTCTGTTGAGAATCAAGTTAGATGGGATGAGTTGCAGGTGGTGCGAGAATTTCCTAAAGTGTTTCCTGATGAAATTCCTGATGTACCTCTTGAAAGAGATGTTGAGTTTGCGATTGATCTTGTACCTGGTACCAGACCTATTTCCATGGCACCGTACAGGATGTCTGCATCTGAGTTGTCTGAATTGAAGAAGCAATTAGAAGAGTTTCTTGAGAAAAAGTTTGTAAGACTAAGTGTATCTCTGTGGGGAGCGCCTGTGTTGTTAGTAAAGAAGAAAGATGGGAGTATGAGACTTTGTGTTGATTACCGACAGTTGAATAAAGTGACGATTAAGAACAAGTATCCACTTCCAACAATTGATGATTTGATAGATCAACTGATGGGTGCTAGTGTGTTTTCAAAAATTGATTTGAGATCTGAATATCACCAGATTAGAGTGAAAGAAGATGATATTCAGAAAACCGCATTCAAAACTCGGTATGGACACTACGAGTATTCGGTGATGCCTTTCGGTGTTACTAATGCGCCGAGAGTATTCATGGAGTACATGAACCGTATTTTTCATACTTACTTGGAACAATTTGTGGTGGTATTCATTGATGACATTCTGATTTAATCTAAATCGGAAGAAGAACATGCAGAACACTTGAGAGTCTTATTGAAAGTTTTGAAAGAGAAGGAATTGTATGCGAAGTTGTCCAAGTGTGAATTTTGGTTGAAAGAGGTTAGTTTTCTTGGTCATGTAATTTCTAGTAGTGGCTTTGTCGTGGATCCTTCTAAAGTTGATGTTGTCTTGCAATGGGAAACTTCAAAGCCGGTTACTGAGATTAGAAGCTTCTTGGGATTAGTCGGTTACTGTAGATGGTTTATCGAAGGGTTTTCTAAGCTAGCACATCCGTTGACTAAGTTGACTTGCAAAGGGAAAGCCTTTGTGTGGGATGTCCGATGCAAAGAGAGTTTCAATGAGCTGGTCCTTTTTGGTTGCTCCAATTATGGCTCAATGCCATGTTCGAATCCTCCTTATCAACTGCTGACATCATTGTCGAACAAGATCCGGAGATAGTTGATAGAATTATTGAAGGCACAAGGCTGCGAAAACTCACTCCGAATGATGACAAAGATGACTTCAAAGTCCTTTTCTCACAATACATCATGATTTTCTCCAAGAGACACAAATTCGAAGAGACCATGGCACCCTTCGCTCCAAGGACTCATGGACCATCATGGTTCACCATGTCTCTTTCAGAAGCTGTTAAAAGTAGAGAAATTCAAGACATTTGGAAAGCATTTCTACTCCCTAGGTTAATTTCCTCACGAATCACTCCTGCCAAGAATCAGATCTTCCTCTTTGCCTATCAACCTAACTTCGTCTCTAGACAATTTGACCTGTGTCAGTTAATCCCTGAACCTCTGTTCCAAACACAGAATGCCATAACCTCGGGTCGAACATTTAAAGCAAGAGAAGCCAAGCTACAACAAGAACAATATCAAGATTTTTCTCAGTTCGAACTACTACCTTTTGAACCAACACACTTCACAGCGAAGGGATTTCTGGAATGGTGGACTAAGTTCTACCAATCTTATATGTTTGACACACTCACCATTCAACAGAAGCTAACTGATGCGTTCAATGTGCAGGTACACTCCAAGAAAGGTATGTTCACTCACGCCAAAGAGATTAGGGCTTTTCAGAATTATTTCGAAACAACTTATGATCCTACACGCTTGGAAACCACTGTGTATCGAGCATCCGAGACCTTGAAGGAAAAATTTAAAGAAAAAATTTCTAAGTTCAAACATCCTTCAGGGTTGTCACCTGAGGATATGTATAGGTTGGCACTCGAAATGCATCCACCTAAATTTCCTAGATTGCCTATCTCAGAACTGGCTCTGGCTTGGTTTCCTCCATACCCTTGGTGGTTGACTTGCAAAGAGATGTTCAAATACAAATCTCAAAAGAAACTAAAGCCATCTGAGACTATGACATGGGCTCGTTATTGGCTTCATAATTTCCCAGGACATCTTCGCTATGACCTTTCTGCCATGTCGATTATATCTAATCAAGGCGCAGGTGCAAATGCTTGGGAAAATCCCAAATGTTTCTTACTTTCTTTATTTTTAACATTTTACTTTAATTGTTTCGATTTGCAGCCATCAGGATAAAGCCCGTTGCTTCGAAGTCTAAGGAAGGAAGCACCTCTCAACAAACTGTCGAAACTAATGATGATGTGCCTCTAGCAATACCAACAACAACAACTACTACAACAACACCACCAACAACAAACGTTCCCACTCCAAAGGTAACCAACTAACCCTGATGTTTCGAATAAACTAGAGTCTATGATTTAGATCTAACTCATGTCTAACCCTTTTCAGACTAGCAAACTTCCACCAACCACTCCCAAGAAAAGGAAACAAAACACCACTGGAAAGAATCCCAAGACTGGTGGAAATTCCCCAACAATTTCAAAAAAGAAACAAAAGAAAGAAACTTCTAAAGGCCCTGAGCCTGCTAGCATTCCTGGACTCGATTCCAGAGATGTTGCTCCCTCCACAACATCCAAAATTCCACCTTCGACCTCCAACGTAATGTTGGAACATATTGATAGCAACCTGTCCTCCGATAATCCACAGGTAAATTGAATTCGAATCCTTAACAAAATATTTATTCGTACCTTGGTGCATACTCCTAATTTTCTTTGTTTATGTAGGATACTTCGAACCCAAATCCCACTACTTCAACTCCTCCAATAAAGACTACTGCTCCAATTAACTCTTCTCCTCATGGGGACTCCAATAACCTTGTGCAAAACAAAGGATCCTCCAACATGGTGGTTCCGACTGGGGCTTCAGAGGCACAAGATGACCAAGGCACTTCCCCTCCTTTAAAAGAAACAAACGAAGCAACACCTCATGAGTCTGCAGAGATTCTACCAGAAACTTCTCTTCCAAAGTCTCCTCTCGAAACCCTTCAAGAGAGCCCAAAGGTCACTCACGCTGAAGAGGAAAAGGTTAATTCTTCTCAAGAGAGTGAAGAATCTACAGAAGAAGGATCTGAGGAAGACGAAGCCCAGAGCGGTTCGAGCGATGGAACAGAGTCTGATGATAATAGCAGTGAGACTAATTCGATCGAAGTGGTGGATCTGGTTGACGATGGAGAAGACAACGAGCAAGACAAAAGTGAAGATGATGGTGACAAGACTAATGAGCCTATGGAGGTCGACATGGACGTGACCCCTTTGCGTATGGAACTTCCTCAATCCTCCCAATCCCAAATGACTGAAGAGGAGTTAGCTCTCCTAAGACAAAATAACCCAATTGAATATATGAAGGATAAATTAGCTCAAAGGGATACTCCTCTTGCTAGGGCTGGCGCTGGTTCGACTAATAACCCATTTCCCTCAGATGCTAGAGTTGTACTCCTTAACAAAATCAGGAGAACAATCCTTGATATAGACTTGTTCGAAGTTCTCAAAAAAGACAGTACGGCTTGCTACACCATGAAAGAGCTTCTTATGCAAGTTAACCTCGCCACCTGCTCTTTGGAAGTCAGCACCATATTGTTCGATCTTTAAACTTTGTTGGATAATGTGACTGGGTGTCTTCTTCAAGACGAATTTGTTGCTGCCAAAGTCCAAGAGAAGCGAAACGCTATGGAAGCTGCTTATGAGCATGCTTCAAAACTTTCCAAAAAAGCTGAAGACCAAGCAATGCACTTACAACAAGCCAAGACTGACTATGAAGCTCGAGCTCAATCTATTCTCCTTTGGGAAAAGCAAATTCAAGAGCTCCAACAAAAGGTTAAGGAGGCCCAACAACAGCAATTGGCGTACGAAGCTAATACTGCTGGGAATCAATTCGAAGAAACCCTCAACAAAGGCCTTGCCGAAATGGAAGCAACAGAGCAACTTAAGGGAGAAGTAGCTACCCTAGAAGGAGCAAGACGTTTCACCCAACAAAGGCTTAAGTCCTTTCGAAGTACTTTTGAAAGATTGAGAAATAATGCATATTTCTAAATCATTGTTTGTTTAATTAATCTTAAATCTTGGTCTGTAATATCTGAACAACGCCATTTTGGCAATGAATGTTACCATTTTGGTATTCCTATATAATATTTTGACTATGTTATTATTCGAATCTCCTGCAGGCAAGGCCTATATTTTTTCAAATATTTTCCATTTACCTTTAAGATTCGCTTGTCATCAGCTAACTCTTTGATTTCATATGCATTGTTTGAAAAGTTCTTTAGTATTCGAAAAGGTCCTTCCCAATGAGGTGATCATTTTCCTAATGTTCTATTCTTCTTGTCCATGGGCAATATGACTTTCCAAACTAAATCATTAACAGTAAATGCTTTACCTTTCACTCTTTTGTTATATGCCCTGGCTACTCTTTCCTTTTGCCTCATTAGGATTTCCAATGCATGCAGTCTCACTTCGTCCAACTCAACCAACTCATTCGTCATCATCTCCCAATACAATGCTGATGGGATCTCATTTTGCCTTTGAATTCGAACTGATTGTAGATGAATTTCCACTGGTAGCACTGCATCATGACCAAATGTTAGTTGGAAAGGCGTGGTGTTAGTAGCTTCTTTAAGAGATGTTCTACAGGCCCATAGTATTTGGTCCAAAGTCTTGTGCCAGTTCCTTGGCTTTTTACCCACATGTTTCTTAATTAACCCTATTATCACTTTATTTGCTGCTTCGACCTGACCATTTGCTTGAGCATAATATGGTGTTGATGTCAGTAATCTAAACCCCATCTCTTGAGCAAATTCCTGCATCTTTCTACAAGTAAACATAGAACCTTGGTCTGTGGTTATGCTCTCTGGCAATCCGAACCTATAGATTATCTGTTTCTGTATGAACTCAATAATAGCCTCTTGATCAGCAACTATTAGAGGTATTGCTTCGATCCACTTAGTAAAATAATCAATTCCTACCAAGATATATTTTTGTCCTTTAGACGAAGCAGGATTGATTTCTCCTATTAAATCTAATGCCCATCCTCTAAAGGGCCATGGTTTAATGATCAAATGTAACTCACTTGCAGGAGCATGTTGAATTCCTGCATGTTTCTGGCATTCTTCACACCCTTTAGCAAAATCTATACAATCTTTGAGCATGCTGGGCCAATACATACCATATCGGAATAACAACCATTTCATCTTATGGCCTGCTTGATGTGCTCCACATGCCCCATTGTGAACTTCTGATAATGCTAAGTATGCCTCACTTTCTCCTAGGCACTTCAATAACACGCCCTCCTGGGTCTTTTTGAACAATTCATTTCCCATGAGGACATATGATAATGCTCTATATTTTATTTTCCTATCAACATTCAGTGTTGGATTTTTTAAATAACTCACAAGTGGACTTCGCCAATCTACATCTGATAAGGTGTCTATGGCTAATACTTCGAATCCCTGTTTATCAGCACAACCTAATTTTATATTTTCTAAATCTGATGGTATGAGTCTAGTAGCCATAACCCTACCTCTTATTTCGACCAAATCCTCAAAGTTTTTGGTAGAAACTTTATACCCTGAAGCCAACTGTGCTAAGTCATTTGCTTCTTGATTTTCTATTCTTGGTATATGTTGAATATCCATGTATTCGAATTTTCTGAGTAGCCTGTTAACTATGACGAAGTATGTCATTAGATTTTCCTTTATGCATTTGTATTCCTTTGTTATTTGCTTGACCACTAACTCCGAGTCTCCTTTAATTTCGACTCTAGTTGCCCCCAATTCCAACAAAGCTTCAAGTCCAACAATAAGCGCTCGTACTCGTTATTTGAGCAACGAGGACCATCTAACTTATACTTGAATTTTGTTGGAATTCCTTCAGGAGAAATTATAAGAACTCCAACACCACTACCATCCTTATGGGTCGAACCATCAAAGTATAGTTTCCAAGGTTGCATTTCAACGTAACCCATGACAGTCTTTTCGACCAGTGAATGGTCCACAATGAAATCAAAAATTACTTGACCTTTCACATCTCTTAAAGGCATGAAGGTCAAAGAATATTCTGTTAAAGCCAAAGCCCATTTACCAACTCTGCTATGCATTATTGGTTTCGAAAGCATGTATTTAATAACATCGAAATGAGATGAAACATAAACATCAATAGGCTTTATATAATACTTAAGTTTCATACAAGAAAAGTACAAACAGAGACATAGCTTTTCTATATTGCTATATCTAGTTTCTGCATCATTCAACACCCTACTTAAATAGTATATGGCTCTTTCGATGCCATTGCTATCTTCTTGTGCCAACATACTACCTATAGTAACTTCAGAGGCGGATATGTACAATCTCATGGGTTTCCCCCGTGAAGGTGGAGACAGGATAGGAGGCTGAGTAAGATATCTTTTGATGTTGTCAAATGCCTCCTGATGTGCTTCGTTCCATTCAAGGCTTGGCCTTGCTTCAAACGAAGAGAGAAAGTCCGGTTCTTCCACTTAGATTCGATATGAACCTTCTTAGAAAGTTAATCTTCCCTAGCAAAGATTGCAGCTCCCTTTTTGATGTAGGTGCTTTTGTCTCCATAATGGCTTTGGTCTTGTTTTGGTTGATCTCGATACCTTTCTTATGAACCACAAAACCAAGGAAATCTCCAGCACAAAGAATGCACACTTAAGGGGGTTCATTTTTAAGCCATGTTTTCTCATTCTTTCGAATGATTGGCTCAAATGATGCAAATGAGTTTCTGCAGATACGGAATTGATGACTATATCATCAATATACACCTGCATAAAAGTCTCAATGAAATCATGGAAAATATAATTCATTGCCCTTTGGTAAGTTGCTCCAGCATTTTTTAAACCAAAAGGCATCACTACCCATTTGTAGGTGCCTAAGGCTCCTGGGCAACGAAATGCTGTCTTGGCAACATCTTCTTCAGCAATAAAGATCTGATTATACCCAGAGTATCCATCTAACATACTTAAGTATTCGAATCCTACAGCAGAGTCTATTAACATTTCTGCCACAGGCATGGAGTACTCATCTTTAGGGGTAGCAGTATTTAAATCCCTAAAATCTATGCAAATTCTCAGAGAGCCATTTTTCTTAATAACAAGTACTATATTTTCTAACCATTCGACATACCTTGTGGTTCTGATGAATCTGCAGCGCAACAACCGTTCGATCTCAGCTTTAATCTTTGTGAGAACTGCTGGTGCGAATCTTCTAGGATTTTGCTTGATGGGCTTCTTGCCATCCTTAATTGGAAGTCTGTGCTCTACTAACTCTCTCTTCAAACCAGGCATTTCATCATAGTCCCATGCGAAGCAATCTTTGTTTCTCTTGAGAACTTCGATCATTTCCTACTTGAGGCTTGGATTGAGTCTTGCGCTTATGTAAGTTATTCTTTTTGTGTTGTCGTCCCCCAAATTCACCTCTTCGAGTGGATCTTGTGCCAACATTTTAGCACCTGAGTCTGTGGGGTCCTTCTCGAAGCCTAAGGGTTCTTTATCATAGATGGCATCTAGCCTTTAATCTATTTCGACTATCTCGTGTTCTTCAAAGGGTGAGTCTTTCGAGCCATCCCCATCTATTTCGTTCACTTCTGCAGCCATATTATCTATTTCAGTTTCTAAGGTCGCTTTCCATTCATTCTCAGCCATATAGGCCGAAATCTTTTCGAAGAAGGAGGACTCAATCATGAGCAAGGTTGTCGAACTCCCAGCCTGCTGGCCGTCTTTGTGTAGTGCCTTCGACTTCTTCGTCTCCTTTAATTATCTTCATATCCCAATATATGCCATCATGGCGAAGGGTCATGTAATAGTGTGCGTTCCTAGTTTCGTTGATCTCGTCACTTGGGGTGCAAGGAGCAATTTTGGCTAGGTATTTGTCATAATTTCTCTTATTAACTAAGTTAACTGTTGTCATGAAATAACTCTGATCCGCTTCGATGTTCTCTACAATACCATCCTCTCTCCATAAAACTAACCTCTGATGCATTGACGAAGGAACTACTCCAACGCCATGGATCCATTCTCTTCCCAACAGCAAATTGTAGTTGGCTTTGGCTTCGATCACCATGAACATGGTGGGCCTGCAGCTTGATCCTACTATCAAATCTACTTGAACTACCCCCAATGTCTGGCCTACTTTTCCTTCATAGTTGGATAGTACCATGTTGTGTGGTTTGATGTCACCATCTTGTATTCCTAACTTCTTCAGCATGAAATGGGGCATTAAGTTGACTGCAGCGCCTCCATCCACCAAGACTTTATTTACGCCATGTGTACCAACTTTTGCTCGAATGAACAATGGCTTCAGATGATTTTTCATAGCTGGCTCTGGGTGTTCGAAGAAAGCATTCTGTTCTTCGACAGCTCCGTTATCCATCACGTAATAGCACACTGGTCTATGCTTCATCAGGTCTATCGCATCATCCTCCTCTTGCTCTCCGATTTCAGTTTCCTGTCCAAATTCACAAGGTAACACAGATACCACGTTGCAATTGATGTTGAGTGAAGACTCCCCCTCTGATTCGAAGTTGTCAGTTAGCATATCCTCATCTTCTTCTGGACCTGGTGTGTACTCCTTTGATTCATTCTGCTGTGTTTCAGAGAAGAGTCTCCTGCTAACTGGGGGTTTGCCCTCATGCTGATTATTTGCTTGGCATATCTTCTCTTTCAGCCTTTCGAATTCTTTGTTGCCTGCGCCATTGTGATCTTGACATAGGGTTTTTTCCTTTGTAGTTTTCTAACCTCACTTCTTCCCTCTTTGCCGTATTGAACTGCCTTCTATATGTCATGGCGTGGCGCGCATTTCGTTCATTGTTCCTCCATTTATCCTTCCCCTTGTCAGTCCTGACTTGCAGCCACTTGTCTGTTGGTACTTCAGCAGGGACTTTGAATGTCACCCTTCGAGCGCCTTTAGGATAAGGGCTGTCAGGCCTTCGTTGAGTGTAGTTGCTCTCGAAACGTTGGCTCATCTGACCAGTTTCTTTGTGGTTCCAGCATGGGGCGAAAGGAATTGTTTCGAAGGCTCCGGCCACATTTTGATCATACACTGCAGAACACCTTGGGCACACTAGGCATTTGGTTGCCCCTTTGTGACAACGAACTAAAAACTCCAATAAACTTTCTCCAGCCTTAGGGTAACATCTAAATAGCTGGTTATCCTAGCGCCAGTTGATGCCAGTTCGTGCCCTTTGTTCCTTCTCGAAGTCTGCAGCAATTCTCTGGTTGCAAATGATGCTGCATCTGGGACATAGTATCATTTCAACATTTCCTTTGTGGCACAACATGAGGTAGTCTTTGATACTGGCATCCCTAGCATAACTATCCTCCATCTTATATTTCTCTTTCTCTAAATATCTTTCCATTTCCTCCATTTCGGAACGAGGTCTCTCCATATCCACCATGTTAACATCCACGTCTTCCCCTTTTATGTCATCATCTCCCCATCCTATAGGTTTGATATCTTCGATTGGGGTTTTTGAACTTTCTGGAGCAGAATATTTCACCAGGTAGTCGAACTTTCCGCTGGGCTCCCCCAAGGTATCCCATATTTCTTTTTGAGGAAGAACTAGCGTTGTAATCTGGACTTTCTCCAACTTTAGCCTCAGGCCTTCAGTAGCCTGTGTCAATTCTTGCTTTCGATTCCCCTGGCCTTCAGTAGCCTGGATCTCTTTCGAAGCAGCCAAAGGTACTACTTCAATCGAAGCCTCCTGTTCCTTATGGACGTTCTCAGTAACCTCCTTTTTGACTTCGACTAACACATAGTTTTTATTCTCAGTGTTTTTCTCTCCTGATGGAGTGTCAACTTGATTTGCTTCCACCATATTTATTTCTCCAATGTATGCAGGCTCAGAGTAATTGGTGTCTGCAACATCTAAAGGGTCTTCATCTACTTTCATCTTTGGCTTGTCAGCGAATTTCAACCTACCATCTTTGATAGCATTTTGAATCAGATCCCTGAAAAGAAAACACTGTGAGGTTTTGTGGCCTAGGAAACTATGATACTTGCAAAATCCTCTTTTCTTTCTCTGATCCAAAGGAGGTATTTTGACATTCGATGGCACAATTAATTGGCCATCTTTGACAAGCAAATCAAAAATTTCGTCACATTTTGTTACGTCGAAGGTATACACCTTCTTTGGGAATTTGTCACTTTTCTCATTTTCAACAATTTCTTTCCCTTTTGTGGGAACTAGTAGTTTACAAGAGTAAGGTGGAGCCTGCTTTAATTCAGCGAGATCAATTTCGACCTCTTCGAATTCAGGATAATCTTCAACCTCCTCAGTTTCGACATAGGAAATTCTTTCTTTCTTGTTACTTTTAAAAGCCCTGGCCTTTTCGGCCTTTAGTCTTTCGACTTGTCGAACCCTATCTGCTAATTGAGCCATGTCCCTCAAGTATTGTGTGTCTAATTTCTTTCGAATAGAGTAGTCCAGGCCACCAGCAGCCATTTCGACTAACTCATGTTCAGGAACTACTGTGAAGCATCTAGATTTCAAGAGTCTGAACCTATTTAGATAATCATCTATGGGTTCAGCAAATTTCCTCTTAACACTGGCTAGCTCTTTCAGACTTATTTTAGATTGTCCCATGTAGAATTGTTCATGGAATAATCTCTCTAAGAGGGTCCAAGTATCTATGGATCCAGGAGGCAATGTGGTGAACCATGTAAAAGCATTCTTAGTCAGGGAACTTGGGAAATATTTAATCCTAAGGTTCTCATTATTTGTTATGTCTCCTGCTTCGGTCAGATACTTGGCTATGTGTTCGACTGTTGATTCATTGGTGTCTCCAGCTAACTTTGTAAACTTAGGGACCTTATATCCCCTTGGTAAATCAGTGTGCATTACATAATCTACTATAGGAGAGGCATAATTTGGCCTTCTAATTCCTGTATTGAGACCGTTTTGGGCCATAATCCTTTCTATCATGGTGGTTAAATTATTTTCTGCTAGGATATTATCGTTTCGAATTCTATGAACGACTGCATCAGCATCTTGATGTCGACCCACCATGACAACTTCTCTAGGTTGTTCTTCTCGAAACGCTGGGACTTCTGGCCTTTCGACACTTGCCCCTGGTTCTATCATTCCCCTTTGTGGTTCTTCTCGAATCACTGGGGCCTCTAACCTTTCGACCCTTGCCCCTGGTTCTATAATTCCCCTTTGTGGTTCCTCTCGAATTACTGGGGCATCTAACCTTTGTGCCCTTGCCCCCAAATTAACCCCCTCTCTGACTGGTCTATAGGGTGGGTCATCAGCAATTTGTTCTATGATAGGTATGCTCGCTCGAACCAATGCCTGATTCTGTCTACGCCTTTCTGGCAGAGCGAAAAAATATGCTATTCGACTCATGTTATCCGTGTTTTCTCTGTTTGTCACAGTTACATTTTGTACTATTGGGGCGAAGATTTCTTGCATAGTTTGTGCTAACACTCCTATCATATTATGATTACTATCATCCATTAATTGTCTAAAAGCCATCTGATTTTCTGTGGTTAGGATAGGCAATGTACTATAACCTACTGACCCTTGGTTATTTGTCATAAACTAATTGGCCCCAGATCCAGACCCAAACTGTGGTGACGAATTCGATGTCGAAGTATGCAAACCTGCCATAAAAGATGTTGGCATCCCATAAGAGGGATTTTTGGGTCTATTGCCATCGAAACTGGGTGGTCTAGTTGGTGGTGGGGTGGCGAAATGGGTTTGTGTCCCTGATGGTGGGACAAATCCCCCAGGATAACCAGTGGTTCCTGTATTTCCTAGGATCGAACTGTTAGTTGACATGCCACTTGTTCCATTCGTGGCCACACTACTAGTAGAAGATGCAACAGACTGTGCGTTCGAAGGGATCGCGTTAGACGTTCCCATCGAAGCAGACACATTAGTGTCTGTTCCATGTGGGGCATTTTGTTCCCCTTGTTGATTGCTTGGATTAGACATCCTATTATTACGTTTTCTTCTGGGTAAGGGTTGGTTGCTATTGGTTACTCTACCACTTCTAAGGTTCATATAACAACGAACTTGACACTCAGAAAAGAACTTTACAATGACTTTATCCTAATAATCTCCGCTTTTAATTTGTTAACGACCAATGACTGTCCCACCAGGTGTGCCAATTTGTTTACAGTGATTTCTGGTAAACAACCGCTAGTCTTCCAAACTATCAAATAAACTTAATGACTGTTATTCAATCTCTCTGGTAACTTGCAGGATCGACTAGATTGATCCTATGGGGTATGGTCGTTTGGATAAATCGAATTGTAAGACTGGTTTTCATATTTAAGATTTTTGATTAAAGTGTTTTAGAGACATTCAATCTAATCCGATTACTACACTGAATGATTCCAATGACTTGATTAAGCAAATAAATGTAAAACTGGACTGAAAGATTAAAGATTCGAATGCAAAAGAAACATTTAAATGCAGGAAAGGATAAATGACTTTGAATGTAGAAGTTTTAATGTAAAGACATGAATGTAAAAGCATGAATGTAAAACAAATTCGAATATAAGAACAACGTTTAAGTGCAAGAAATAAGTAAATGACTTGGAATGTAAAAGTTTTAATGTAAAGACATGAATGTAAAACAGATTCGAATATAAGAACAACGTTTAAGTGCAAGAAATAAGTAAATGACTTGGAATGTAAAAGTTTTAATGTAAAGACATGAATGTAAAAGCATTTAAAATGACAGTGACATAAAAATGGAAGATAAACTGGAAAAGATAAAGAGTTTTCACTGAATTATAAATGTTTGGTGTTATCATACGTACATTGTTCGAGCATTCGTTTCCCTATCCATGCGGTATTTTGAATGTTTACTGAATTTTGTACAATAGATATGACACACGAAATCCTAACACTAAGACTTCTATTTATACTATTTCGACCATAACGGTCTTGCTATAAGATTCTGCCACGTTCGAAGCATGCAGAGCATTGCTTCTCTCTAGCCTCGACGCGTCTTCGAACGCTCCAGCGCATATATATTTGATTTCCAATATCCCGCTCGCGTTTGAATTTCAAATGTCTTGGTAGCCTTCGCTTCGAATTCGTTTCACAACCTTCATAAACATAGTCTTGTTACCACTTCGAAGCTTCTTTTAAATATACTGTCACAACTGTCTTTCGAAGCTCTGAGCTTTGATACTTCCATTCGAAGAACAATCTTTTCCATTCCAACACGTAACACTTGCTTTATTCCAACGAAAACATCAATATTGTTTCATTTCGAACTGTATCATCAAAATCTTCAGCCAACAAGTTCATGAAAAACCAATTATATTAATTTGTCATATAGTTATGAATAACATATAACTAATATTTCAAAAATAGAAAATTCATACTATATAGTTCCTAAAGAACTTATAAAATATTATGCGTTTTAAAAAAATTTATAAAGCATTCGTGAAGAATAGCAAAAAAAGATTATAGAGCTCTAAAATAATTTATAAAATATTTTTGGAGGATTGCAAATAAAAATATTATAAAGTAGTCTCTGTAAAAAGTGGTAACTTTTTTATCATATCATATTCTAATTTTGTGATCAACATGTTATATAATCTCACATGTAAAGAAAAAAGAAATAATTATATTCTTGAGAAGTTTTATTTGTGTCTGCCAAATATATTGTCTCTATCATAACTCAAGCCAAAATACCTTTATGTTGTCTCGATCATAACTCAAGCCTCAGGGATATGTTTTTTTCATTTAACTATGTTATTTATCGGTCACTCATCTACTTTTTGAGCCCACTCTTTGAATACTAATGGAGATAAAATAGTTACATGTAGGTATGTCAAACATCTCTCTTAATCATGCATTCATGCATTAAATTATTCTATGACATTTTGACTCTAACTCCTTACAGCAATGATAACTTTTAAAGAATTTATTTTTCTCCCATGAGTTAGAATATCTATAATATTTTTTATTAAAATTGTTCTGAGTTCACTTATTTTATAATTTAATGTACTTTAATAAATTACATATGTTAAAATTTCCGTGAAAGTTTTAATTTTTTTAATATTGTGAATTCACATGCATGATTTAAATATTCAATACATATTTGGGTTTATTTTGAATTCAAACTTTTTTTAATGGTTTGCAAGTTATGCATGTGTTCAAATTATTATAAATTTAATAAAATACTAATAAATTCAACAAAACCGGTTATGTACGTGTTCAAATTATTATAAATTCAATAAAATACTAATAAAACACCACACACTGTACTAAAAAAAATTAAATATTATACATTTAACGACAATATGAAATGGAATTAGGTGTTCACAATCCCTTTCTTTTGTTCCTAATTAACGTTATTATTATTAGACAACAAAAAAAAACATTATTGTTTTATTATTATTAATTGTCTTTGTTTAATTGTCTTCCTAGATCTATATTTGGATTGATGATTATGTATTATATTTTTCAAATAATCATTAATCTTCTATGAATAGTTGCAACTTGTAAGTCTGGTACACGTCTATCCCATTATACCTTTGAATGGTACGACGGCACAGAAAAGAAAACAACAAAAAAGTTAATAATCAACACATGGTCCAACTAATGATAAGAGAGATTGAAATGTTTTATAAGGTATATTTTATATTTAGATTCTTCAGTTAATAATCTTATTTAAATAATATTACTTTATATGTTGTAGGTCATAAATGATAATATTAGTGAAAATTTCCAATCATTTAAAGATGAATATGAATAAATGTTTAAGTTTATTTTATAGATTAAAGATGATATATATATATATATATATATATATATATATATATATATATATATATATATATATATATATATATATATATATATATATATATATATATATATATATATATATATATATAGATTTGTGTATAGAATTATTACATTAAAAAAATGGTTTGAAGTCAATATCTATAATTAGTTGATATATTTGCATTTCATGACAAAGTAATTCGCCTTGAGAATGTAAATAGAGTTTCTAAATTAATGCAAGGCGTTTCTCTTTCACTTGAAAATATAAGAAATTTGATTCATTTAATACTATAGCGTTTCTTTATGTCTCATATTTCTTTAAAGTTTATTATAAAAAATGTTCTTACAAGTTTTTATAAAGAAAGAAAAGTGTATGAAATTTGTTAATTTTATTTGTGATGAAGTCCTTGATAATTAAAGTATTTTGATTGCATCGTTACAAAAAAATATTCATTGGGATATATTTCTAGAAGAAAAGTTTGAATGACATATAAATTCTATACATCCTTGTTACTAACAACACAAACGCTTGCACGAATACAGTTGTATCTTTTTTATTATATAAGATGCCTCTCTTTTTTTGAGTTTTTGATGCTTTGAGATGAAAACTATTGTAGATGAATCCAATTGATCTTCTAATTAAATATTCTATCGAAGGATCAATAATTATTTACTTTGAGGATGAGGTGTTTACCATAGAATAATAGTACTCAACTCTATCGTATGTCTTTGACATATCATGTTTTAAACCTATGAAACCTGTTTTGCCAATAGTTTTTTTCTCATTAAATGAGAAACATCAAAAGCTACAAGTGACATACGTAGTTCATTTGTATATTTTAATATTTTATTATTACTTTTTGTCTAAACAGTGTTTATTATCGAATTTTTTTTACTTGTTTTACATATTCGAGAATTGATATTTTAAATTTGACTTTCTATATTTTTGGTACTTTTATTTTATCTCATTTATAAAATTAATTTTTTATTTCACATGAAAACATTTTTAATGTAATTTTTACATTTCAAAATAAAATAAGAGACATGCCCATTTTCTTATAGTATTAAGAATTAAAAAGATTTAATAATAAGTGTAAAATTTGATAGTATTATAAATTGATATTAGAAAATTTAATTTTGAACTTCATTTAAGATTGATAAATTTATGAGTAACAAAAAGATTGAGAATTTTATTAAACAAATGATGAAAACATATATAATATTTCGTTAAACATAATTAAAATTTTAAATAATATAAATCAAACACAATAAAATTTTAAATAATATAAATCAAACACAATAGATTTTTTTTACATTTTTCGTTTATAGAATATGACTTTTGGAGTCATTAATATCAATCACCAAACGTATTGCCAACCAACTAAATGCATGACCATACAATCCCACTGGTTTATTATGACTTTCGAACTCACAAATATTTTTATAAGAATTTATCATCTATAATTCTTTATGCATTAAGGATGATTCATGAAGAGATGCATATCAAGTACTAAAAAATATTATATATGTTAGACACAAACTTTGTAAATTTAAATCTCTATTACATTTTTTATTTCGACAAACCCGTATAACATCTACCTATTACGTATCTATTATATTATTAGTTTTAGGCAATTTTTAGTAGTTATTATTACTTTGAATTTATTCTAAAAACACCATAAACCTTATTATTTATTTGATTTATTATTCTTTTTAATCTCTTGCACACATGTTTAAAGATAAATGATATTTATATATATATATATATATATATATATATATATATATATATATATATATATATATATATATATATATATATATATATATATATATATATATATATATATATATATATATATATATATATATATATATATATATATATATATATATATATATTAGATATTTACAATAAAAATATTAAATAGTGAAATTAACTTTTTTTGACTTATTTATGAAAAAAAAATCCATTTAAATTTTCTTTTGAAAATTAAAAAATTAAAAAATAACTTGTAATAGAGAAATAAATAAGTATAATATATATTTAAGTTTTAGATGATTTTTTTATTATTACCGATATGAATATTTTTATATGCATGATATCATTTTCAAATTCTTTAACTTACATGTTCATATCGCGAATTAGTTACTATGTATGTATAAGTTTTTAGACACCTTTAACATAAACACAACCAATAAAAATTAGATATTTGCATTCTATCACATATGAATTCTCATTCCTATTTCTATGTAACTAAATACTTCTATTGATCATTTAAATTTTATATTATGGATGCAAATCTCAAATCGAACCCTTCAAAACTATCACTGTTGATTTTATTTATTATTGTGTTTTAAAATTTAAATGAGAACGAGTAGAGGTTTTTTAAAATGAGTAGATAAGAGATTTTATTATGATTTTTTATCTATTATGTATGTCATATGTCCTATAAATATGACTCATATTGTACTTTAAGTGTGGGCAGAAAGCTTTACGAATAAAATATAAACTACCTAGATTTTTTATTTATTCCAGGTTCGACCTTTCTTATTCACCTTATTTTGAAGTATTTAGAATAATGCTCGATTTAAGTATGGGGAGGAAGCTTTAATGCTTTCTTTTATTGTTTTTTAGGTAGTTTTAAATTTTTATTGTCAATTTATTGCTTTCTATGTAGCTTTATTATTTTCTTTAGTTCGATGTCTAGTCTTTATGCGTGTTTTTTCGGTATTAATTGATCACTCCTTTTTCTTGAGCCATAAAAGAAATTTTGGGTTTGGTGCATGACATGACACAGTTAAAGGTATATAGGTTGTTTCACACTTAGGCTATGTTAGAGATTTGAGAAAATTTTAACAAAATTGATACCGTATTGACACCCCAAACCCCCAAAGTATGCAAGACTGATTTGAGTACATATGATATCGAGACCTTAAGATTTAGTTTTAAAGTAGCCCTGATTAGTTTATATTAGAAGCAAGCACCATTCTAAGCACAAACCATGTAGTGCGCCGATGAATATAAGTGAATGGTCCCGAAAAGTTAAAAAAATTTACATGCCTTAAAAAATTGAAAAAATAGGGAATGCACCAATTAAGTTAGGTGACTCTCACCCGATCACTTAATCTAACAGTTCTGGAACCTACAAAAATATAATAGAGCAACCCATTATAAGTTGGTTCAGAGGTTTCTGGTGCTGAACTTGGTAGGGCGGACTACGGTCCAATCCTCCGCATCTTGCTATCGGGTAAATAAAGGGATCATAAAACTTATGTACCAGAACCCCGTGCCTAAAAGAATAGAATCACTAACTGACTACTCTATTATGTGTGTGCAAAATGATAAAGGGCTTAATGTGATTGCGCTCGAATGAAAGTTGGTGAATTAAAATGAAAAGCATTAGGTTGAGTTATGATATAATGATTCAGATTGGTTTGCATAGGGTGGGAGTTTGCGATCTTGTTTCATGGTTTCGTGTTATTAGTGTATATTTTGTGTTGGAATTTAGTATCTGTCATTCTTACTAAATGCCTTGCAACAACGTACAATTTGAGTTGTGTCGTTTATTTTTATCGAACCCGTGTTTAATCTGATTATCATGTTGATTATTTGCTTGAGGACAAGCAAAGGTTCAAGTTTAGGGGAGTTTGATAACGCGAAATTGCTATGATTATTTAACTCGACTCGCATGGATTAAGTTGTTGTTTTTATTTATTTATGTCATTTTATGTTGGTATTGCTATTGTCTTTCAGGTATTTTCATCCACGAGGCTTGCATGAGAAAAGATAAGAAATTGTGTAAATAAATAGAAGTTAGTAGAGAAAAGAAAAGAAAAATAGCACACACAAGGTTGTGGCCCTCGCCACACCTTTTGTGGCCCTCACCACGTATATAAGACATGTGTCCATCGCATGATGCCCATGGCCCCTGCCATAGTGTTGTTTTTCAATTATACGTTATGTTTTGACTTGCGCTCTCCACGTCACTACTTCCAAGCCCAATATTTGTTGGTCAGAGCATTTTGTTTTTAGGTTTTAGGCATAAAAACTCACTTGAAATAGCAATTGTTTTCCACATAGAGGGACTATTGCAACATTATTTTAAGAGTTATATTTTGTATTCAATTGATACTTTCAGAGAAGAAAATCCTACCGACATCTGAGGAGGATTGCAGACTTGGAGCTTCAGTGTTGATTAATTTTTCGTTTTTAATTCCAGGTTTCAATTTGGTTTACTTTTATTGTCCCTATTTTCAATAATTGGGCTTAGAGTTATAATTTACTACTGCTATTGTATGTTTATGTTTAAAAGAATGTCGAACTAATTTCTTTGATTCTTTTATGTAAAAGTAATCGACCAGGAGGGATTCAGAAATGTATTGGCATAAATATTTACAAATTACTTTTCTAGTTTTGGTTTCTAATTACAATAATAAAACAATTTTGTGCATGATAGTAAATGACTAACAAAGGCTAAAATCAACAAAATAAGATTTTGATGTTTTAATCGGATAGTAGTAACTAGACATTAGTTCTGAATACAACGAGAGAACTTTAATATTAATTAGATTTTGTTGGTTTTCAAAAAGTATTTTTAATTTCGAATGAGACGGCGAGAGCAAGCATTTTGATTTAAGAATATATCCCGAGTCAATAAACACGAAAGTGTGAGATAAATGCTTTCAACTCAATATTTTCTACTGAGAAGTATTTCACTATTTAAAATATGCCGACGATTTATCGAATCCCTGAAGATAGATGAATTACACACTACTGGTGTCTATTTATTGAATAATTTTATTAAATTCGAGTTTATTTCCCATTTACCCCAAAATCAAAGATTAATCATTAGCCTTAGATTAAAATAATAACTTTAGATAACATTAGCTTGATTATCAGTCCTTGTGGGTTTGCTATATTTTAAAACTACAAGATTCGATTGTGCACTTACAGTCACGATTCTAATAGACATACTAAGTTGCGATCAGGAGCATGGAATAATCGAAAATTAAAAGTAATTAAATTGAATTCAATATCATAATAATTTATGATTTTAAAATGAAATTCTGGTATCATATATGAGATGTCGAAGGTGATGTCACGACACTAATATATGTTATATGAACAACTAATAGTGCAAAATTTTAATAGCAGAAAACTAAATAACACAGTGGATTTTTACCTAGTTTGGTGCTAGACACTTATGTTTGGAGGCTTCCAAGCCATGCATGAAGTCCACTATTAGCAGTATTAATTCAGAGTTAAACTTCCCCATTTACACCCCTCACTTAATCACTATCCAATGACTCTTCTACCTAAGAACCTATCCTAGATATGAGAACCTCTGCTCACTCCCCATAATCACTCATGTCGACAATTAACAAAGACAAATATTGAAGACACTCTTCAAAAACACATAATCATCCTTCTACATGAATGATTGACCAATTACAACTCTACTAGCGTCCTACTCAAGTATTGAATAATACTAGAGAGGCTCACAATAAACGACCAACAAAACTAACAACCAACAATTAAGAATTCTACGTTTAAGTTCTTATGGAGTGGACAACTCTGAAAAATAAGGTTAGAAGTCTATTTATAGAATGCCAGCAGCTAGGGTTGCTTCACTCTTTTGTCTTCAGCGATTCCTAATCTTTCTCCATGAAAGTCGGACAAAAACTCTCTAATTATATTGCTAAAGATTGTTCCAATGCTTGCTTAATTGAAACATACAATTTAAAACAAATTGACTCCTAAAATTTTTGAACTTAAAAACCAGTTCAGTTCGGTTTCACATGTCAAGACATCTGTTGTGACGTCTTCATAAAACTGTTGTTTCAGTATACTTCATGGCATTTTTCTAAGCAGATGTTTTACCAAAATTGCTGCCAATTATCAAAACATACAAACTCCCCCCTTTGGAAAATTTTGGCTAAAACATCACTTTGGGTACAATCCATACAATTAAAAGCAACATCACAATCAACATTAACAGTTAAACATATATAGCAAAGCAGCACAATAAAACCAACATCACAGATTATCAGAGATACAACGAAAAAAATAGGTGTTCAAACATCAGTTAGCACATTCATAGATACAACATTTATTGTCATTTGCTCCCCCTGTACACAACATCAGTATTCACAAATGCACAAACAGTGTCCTTTGCTCCCCCTGCATACAACATCAGTAACATTTGGAAGAACAAACAATTAACACACAAATAGCAACTGCTCCCCCTCAACATCATCAACTCTTCATTGGTTGCACAACATCACACATTCAGGCTCATCAAAATTACATAATTATTCTACCCCTTTTTAGCCATAATATGCCAAAGCCACAATTAAGTTATAGATGATAACAGAATTAAATTCTAGATTCAATTACCATTCACTGTTACCTATAGTTAATTATTAGGGATATTACATACCAAAATAAGTTTCATGCACATAAGTTTCAAAATTACAATATAGATAATAAAAATTCAACATTGGAGCCATTAAAAACACATTTGACAGTTCTTCAAGCACAATCAGTTTTTTGCAGAATTTGCAGACCAACCACTTCCTTCACTTCCTGATCCATCTTTAGAGGAGCTTTGGATTTCACTTTCAGAGCTGCATTCTTCTTCCTGTACTTCCTGAGAAACACCTGCAACATCATTCCTCTTAAGATCTTGGATGGTTTCTTCAAATTTCAGTTTTCTTGTTGAGTTTATGCGTATAACCTCATCTAGTTCTTTGCAGACTTCTGCCAGTTCAATAATCAAATCACCTTTACTTGTGGTCTTAGTTACAGCAACTTCAAATGTTTAAACAATGTATGGGACATGTTCCCCTACAAGCAGTTTTTGGTGAATTGACAATGGGTTGCTCTTTTGCTGTTGGTATCAAGGTTGATTAGGACTCCATGATGTTGTTGAAGAACGATACCACATATCAGTATGGGAAAAGCAATTGGCAGTTTTGTAGCACAGGTATCAGCATGCTTGATTGTTTGATCAAAGATGTAAGTACCATATACAAATTACTTTTTAATGCCAAAAGCATAAATGAATCTTCCCAGTCCCACTGAAATTATTAATGTGTGGTTTGTGGGCACCCAGTTGGAAGCTCCAATTCTATGCAAGATTGCATACTTAACACTGAACTCTCCGGCAGACAGTTTCATTTTGATAGGCCAAATACTTATTTGGTTAGTAGTGATGGTCTTGCAGACCTAATTGCCAATCGTTTCAAGCTCATTTTCCTTATTCTCATTTCATCCTAAGTATTTGTTGATAATGGTAGGCGAGAATTCAACACACTTTCCTCTAACAAAGACTTTCTAAAATTCCTTGCTTCTTATTCAGCACAATCCTTGGGGATGTTAACAATGAATTCCTTGACCAGAATATCATAACATTTTGGAAGCTTGGTCATAGTCTTTATCAACCCAGCATTAATGATTAATTTGATGATTTCCTTGTATGCTAAGGCATGTTTTACCAGTTCCCTTTCCAAGGCTATTCTCCTCTGATAGATATACTTCCATCTTGAAGCAAAGTTGATGGAGTGAAAAGATATGTTGTCTGTTGGAGCATCAGGTACATCATTAGCAGGCCTCTGAATTATGGACTTCTTCATAGGTGTGATGTCTGGGACATCATCCTAAACATCATAGTATGAGTCAGAATTGGACCTGATTTTCATCTTGCTTGAAGATGGAACAACTTTGCTCCATGCCTTTGGTGGTCCATACATAACCTTTTCCTGACAGTTTTGGATGGAGTGCTTAAAATAGCTACCTTTCCCTTTCTTGTCTTCAACCTTTTTGCAATTCCAAGGTTCACATTGAAAATTAACTCATTATCAGACAGATCATTTACATCTACAACTGCTTTAGCTACATTATCCCCAGTCCTTTTTGGGTTTGAATCAGCCTTTTTGTTTGGAGATGCTCTTTTCACATATGATGTTTCAACATCAGTAGTGACTTTTTCAAGAACAGTTTCTTTTTCAAGACATCCTTTAGGGATCTCTTTTTTCCTTATAGATGATTCAGTAGGCCCTTATGAGGCAACCTCAGCAGGCATATGGGCAAGAGGGATGGTAATCCCTTGAACAGGTAGACTAAGATTCAGGGCCTTATGGATTAATCTCCTTATAGCCCTATCAACATCTATGGTATCTTGATCAGTTTCATTATTAATAGGATGAGAGGTATTACCTACAATAGGAACGAATGTTTCTCTTAGACATCTTGCATGGCGAGTGTGAAGGTTTTTAGGTCTTGCATTCGGGCATGCAATCATGGAGAGAGGAGCTATGTCTAGGGCTTCATCAATTGAGATGTTCTCGTTGATGTTGCTTGGTGCAAATTCATTTTGTTGATACATCTTGACAATGGAGGACTGAAACTTGTTTTTCTAGAGATAAGAGATGAGGATATTGTAGTTCTTAGAGGTTGTATAGCGTTTGGGGGAAATTTGAAATGTTTGAACTTGGTATGGGCTCTTTATATGTTGAATGTCATGTTTAAATAAGGTTAAGTTGTATTTTGAAAATTTAAGCCATTTAATGACGTTCCCAAACACTTTTAATTGCTATAATTTCTTTAGCAAACAGACCCCTTGCTCGCTTCTTGAAATTTCATCCACTTTCCATCCTCTGGAATAATAGTTGACCAATTTCATTTTAATAAATTTCTGGTCCAGATCCATAGTTATTCTTTCAGTAGACTTATCATTAACTCTTGCAGAGTTATATGATGTTATGACATCCCATGGAACATTGAGATCAACTGACTTAAGATTTGTATTCTTCATCTTGAAACTCTTGCCTTCAACTTGTTTGATCTCAAAACAAGTGGAAGAGCTTGTATCTTGGGGAACCCATAAATAACAGTTGTCCTTGGTCCTCATACCTCTCATAGTAGCTTCACCTTTCTTATTTGTAATGATACACTCATCTTTTGTGAAGTTTACTCTGAACCCTTGATCACATAGTTAACTTATGCTAATCAGGTTCGATGTTAATCCTTTGACAAGAAATACATCTTCAATGTTAGGAATTTCATAGCAGTTTGTCTTGCCCACTCCCTTGATTTCTCCCTTCTTTCCATCTCCAAAGTTGACATAACCAGTTGGATGATCTTGAATATTAACCAGAATTTTTTTGTCTCCTGTCATATGCATTGAGCATCCACTATCAAAATACCAGTCTTCTTTGGTTCTCACTGTTGGTGACGTGTGTGATAAGAAACATGAGATGTTAGCTTTAGGGATCCATTATTTCTTCTCAATTGGGCTAGCCTGAGTCACATTTGATTGAGGTGTAGGGTTGGGGTAACCATACAACTTGAAACAGAATGGCTAAATATGACCATGTCTTCTAGAGTAATGACATCTCCAGCACTGAGGTCTTGTGTTTGGTTGTATGTAGTTGCTTCTTCTACGATGTTGAAACATTTGATTTGACATATTTGGTTTGGCCTGGATTTGAATAGGTTATGTAGAAGACTCTTTTGTCTCGTTGTGTCCTAGACCACTCATGTCTCTTGCTTCCCTTCCTAATTGAAGTATTTTATCCAATGTTTCAGATCCACTATTTAACATCTTGACAGATTTGGACATTTTCTCAAGATCATACTTCAGCATAGTTACTTCCCTTTCCAGCTTATAAATAGTCTCCAGATGCTCCATATTTTTGTCTTGCAGCTGAATTATGAGCTTCTTCTGTTTCTCATTCTCCAGACATACTTCAACACTTTTAACACATAATTCCTTGTATGTGTAGCAGCTAGCTCTTCAAATGTTAACTCTTCATCACTTGAATCTCCATCACAGATGTATGTACCAGTCAGATTTGTTACATATTTGGTTGATTCTTCTTCCACTTTATTTTCAGAATCCTCATCTGACCAGGATACATTCAGTCCTTTGCTTTGTCTCTTAAGGAAATTTAGACATTCAACTTTAATGTGACCAAAACCTTCACATTCATAACATCTTGCTCCTTTTCCTTGAGTAAGTCTTTCCTCACCTTGTACTTTCTTCCTAGAATTGTTTGTTCTACTAATGTCATATGAGATGTTCCAGACATTAGGTCTTGAGCTTCCCTTCATCCTCTTCAACACTTTATTAAATTTTCTTCCAAGAAATACTATAGTGTTTGATAGTCCTTCCTTAGTGTCCAGGTCATATCCCTCGTCTGTTTCTTCAGTGTTTGACTTGAAAGTTATACTCTTTTGCTTCTTGTCAGATCTTTCATTAATGCCTAGCTCAAATGTTTGGAGAGAACCAACTAGTTCATCCACTTTCATGTTGTTGATTTCTTGAGCTTCTTCTATGGCTGTCACTTTCATGTCGAATCTTTTAGGTAGAGATCTGATAATCTTCTTCACCAGCCTCTCCTCTAATATCTTCTCACCTAAGGAACTGCATGCATTAGCTACCTCAAGAATGTTCATGTGAAATTCTTGAATGCTCTCCTCTTCTTTCATCCTTAGATTCTCAAATTTAGTGGTGAATAGCTGCAACCTTGATATATTAACTTTGGAAGTGAGTTCATGGGTTGTTTTAAGTATTTCCCAAGAATCCTTGGCCACTTCACACGTATTAATCAATCTGATGATGTTTTTCTCAACTTCATTGAATATAATTTCCAAGAGCCAGTTCATCATCTTCCTTTGACCAGTTTTCTTTAGGCTTCAACTCATAGTAGGTTGACCATCTTCCCAAATAATAACAGGATGCGTCCATCCTTTCAAAATAGCTTTCCAAGCCCTGCTATCCATGGACTTTATGAATGCTTCCATACGAGCCTTCCATAGGTCATGGTTAGTACCATCCAAAATGGGTGGTCTATTCACAAATACTCCTTCCTTGTCCATAGTATCAGAAAGTATCTTCCCTAGATCTCACCCAGAGACATGGTAGAATTCCTGCTCTGATACCAAATGAAAATCTAGTATTAGATATGAGATGTCCAAGGTGATGTCATGACACTAATATTTGTTATATGAACAACTAACAGTGAAAAATTTTAAAAGCAGAAAACTAAATATCATAGTGAATTGTTTACCCAATTTGTTGCTACACACCTACATCTGGAGGCTACCAAGCTAGGGATGAAGTCCACTATTAACAATAGTAATTAAGATTTAAACTTCCCCGTTTACACCCCTCACTTAATCACTACCCAATGTGTAACGCCCTTGACGGTCCTCAGGATCATCGATTGACCCCACAGACCAACACGAGTCTTTTCAACATGTTTTGGCGTCACTCACACGCTTTCCAGGAAACTTCATAGAAGGTCACCCATCCTAGTACTACTCTCGCCCAAGCACGCTTAACTGTGGAGTTCTGATGGGATCTGGTGCATTAGTGCTGGTATGATCGCACCTTCTCTGGCCTCGGGTGTTATGTGACACCCCAAATAATTCGATAATTAAATAATTATGATTTTTAATTATTAAGTTAATTAAGAATATAATTTATTAATATATTGGATTTATTGGGATTAATTATGGAATAAAGGAATGGAATTATTAGAAGTGTGTTGGGTAAAGTGAGGGTGTGAGGAGTAAAAGACTCTACTCACATTATTTAATTCATTTTATTTATGTTAAAGGAATAAAAGGAATAAAATAAGGAAAAGAGGAAAAAGGAGTTATTTTGGAGAAAACACAGATACGTGAAGTTGAGAAGAGGAAAAGGAAGGAAGAAAACCTAAAGTGTCAGAATTCGAAGAACTCACAAGGTAAGGGGTGATTTTGATTAGTTAATTCATATTATCGGTTTAGATATTCAATGGTATGGATCATAGTGTGTTAGGAATCCCGGTTTAGAATGTTAGGGTTCCGTAGAATTATCCCTATTGTGTCGGATTATAGATTGAAAACAATTAGAGTGTCAGTTGATGAATAGAAATGATGGAATATTGTGGTTTGATGTTATAATGGTGCAAAATAGATGTATTTTGGTGTTTCTCATATAGCAATTCGTATGGGTATGTTTGGGTTTGGTGGAAAATGAATGAATGCTGTCAAAAGTGCAGAATTTGGCTCTGCAACACGTAGGAACCGGTTCCCAGTGGGTAGGAACCGGGTTCCACTTTGAAACATTTGTAAAAACTTGAAAATTGCACTCAGGAACCGGTTCCTGTATGGGTAGGAACCGGGTTCCCATACAATTTTCTAGAGGCGAGTTTTTGAAACTTTTCAGGAACCGGTTCCTGTATGTGTAGGAACTGGGTTCTGCTTTATTTTTTTGAAAAATGTCAAACTTTGAAAATTCATAACTTTTAAACCGTAAGTCCGTTTTGAGTGCCGTTTTGGACGTTATTTCTTAAATTTAATGCTCTATTTTATAAAATGAAAAGATTTTCCAAAACTTGAAATTATTTTGAAAACGAGCCGAATTCCGAAATAGGTGATTTTTGACTGACGCATATTGATGTGTATGTAGCAGAGAACCTGTGATGATGGATGTATTGGTATTGTATGGATATAAAGCATGTTTATGCTACTGTGAATTGTATGCATGATGATTGAAATATCATGTTGTTGGGTTAGATTCAGTTATGATAAATTGATGTATTACATAGACTGATTTGATGTTGCATGCTAGTGATGTGCGTGCATATGCATTGTTTGGTGAAGTTAATTCCCATTGTGCGGAATTTGACTTGGATTGCCGATAACCGATACCCGAATGAGGATGGGTGGTTAGGCTGGATTCGTGTCCGTGTGTTTATGGACGAATCGATGGTTACTGTATCCGGTTGATGATGGATCAGTGTTGGGTGACTTGGTCACGTGTTGGTACCACATGCATTGTGTCTGCATTTGTGTTTGCATGGGATTGTAACATGTTAGGATGTCTTGCAGTGTTGCAATTCTTTTGTTGTCTATTGATTATGCATAATGACTTGTATGATTGTGATTGTGTGTTGAATTTGAATTTATGCTAAGTGGGTGAAATAATATGCTTGTGATATATTGTTGATTGAGAAGCTTATAATATATTTTAATTATGAGAAGTCTCACCCTTACGCTAACAATTTCAGATTAAGGTTAGCAGCTCAGGAGTTGGTGAGGATGGCTCTAGAGCTTGTCTTTTAAGTCTGCGTGTCAGTGTCATGCTCTAATTAGGTTGTAACACTGGGGAACGTTTAGTTGAGGAATTAGTTATTATTATTCAATTGCTTCTTTGAATCTCATTGAGAATTATTATGGTTTATTCAGTTTTGGTTTTGGTATTTTCCGCTGTGTAAGACATGGTCTTAAATTGATTGAATTATTTGAATGATGATCCTCAGTGCAGCATGGCTACTGTTTATTTGGAGGTTTTATTTTATTTAATAATTGTGGCATCCCTTGTTCCGTGTTAACTCTGATGAATTATGACTTTAATCACTGATATAATTAATATTTTCGGGGTATTTTAGAAGGGGTGTTACAATAGTGGTATCAGAGCATAGTCGGTCTTGTCTTGTCTTGTGTCGTTATCCCTTTAGTATGCGACTAGTGTAAGATAACACTGTCGATACTTGTGTGCTGATGAGATTGTTTTGTAATGTTACAGAACAATGGCTGGAAGAGGTAACGGAAGGAATGATGATGCTATTGCTGAGGCTTTGGGAATGTTGGCTGGAGTGCTCGGAGGGAACCAGCAGGGAGCTGTGATTGGTGCTGACCGACAATTGGGCAATTTTCAGAGGAATAATCCTCCATTGTTCAAGGGTGCACATGATCCCGAAGGTGCTCAGAAGTGGTTGAAGGAGATCGAGAGGATCTTCAGAGTGATTGACTGTGCTGAAGGGCTGAAGGTGAGGTACAGAACTCACATGTTAGCAGAGGAAGCCGATGACTGGTGGGTTGCTACCAGAACTGAACTGGAAGAAGATGGTATTGCATTGACTTGGGCTGTGTTCAGGAGAGCTTTTCTGAGGAGGTACTTTCCTGAGGACATCAGAGGCAAGAAGGAGATTGAGTTTCTGGAACTCAAGCAGGGTAACAAGACTGTCAGTGAGTATGCTTCGAAGTTTACTGAGTTGGCGAAGTATTATGCTTACTATACTAACGATGCAGATGGAGAATTTTCCAAATGTATCAAGTTTGAGAGTGGTCTTCGTGATGAGATCAAGCAGGGGGTATTCGGTATCAGCGTATCCGAAGATTTTCTGATCTGGTTGACTATAGTAGGATTTTAGAGGAGGATCTTGCTAACACTAAGTCAAATGCTCGAGGATATGTTGATAGGAAAGGTAAGCAACAGATGGATCGTGGTAAGCCTTATGATAGGAGTAATCAGAGATCCGGTGGATGGAAGAAGTCTGGTGGAGGAGATTCTGGTTCTTCCATTAAGTGCTACAGGTGTGGTGAGACAGAACATCGTATGGTGGACTGTAAGAGTAATGATAAGAAGTGTTTCAAGTGTGGGAAACTCGGCCATGTGGCCAATGATTGTAGAGTGAGAGTGGTGACTTGTTACAACTGTGGTGAAGAGGGTCATACTCGTCCTCAGTGCACAAAACCCAAGAAAGAGCAAGCTGGTGGTAAAGTGTTTGCATTGTCTGGATCAGAGACTAAACCAGATGATCGGCTGATTAAAGGTACATGTTTTATTAATGACATACCTTTGATTGCGATTATTGATATTGGAGCTACGCATTCTTTTATTGCGTTAGATTGTGCTAAAAGATTGAATTTGGAAATTTCTAACATGGATGGGAGTATGGTTATTGATACTTCTGCGTCGGGTTCAGTGACTACTTCATATGTTTGTAGGAATTGTCCTATTGTGATTTTTGGTAGGGGTTCGGTATGGATTTAGTGTGCCTACCGTTAGAACAACTTGATATCATCCTTGGAATGAACTGGTTGGAATTCAACCAGGTTGATATCAACTGCTTTGCGAAGACGGTTATTTTTCCTGAAGAGGTTGGTGTCGAAGATGCGACTATGTCGGTTAAACAGATGAACCTAGCTGTGAAAGATGGTGCTGTGGTGTTTATGTTGTATTCTGCGATAGAAGCGGAGGGAAAAGCAAAGAGTGATGGATTGCCAGTGGTGAATGAATTTCCAAAGGTGTTTCCGGAAGACGTTAGTGAATTGCCACCTGAGAGAGAGAGGTCGAATTTACTATAGATTTGATTCCTGGAACTAGTCCGGTGTCGATGGCGCCTTATCGCATGTCGACATCTGAGTTAGCTGAACTGAAGAAGCAGTTGGAGGAGTTACTTGAGAAGAAGTTTATTCGTCCCAGTGTTTCACCGTGGGGAGCTCCGGTGTTGTTGGTAAAGAAGAAAGAAGGTTCAATGAGGTTATGTGTTGATTACAGACAGCTGAATAAAGTTACAATCAAGAATCAGTATCCTTTGCCGAGGATTGATGATTTGATGGATCAACTCGTTGGAGCTTGTGTATTTAGTAAGATTGATTTGAGATCTGGATATCATCAGATTCGTGTGAAGTCGGAGGATATTCAGAAAACTGCATTTAGAACGAGGTATGGGCATTATGAATATTCTGTTATGCCGTTTGGAGTTACTAATGCACCTGGTGTTTTCATGGAGTATATGAACAGGATATTTCATCCGTATCTTGATAAGTTCGTAGTAGTGTTCATTGATGATATTTTAATCTATTCGAAGAGTGAGGAAGAGCATGCAGAACATCTCAAAGTTGTATTGGAATTGTTGAAAGAGAAGAAGCTTTATGCGAAGTTGTCCAAGTGCGAATTCTGGTTAGATGAAGTAAGTTTTCTTGGCCATGTAATTTCCAAGAATGGAATTGCTGTGGATCCTATGAAGGTAGAAGCAGTATCTCAGTGGGAAGCGCCGAAGAATGCTTCTGAGATCCGTAGTTTCCTGGGTCTTGCAGGTTATTACAGGAAGTTTATTGAAGGATTTTCCAAACTAGCGTTGCCATTGACTAAGTTGACCAGGAAGGGTCAGGTGTTTGTTTGGGATGTTGAATGTGAGAAAGGATTTCAAGAGCCTGAAGAGGAGGTTGACAAGTGCTCCGATCTTGATTTTGCCAAATCCGACTAAGTCTTTTGTTGTGTATTGTGACGCATCATTAATGGGATTAGGTGGTGTATTGATGCAAGATAAGCAGGTTGTGGCTTATGCTTCGAGACAATTGAAAGTGCATGAAAGGAATTATCCGACTCATGATCTAGAGTTGGCAGCTGTGGTATTTGTTTTGAAGTTATGGAGGCATTATTTATATGGTTCTCGGTTTGAGGTATTCAGTGATCATAAGAGCCTGAAGTATCTCTTTGATCAGAAAGAGTTGGACATGAGGCAGAGGAGATGGTTAGAATTTCTGAAGGATTACGATTTCGGTTTGAATTACCATCCTCGTAAGGCAAATGTTGTTGCAGATGCTTTGAGTAGGAAGTCCTTGCATATGTCTATGTTAATGGTCCGTGAGTTAGATTTGGTTGAGCAGTTCAGAGATTTAAGTTTGGTTTGTGAAACTACTCCGAATAGTGTGAAATTGGGTATGCTGAAGCTGACTAGTGGTATTCTGGAAGAAATTCGAAATGGACAGAGATCTGATGTTGGTTTAGTTGATAAATTGACATTGATCAACCAAGGTCAAGGAGGTGAGTTCAGAATTGATGAGAATGGAGTTATGAGATTTGGTGATCGGGTGTGTGTTCCGGATGTTGCCGAGATTAGAAAGAGTATTTTGGAAGAAGGACATCGTAGCGGGTTGAGTATTCATCCCAGTGCTACTAAAATGTACCATGATTTGAAGAAGTTGTTTTGGTGGCCGGCAATGAAAAAGGAAATTGCTGAGTTTGTGTATGCTTGTTTGGTTTGTTAGAAGTCGAAAATCGAGCATCAGAAACCGTCAGGATTGATGGAGCCGTTGTTTGTTCCAGAATGGAAGTGGGATGGAATCTCTATGGATTTTGTGTCTGGTTTGCCAAGGACAGCGAAGAATTGTGATTCTATCTGGGTTATTGTGGATAGGTTGACAAAATCTGCTCACTTCATTCCGATAAGAATGGATTATCCGATGGAGAGGTTGGCAGAATTGTATATCGAAAAGATTGTGAGTCTACATGGTATTCCTTCTAGTATTGTGTCGGATCGAGATCCGAGGTTTACATCTAAGTTCTGGACGGGATTGCAAGAAGCTTTGGGTACTAAGTTACGTTTGAGTTCCGCTTATCATCCGCAGACAGATGGTCAGACGGAGAGAACGATCCAGTCGTTGGAAGATTTGTTGAGGGCTTGTGTGTTAGAGAAAGGTGGAGCTTGGGATAGTTATCTACCATTGATTGAGTTTACCTACAACAATAGTTTTCATTCGAGTATTGGTATGGCTCTGTTTGAGGCATTGTATGGTAGGAGGTGTCGGACACCGTTGTGTTGGTATGAATCTAGAGAAAATGCGGTGATTGGACCAGAGATTGTTCAACAAACTTCGGAAAAGATTAAGATGATTCAGGAGAAGATGAGGACTTCTCAGAGTCGTCAGAAAAGTTATCACGATAAGAGGAGGAAAGATCTTGAGTTTAGTGAAGGAGAACATGTTTTTATGCGAGTTACTCCGATGACTGGTATTGGTCGAGCTTTAAAGTCAAAGAAGTTGACTCCACGTTTTATTGGTCCGTTTCAGATTACCAAAAGAATTGGGAAGGTTGCATATCAGATTGCGTTGCCGCCGTCACTTGCAAATTTGCATGATGTTTTTCATGTATCTCAGCTAAGGAAGTACATTGCTGATCCGTCTCATGAGATTCGGGTAGACGATATACAGGTACGAGAGAATTTGACTGTGGAAGCAGTACCTACAAGGATAGAGGATCGGAAGTTGAAACATTTGCGAGGCAAAGAGATCGCGTTGGTAAGAGTGGCTTGGGGAGGACCAGCAGATGGGAATGTCACTTGGGAGCTGGAGAGTCAGATGAAGGACTCGTATCCCGAACTATTCGTCTGAGGTATGTTTTCGAGGACGAAAATTCTTTTAGTTGGGGAGAGTTGTGACACCCCAAATAATTCGATAATTAAATAATTATGATTTTTAATTATTAAGTTAATTAAGAATATAATTTATTAATATATTGGATTTATTGGGATTAATTATGGAATAAAGGAATGGAATTATTAGAAGTGTGTTGGGTAAAGTGAGGGTGTGAGGAGTAAAAGACTCTACTCACATTATTTAATTCATTTTATTTATGTTAAAGGAATAAAAGGAATAAAATAAGGAAAAGAGGAAAAAGGAGTTATTTTGGAGAAAACACAGATACGTGAAGTTGAGAAGAGGAAAAGGAAGGAAGAAAACCTAAAGTGTCAGAATTCGAAGAACTCACAAGGTAAGGGGTGATTTTGATTAGTTAATTCATATTATCGGTTTAGATATTCAATGGTATGGATCATAGTGTGTTAGGAATCCCGGTTTAGAATGTTAGGGTTCCGTAGAATTATCCCTATTGTGTCGGATTATAGATTGAAAACAATTAGAGTGTCAGTTGATGAATAGAAATGATGGAATATTGTGGTTTGATGTTATAATGGTGCAAAATAGATGTATTTTGGTGTTTCTCATATAGCAATTCGTATGGGTATGTTTGGGTTTGGTGGAAAATGAATGAATGCTGTCAAAAGTGCAGAATTTGGCTCTGCAACACGTAGGAACCGGTTCCCAGTGGGTAGGAACCGGGTTCCACTTTGAAACATTTGTAAAAACTTGAAAATTGCACTCAGGAACCGGTTCCTGTATGGGTAGGAACCGGGTTCCCATACAATTTTCTAGAGGCGAGTTTTTGAAACTTTTCAGGAACCGGTTCCTGTATGTGTAGGAACTGGGTTCTGCTTTATTTTTTTGAAAAATGTCAAACTTTGAAAATTCATAACTTTTAAACCGTAAGTCCGTTTTGAGTTCCGTTTTGGACGTTATTTCTTAAATTTAATGCTCTATTTTATAAAATGAAAAGATTTTCCAAAACTTGAAATTATTTTGAAAATGAGCCGAATTCCGAAATAGGTGATTTTTGACTGACGCATATTGATGTGTATGTAGCAGAGAACCTGTGATGATGGATGTATTGGTATTGTATGGATATAAAGCATGTTTATGCTACTGTGAATTGTATGCATGATGATTGAAATATCATGTTGTTGGGTTAGATTCAGTTATGATAAATTGATGTATTACATAGACTGATTTGATGTTGCATGCTAGTGATGTGCGTGCATATGCATTGTTTGGTGAAGTTAATTCCCATTGTGCGGAATTTGACTTGGATTGCCGATAACCGATACCCGAATGAGGATGGGTGGTTAGGCTGGATTCGTGTCCGTGTGTTTATGGACGAATCGATGGTTACTGTATCCGGTTGATGATGGATCAGTGTTGGGTGACTTGGTCACGTGTTGGTACCACATGCATTGTGTCTGCATTTGTGTTTGCATGGGATTGTAACATGTTAGGATGTCTTGCAGTGTTGCAATTCTTTTGTTGTCTATTGATTATGCATAATGACTTGTATGATTGTGATTGTGTGTTGAATTTGAATTTATGCTAAGTGGGTGAAATAATATGCTTGTGATATATTGTTGATTGAGAAGCTTATAATATGTTTTAATTATGAGAAGTATCACCCTTACTTTAACAATTTCAGATTAAGGTTAGCAGCTCAGGAGTTGGTGAGGATGGCTCTAGAGCTTGTCTTTTAAGTCCGCGTGTCAGTGTCATGCTCTGATTAGGTTGTAACACTGGGGAATGTTTAGTTGAGGAATTAGTTATTATTATTCAATTGCTTCTTTGAATCTCATTGAGAATAATTATGGTTTATTCAGTTTTGGTTTTGGTATTTTCCGCTGTGTAAGACATGGTCTTAAATTGATTGAATTATTTGAATGATGATCCTCAGTGCAGCATGGCTACTGTTTATTTGGAGGTTTTATTTTATTTAATAATTGTGGCATCCCTTGTTCCGTGTTAACTCTGATGAATTATGACTTTAATCACTAATATAATTAATATTTTCGGAGTATTTTAGAAGGGGTGTTACATGTTACATGTCCACCAGCTTCCGCATGGTTCATCCTCGAACCACATCGTTCTGGGAGAAGTCTTGTTCTAATACCATTTGTAACGCCACTAACGGCCTTCAGGATCATCGACTGACCCCACAGACCAACACGAGTCTTTTCAGCATGTTTTGGCCCCACTCGCACGCTTTCTAGGAAACTTCCCAAAAGGTCACCCATCCTAGTACTACTCTCGCCCAAGCACGCTTAACTGTGGAGTTCTGATGGGATCCGGTGCATTAGTGCTGGTATGATCGCGCCTTCTTTGGCCTGGGGTGTTACATAATGACCCTTCCACCTAAGAACCTTTCCTATATATGAGAACCTCTGCTCACTCCCCAAAGTCACTCGCGGTGATAATCAACAAAGACAAATATTAAAGACACTTTTCAAAAATACATAATCATCCTTGCTTCAAAACATATGATGATTAACAAATTACAACTCTACTAATGTCCTACTCAAGTATCAAATAATACTAGAGACTCATAATGAACAACCAACAAAACTAAGAACCAATAATTAAGAATGCTACATTCAAGTCCTTATGGAATGACCAACTTTGAAAAATAGGGTTAGAAGTCTATTTATAGAATGACAACAGCTAGGGTTGCTTCACTCCTTAGTCTTCAGCGATTCATGATCTTTCTCCATGAAAATAGGACAAAAGCTTTCCAATTATATTGCTGAAGATTGTTCCAATGCTTGCTTAATCGAAGTATATAATTTAAAACAAACTGACTCCTAAAATATCAGAACTTAAAAACCAGTTCAGTTCAGTTCAGTTTCACATGTCAGGACATTTGCTGTGACATCTTCATAAAACCTTTGTTTCGGTATACTTTATGGCATTTTTCTGAGCAAATGTTTTACCAAAATTATTGTCAATTATCAGAAGTTACACATAAAGTTACGCAGTGCAAATTATACTTATTGATTTTTGTTCTTGATTTTATGGTATTTTGGTTCCAAACTTCGTTTCCATACTTCCCCATGATGATAGGGTTGGTTATGCTATTCAACTCATGATTTCAAAAACGTTATAATATCCATATTCCATAACAGTATATATGACATGCAAGAAAAAAGAGTGAATAGAATATGATAAGAAATGCTTTACAACTATTTACAAGGACTATTTTAATTTTTTTTATTTGCTATCCTTCGAAGATGTTTTATACAGTCAAGCTTTCATGGGTTCGAACCTTAATCCATCAATTTATTTCTGCTGTCCTTTGTTGGTTGGATCTGTAATAACCTCCAAACATTCTTTATCTGTTGTGGAATTATCTTAATCTATGTTAAACGAATATGGTTTTTCTAGCTAGCATCTATTTCCATCTGCTTTTGTGTTTGTTTCCATCAAATTATGTGCTTCCATTTGTTGATTATGTTGGTTTTCTTATGTGTGCATCATGTACATTTACTAGACTTTTGTAATTTTTATATAAAAAGGGAGATTAAAGTGTTAGTGTTAATCATTATTTTTATTTTATCTCAAATGTCTTGACATAATGATTAACATTGTGGTGGGACTGTACTACTGGTTAGGGAGTGTAGTCTTTGTTGTTGCATGTTATTTGTGCAACTGTCTAGGGGGAGCATGATTGTGTGTCATGCTTATTGCTGGTGATTAAGAAATTTTCTTCTTCTGCTATTGCGAATATGTGTATGATGTCTTACCAGATATCCAAACATCTTCCCTGAAGTATTTTTTCTGGAAACTCTGTGCAATTGTTTTCTATTTATGAGGCTTATTTATCTTCTATTGCATATGTCTATGATGTTTAGTTTGTTTGGATCCCTTGAGGGGTAGTATTGATTATGTGTGACATGGGGAATTGTTCTATGTTGGAATTGTGTTTTGAGTTGTGTGGATGTGATGTCAGACCACATGTCCTAACTTTTGATATTTGGAGAATTCTAGAGTTCTAAAAAGAGATGTGTGTTAGGCAGGGTCTTTCTGTAGATGCATTTATCTCTGATGTTTTCTGTTTTCACTTGGTACATAGTTTACATGTTTTTCATGTAGCTTGTGTTTTGTTCCTTATGGTTTTGTTCCTCTTCTCCAATTTGATCGTGCTAATGTTGTTTTAGCCAAAAATTTCCAAGAGGGGAGATTGTTAGGTCTCTAATTATATTATTGGCAACCATTTTGATAAAAAATGTTGCATTTGAAAAAAATATGTATCACAACCTAATGTTGAGCAAGATGTCATGTCATTTTGACAAACTGTCTTGATATGTTTTACTATCCTGAATCTCAGACAGATGTTGATCCATATTTCTTGACATCTTGGTCAACTATATAGCATGTGTTGCTGTTATTTTATTGATAGATTTGATTTGATTTTGTGAGATTCTCTTGGATATATCTCACTAAATTTCGCAGGTCAAGAAAATTTTATTTGGAACAATTGACTAGATCTCCAACTTTACATTAAGTTTCTATAATTGGATGTTGAGACAATTTGAGAAACTTGATATTTTTTCCATGAATCAAGGAAATTTTTTCTGTATAATTTGTGCAACCCTATGCTCGTGAATCAATAATAATTTGGGTAAATATTTCAAACACCATGGTTTGTTGAGGAATATGTAAAGATAATCCTGAACCTAATTCAATTTTACTTTCACAATTAAAAAAAAGGAAGTTTAGAGTCTTAGGTTTAAGATTTGTTTGACTGTATTTTTGTTATACGTCACCTATATATCTTCTGATACATTGAGGTAGACTGAATATTAAATATTATTTGCCAATCACTCGTGATCTTTTAACCAAATAGTAGATTATGTGTCTAGTTAATGTTCTTAGATGAAAGCTTTTAAGCAAAGCTAAGTATTGTAATTGGTAGTGTGTTCTTCTACTTTTGTTATTATAAATCAGGTGACTATGAGAAGTGGTAGAGGAATCTCATATCTAGAAGGTTTCTAGGTACAAGTTACATAAGGTAATGATTAGGTGATAAGTTGTAATGATTAGGTGACAAGTTACCTTGCTTCGTTATTTTCTGAACATTGTGTTTTGTGTTGGGACATCAATCTTGACAACTATTTTAAAATGTCAGACTTTCAAAGTTACTAGATCAATGCAAGGGCTTTCTCTTTTAACCGAAAATATAAGGAATTTGTTTCATTTAATACTTTAGTGTTTATTTATATCTCGTGGTTGTTCGTGTAGAGCCTGTTCTGAAAAATGGTCTTCAAAGTTCTTCTAAATAAAGCAAAGTTCTTGAAATTTGTTATTTTCATTTGCAATGAAGTCCTTGATGATTTTTAACCGCAATGTTACAAGAAATTTTCATTGGGATTATATCTCTTGTAGAAACGTTTTAATGTTAGAGAAATTCTACACGACCTTGTACTAACAATACAAATGGCCGCACCCTATATTGTTGTATGTTATTTATTATGTAATATTTCTCTATTTGAATATGCAACTTTAAGAAGAACACTATCATTATAAGATGAATCAAATTAATCTTCAAAGTATTCTATCAAAGGATCAAGAATTATAATTATATTCTAAATAATATAAATCAAAGACAATAGTTTTTTTTTTTACATTTTCATATATTAAATATAACATTTGGAGTCATTAATATTAATCACCAAAAATACTGCCAATCAACTACATGACCATACAATGTCACGAGTTTATTATGAATATTTCTATAATAATTTATCATCAACTCATGAAGTCATGCATATCAAGTGATAAAAAATGTTATATATTTTAAAGATACAAACTTTGTAACTTCATACCTCTATTACATTTTTAATATTGTATCTATTATAAATCTATAATTAAATTTTTAATTAAAATATTTGCATATAATTTTTAGACAATTTTAGTTGTTATGATTACTTTGAATTTAACTTAAAAACATCATAATTATTATTTATTAATTTGATTTATTTTTAAAGCAGTTATTATCTTATGCACATATCTATAAAGATAAATGATATTTGTACAAACGATATGTTTATAAAAACTTGAGTATTTACAATAAAAATATAAATAAGTTAAATTACCTTTTATGACTTATTTATTAAAAAAATCATTTAAATTTTATTTTATAAATTATAAAAATAAATAAATAACTTTTAATAGAGAAATAAAATAAATATAACATATATCTAATTAGAAGATGATTTTTTCTTATTATTACTAATATGAATTTTCTTATATGGATCATATTATTTTCAAATGATATAGAAAAAATTCTTCAATTCACACGGTCATATTGTGAAATAGTTATTACGTGCGTATAAGTTTTTAGACGCTTTAAACATAAATACATCCAACAAAAATAACATATTTGCACTTTATCCTATATGAATTTTCATCCTCTTTCGATGTATACTTCTACTGGTCATTTAAATTTTATATTATAGATCCAAATCCCAAATCGAACTCTTGAAAACTATCACCGTGGATTTTATTATTTTTGAGTTTTGAAATTTCAAAGAGAACTAATAGAGGTTTTTTAAAAAGAGTATATAACAGAAGATTTTATTATGATTTTATATTTATTATGTATGTTCTATTTCCTATAAATATGACTTACATTGTGCTTTAAATACTCACACAAAAAGAGAATAATATAATTAACTCTCCTATTCTCTTTTATCTTCGCCATTGTTTTGTAATTGTCATAATACATTATCAGACACATAGCTCTAACTATCAAAAGTATTGTTGATCTTGAAAAATTACAAAATGTGTATGTTATGTATCAAAATTATTGTCGATCTTGAAGGATTACAAAATGTGTATGTTATGTATCAAAAGTATTGTTGATCTTGTAGGATTACAAAATCGGTATGTGATGTAGTTCATGAAGGACAACTATTAAATATGGTATTGGTCTTGAAGTATTACAAAAAGAGTATGTTATGTAGTTCATGAAGAACCAAACATACTAATTTGTCATATAATTATGAATAACATATAAATAATATGTCATAATAGCAAAATCATATTATATAACTTCTAAAGAAGTTATAAATATTATTAGTTTTTAAAAAATTTATAAAGCATCATTAAAAGATAGCCAAAAAAAATTATTATAGAGATCTAGAATAATTTATAAAATATTTTTGGAGGATAGTAAATAAAAATGTTATAACTAGTCTCTGTAAAAGGTTGTAATTTTTTTATCCTATCATATTCTAATTTTGTGATCATCCTGTTATATAATCTCACATGTAAAGAAAAAATAAATAATTATATTTTTGAGAAGTTTTATTTGTTTGTGCTAAAAATACCTTTATTGTCTCGATCATAACTCACGTTTAAGGATATGTTTTTTCATGTAACTATGTTATTCCTTAGTGGTCACTCATCTACTCTTTGGGCCCACTCTTTGAATGCTAATGGACATAAAATGGTTGCTTGTAAGTATGTCAAACATCTCTCTTTGATCATGCATTAAATTATTTTATGGCATTTTGAATCTAACGCTTTATGGCAGTGATAATTTTTAAAGAATTTATTTTTCTTCTATGAGTTAGAATATCTACAATAATATTTATCAAAATTGTTCTGAGTTCCTTTAATTTATAATTTAATGTACTTTAATAAACTATATATGTTAAAATATTCGTGAAAGTTTTAATTTTTTTAATATTGTGAATTCACATGCGTGAGTTAAATATTCAATTTTATTTTGAATTCAACTTTTTTAGTGGCTTGTAAGCTATGTACGTGTTCAAATTATTATAAATTCAATAAAATACTAATAAATTTAACAAAACTAGCTATATAGGTTTAGGTTATTACAAATTCAATAAAATACTAATAAAACACCACATTCTATACTATACAAATAATTTCGTATCATACACTTAACAAAAATATGAAATGCAATGAGGTGTTCACAGTACCGTTCTTTTGTTCTTTATTAACGTTATTATTATTAGACAACAACAAAAAACATTATTGTTTTTATTATTATGGTCTTTGTTTAATTATTAATTCTTTTTTATAGAATTAATTTTTAGATTCTTCCAAGCTCTATATTTTGATTGATGATTATGTATTATATTTTTCAAATAATCATTAATCTTTTATGCAGTGTTGCAGCTTGTAACTCTGGTACACATTTATCCGACTAAACCTTTGAATGGTACGAAGGCACAAAAAAGAAAATAACCAAAAAGTTACTAATCAACACACAAGCCTACTCAAGATAAGAAAGATTTAACTGTTTTATAACGTATGTTTTATTTTTAGATTCTTCAAATAATAATCTTATTTAAATAATATTACTTTATATTTTGTAGGTCATGAATGATAATATTAGTGAAAATTTCAAGTCATTTAAAGATGAATAAGTATAGATATTTAGGTTTTTTTATATATTAAAGATAATATTTTTAAGAATATTGATAACACGAAATCATATCATATATTTGCTATGAAATTAACCCGTTTTTACATCGCATTGATCCATTTAACTCCCGAATATTCCGAGTTTTCATGTCGTTTTGCAGGTACCACATATCTCAGGTCAAATTAGCAGAGAACATCAAATAAACAAAGTTAACAACAAAGATCAGAAGAAAAAGGATCATTCTGCCAAAATCTGCAGACTTTGCTGCTATTACGGTCGTCATACATTAGCCACGGTCGTAAGGCACCACAAAGGCGTGTTACGCCCGTCATAGCCTTGCCACGACCGTCACGCGCTGTTTGAGAAACTAAGCCCGTCACACAACTGCCACGACCGTAACACGCTATATTTTAAGTTATGCAGAACGTGGAGACGTGGGCAAGTAACGGAAAAGTCTTCACTGCTTCCTGAATTCTCTCAACAACTCACGCCCACCTTCCTACTTCTTTTTAGCTTTTCAACCCAAAGCCCACGATGGATTTAAACTGCCAGTGTTATTTTTCTCTATAAATAGCAGGGATTCCAGAGAAGAAGACACACAGAGCATTATTCAGTCTAACCTTGCGGAAGCTCTGTCGAATTCGAAACCTTGCCTTTCTAGTTTTCATTTTGTTACTGCATTTTCTTATTCCCTTGTTACTTTACTGCCCAATAACAATTTCTAACACTAGGAAATTGTTATTCTAGTTAGGATTTGTTTTAAGCCACAAAATTCTTTTACTTTCCCAATTCCGAAGGTCCGAGTTTCTGATTTGTGGAAGAAGGACGTAGGAGTATTGCTTTATTTCAGGTTTTTATTACATTTAATTTTAGGCACAATTTAATTGTTTATTACAAGTTTTATTAATTAATTATTCAGAATGTTTGTTTTTCAATTCTTTGATTATGTTTGCTGTGAGTTTAATTTAATTACTATGGCTAGCTAGATTTCTCGTGTCGGTATGTAATAGTGATGACAGTAGGCGTGTAATCAATCCTAAGCTAAAACCTTAATAAACTTGAGTTCTGGTTATAACTTTTTATAATTAAAAATAAAACCTTTTTGTTACGAAAGTAAGAAAAGTAGAATAGGTTAGGGTCGAGACCACGAAAGTGTGAGGTTTTAACTGGATAGCTAAAGTTAGGCATTCGATTTAAATACAGCGAGAGCGCTTTAAAACGAATTAGATTTAATTAAGTTTTCAAAGAGTATTTTATAAACACTTATGGGCTAGCGAGAGCAGGCATAGGGCTTTAGGCGTATAATCTGAGATAAGACCACGAAGTGTGAGTTGAGGGTTTTTAAACTGATTATTTCTACGGACCAATTAAGTTAACCATCTTTATACGCTTAGGTACGATTAGATCCGCTTAGGTCCACTCTATTGCATACCGACCGCCTTATTATAATTCTTTTAAATAAATTAGTTTTACTTTCCCTTACCTCCCAAAAACCAAATGTGACAATATCCGCCTTAGCTAAATTAGCATACTTTCCTAGCACTAGAGTGATTACGAAGTCCCTGTGGATTCAAAATCCTTTTTATTACTACCGCAATAGACTGTGCACTTGCAGTTAAGATACCGTTAGACACATTAGGTCGATCGCACATCAAGTTTTTGGCACCGTTGCCGGGGACTTTGATCTAGTCACTAGTGTACTCATAAAGTAGCACTATTTAGACTAAGGAAACTATTTATTTTTCCCTCTGTGTATGCCAAATACTCGCTCTTAAGGCGGTCCTTTGCATATACAAATAAACGATATCGAGCGTTATCTTAGAATAAGAAGACGAATTCAAGAGCACTGTGAACTCAACCATCTTCCTCCGTCTAAACTTCCTGATATTGACGAACTGAGAAGAATGGCTGAACAACCACCTCCACCTCGTCCTCTTAAGGATTACACAGTTCCTTCTCAAGCAGAGCCTGACAACAGTATTGCTGCTCCTGCTATCGCTCGAAACGATTTCGAGCTGAAACCTTCGCTTCTTTTTCGCCGTTCAGCAGAACCAATTTTCTGGATCTCCTACTGACGACCCCAATCTACATCTGTCAGTGTTTGTGCAGTACGCAGACACTGTGAAAGCGAATGGTGTAAACCCCGAGGCGATACGATTGCGCCTATTTCCTTTTTCTTTAAGAGACAGAGCTCACGCGTGGCTCCTATCTCTTCCTTCAAACTCAATTACCACATGGGATGAGTTGAAGAAGGTCTTCTTGGCTAGATATTTTCCACCAAGCAAAACTGTTATGCTCAGAGCTAACATCAATGGTTTCAGACAAAAAGATAACAAATCACTATTCGAAGCTTGGGAACGCTATAAGGATATGCTTAGACTCTGTCCACATCATGGTTTAGAAGAATGGCTGATCATTCACACGTTTTATAACGGTCTCTTGTACAACACAAGATTGACTATAGACGCTGCTGCTGGTGGCGCACTGATGGATAAACCATATGCCGACGCAAACCAACTTATTGAAAGCATGGCTCAGAACCATTATCAATGGGGAAGCGAGCGAGCTAATGTAGAAAAATCTCAAACGAAAGGTGGCATGGTCGAAGTGAATAGCCTGGATTAAGTCAACGCTAAAGTGGAAGCTCTCACCCAAAAGCTAGAGAATCTTACCATCGCTCCCGCAGCTACCGTAGCTGCAGTAGCCCAAACTTACAATTTATGTGGTCTTCAATCACATCTTGCCCCAGAATTCCCACTTCTAACCGGAGTTCCAGCTGAGCAAGCAAACTACGTACAGGGAAACCCTAACATTAATACCTATAACCTAGGTTGGAAGAATCATCCCAATTTCTCCTACAAAAGCAACAACGTGTTGTATGCACCTGGACAAGCTCCTGCCACACCACCTGGTTATCCGAAAGCTATCCCAAATCATCCTAATAATGGACCTAATACATCCAACATTCCTAGGAAATCTAACCTTGAAATCATGATAGAACACTTCATTGCTTCTCAATCTCAGACTAATAAAGATGTTCTAAATCAGAATTTACATACTAATGAGCAAATTAAGCAATTATCTAGTAAGGTCGACGCTTTAGCCACCCATAACAAGATGCTTGAAACTCAAATTTCACAGGTAGCTCAACAACAAGCACCTACTGATGCCCCAGCTGGAATTTTTCCTGGTCAACCACAACCTAACCCAAAAGGACACGCTAATGCTGTGATACTAAGAAGTGGAAAAGAACTTGACGGACCTGTTGATCTGAGACTAGAAAACCCAGCAATGTACCAAAAGCAAGACAAACCAAGTGAAAATGAGAATGAACCAAAAGAAAAGGAAAGCGAGAACCAAGAGGCAGTAGAAAAGGAGAAACCTTATATGCCTCCACCACCCTATAAACCACCAATTTCGTACCCTCAGAGATTAACCAATTCCAAAACGATGGGCAAATTCAAGAAATTCGTTGAACTTCTGAAACAACTGAATATCACAATACCGTTTGCAGAAGCCATCACCCAGATGCCCTCGTACGCTAAATTTCTTAAGGAAATCCTATCTAACAAGAAAAAGATAGAAGATAACGGAACAGTTACACTTACCGCTGAGTGTAGCACTATTATTCAAAATAACATGCCTCCTAAGTTAAAAGATCCAGGTAGCTTCTCTATACCTTGTAACATTGGAAAGTTCGTCATAGACAAAGCTCTATGCGACTTAGGAGCAAGTATCAGTGTCATGCCCTTATCTATTTGCAAAAAGCTGGAGATGGGAGAACTTAGACCCACGAAAATGTCCGTTCAATTAGCTGACCGATCAGTTAAATACCCTGTAGGTATACTGGAAAACGTTCCAGTTAGAATAGGTCAATTCTATATCCCGATCGATTTCATAATCATGGACATTACCAAAGATTCAGTTACCCCTATTATATTAGGAAGACCTTTCCTAGCCACAGCTGGAGCTATAATTGACGTAAAGACGGGCAGACTAACATTCGAAGTTGGAGAGGAAAAAGTGGAATTCATCCTTACTCAATTCTTACAAGCACCAGCCATGAATGACACATGTTATCTAATCGACGTTATAGACGAGTGCGTAAGAGAGATGGAAGCTGAACAAACCACATACTCGGAAATAATGAAAATCCAAACCCCTCTGATATTCGAAGACAAAAATTGGCGTGAACCATATCAAGATGATAGTCTAAGCGAAAGTCTGGCACTCACTCCTGATCATATGCCATGTCCGAAGAAACCCGGTTTAGAACTGAAAACTTTACCTAGCAACCTATGATACGAATTCCTAGATACCGCGTTATAGTTAATTCCAGTTTAGGAGCATTCGAAACTCAAAAGCTTTTAGACGCTCTAAGAAAGTACCCTACTGCGTTAGGTTATAACATATCCGATTTAAAAGGAATATGTCCTTCAATTTGTATGCACCGTATTATGCTAGAAGAAGATTGCAAAACCTCTCGAGAACCTCAAAGAAGAATTAATCCGATCCTTAGCACGGTAGTCAGAGATGAAATTAAATAGCTATTAGAAGATGGAATCATATATCCAATCTTCGACAGTAAATGGGTTAGCCCAGTACATGTCGTACCAAAGAAAGGAGGTGTTACTGTTGTGAAAAACGCAAAAGGAAAATCGATAACACAAAGAGTGGTTAATGGACATCGAGTGTGCATTGATTACAGAAAACTAAACAAAGCTACTCGGAAAGACCATTTTCCTTTACCCTTCATTGATCAAATGTTAGAACGATTAGCCAAACATTCCTACTTCTGATATTTAGAGGGTTATTCTGGATTTTTCCAAATTCCAATTCACCCTGATGATCAAGAGAAGACTACATTCACGTGTCCCTATGGAACGTTCGCGTACAGACGAATGCCTTTCAGATTGTGCAATGCCCCAACGACCTTTCAACGATGTATGATGTCGATCTTCGCAGATTTCATCGATAACATCATGGAAGTGTTTATGGACGACTTCTCTGTGTGCAGGCAAAGTTTTGAAGGATGCTTATCTAATCTAGAGAATGTTTTAGAAAGATGTGTGAAAGTAAACCTCGTGCTTAACTGGGAAAAATGCCATTTCATGGTCAGAGAAGGAATCGTGCTAGGACATGTTATTTCCAATAAAAGAATTGAAGTTGATAAAGCTAAGATAGAAGTGATTAAAGAACTCCAACCACCTAAGACCTTTCGAGAAATACGAAGTTTTCTAGGACACGCCGGTTTCTACCGACGATTTATCAAAGATTTTTCGAAAATTACGAAACCACTTACCGGTCTATTAATGAAGGATGTTGAGTTCATATTCGATGATGATTGTCTCAAAGCTTTTGAAACTCTTAAGTCCGCACTTATTTCCGCACCAATCATGCAACCCCCCGATTGGAGGTTACCTTTCGAAATCATGTGCGATGCAAGTGATTACACCGTAGGCGCAGTTCTTGGACAAAGAAAGGACAAGAAACTTCACGCAATTTACTACACCAGCAGAACGCTAGACTTAGCCCAGATGAAATACGCCACAACTGAGAAAGAGCTGTTAGCAATGGTCTTCGCGCTTGACAAATTTCGTTCCTACCTCGTAGGAGCAAAAATCATCATTTATACGGACCACGTTGCTATCAGATATCTACTAACGAAGAAGGATGCAAAACCCAAACTCCTTAGATGGATCTTACTTTTGGAAGAGTTCGATCTGGAGATTAAGGATAAGAAAGGAACCGAAAACGTCGTAGCAGACCATTTATCAAGATTAGAAGGTATAAAACCCGAACAGGTTCCAATTAACGATGATTTTCCGTATGAACATCTGATAGCACAAATGATAAGCAACTTAGCCCAATTGGACTTAAACAAACCAGAAGCTAAGGAAGTCGTGGAAGCGATCAATATGACCATGGGACTGCCATGGTATGCTGACATAGTCAACTACTTAGCTGCAGGCACGCTTCCACCGGACTTAACTTACCAACAGAAAAAGAAATTCTTCCACGATCTCAAATATTACTATTGGGACGAACCACTTTTGTTTAAAAGTGGACCGAATGGAATTTTCCACCGATGTATACCTGAAGAAGAGATAGCAGATGTTATTTCTCACTGTCATTCATCTCCCTATGGCGGACATGCCAGCACTTCTAAAACCTGTGCCAAGATTCTACAAGTCGGCCTATTCTGGTCTAATCTATGGAAGGATGTCCACATCGCTGTTAAAAACTGTGATCGATGCCAAAGCACCGGTAATATCTCAAGACGCGATGAAATGCCTCAGAAAGGAATATTAGAAGTCGAAGTCTTTGATGTTTGGGGAATTGACTTCATGGGACCCTTCCCATCTTCTTTCGGAAACAAGTATATACTCGTAGCTATCGATTATGTTTCAAAATGGATCGAGGCTATTGCCTCTCCTACAAATGACACACGAGTAGTAATTAAGCTCTTTAAGAATATAATCTTTCCACGATTTGGTGTACCTAGACTTGTCATTAGTGACGGTGGCTCTCATTTCATTTCAAAGATATTCGACAAATTACTATCCAAATTTGGAGTCAAGCATCGTGTCGCAATACCATATCATCCACAAACTAGCGGACAAGTCGAAGTTTCGAACAGAGAAATTAAACAAATCTTAGAGAAAACTGTCGCCATATCTAGGAAAGATTGGTCATCTAAGCTTAATGAAGCTTTATGGGCCTATAGGACAGCCTACAAGACTCCTATCAGAACTACACCTTTCAAGCTTGTGTACGGAAAATCCTGTCATCTCCCGGTAGAATTAGAGCACAAGGCTTATTGGGAAATCAAAACGCTCAATATAAACTACATTGCTGCTGGAGAGAAACGAATCCTCGACTTACATGAACTGGAAGAATTAAGATTAGACGCTTATGAAAACGCTAAGATATACAAAGAAAGAACCAAAAAGTGGCACGATAAGCGTTTATCCCGGAAAGAATTCAGTGTGGGAGACGTCGTACTCCCTATTCAACTCTAGACTTAGGCTCTTTCCTGAAAAACTTAAATCCAGAAAGTCTGGCCCTTTCGAAGTTACAAAAGTGTTCCCTAGTGGCGCCATAGAAATTAAGGATAGGAATAGTACCCCGTTTATAGTAAACAGACAGCGGTTTAAAACAATATCATCATATTGAAAATAGGGATTATACGAATAGTCTAAAACTTGTAGAATTACCCACTATTTCTCCCGAATGATCTTTCAATAGGCACTTCGTCAGGCTTATGACGTTAAAAACAGCGCTTCATGGGAGGCAACCCATTTATCTGTTTTTGTTTCTGTTTTTTTTCCTCTTTAGTTTCAGTTTTATTTCTTTTACAGCTTTATTTTCTTTTTCAAACTTTTATCAAACTGCTACTAATTTCAAAACAATTTTACATGCCACCAGATCTCTGAAATAGCCTTCTCTCTTACTCTCTCCTCTAATCTGTTTCCCCGTTTAACCTTTTGCTATGGAACCTCCACAAAACTTTATGGAAACCACTTTTAGAGGTAGAAACCAAAGAAGGCGATTTGAGGCTTTGTCTCAAAGGGACATCAGTTTGACTTTGTATCATGATGAACCAACAATGGACACCTTAGGTATAAGGGATAGTGTCCTTTATCTGTTTAACCAATTAGGATGGGAGAAAGCCCACCTTAAGTCTAGGTTTATCACATACCGAGAGCTTACCCTTGAATTCTTGAGTTCCCTAGTTTATATACCTGAGCATGGTGTCGGAGCCCGAAAAGGAATCATAGCCTTCCGAATTTTCGGTATTGAGTTCACTTACAACCATAGGGATTTAGCTGATTTACTAGGATTCCCTAGCGGACCTTTTGCTTTTTCCACCACTCAGGTGGATTTAATGGATTTCGAGTTGGACTACTTCTGGGGTTCCTTAACCGGTAACTATCACCCTGAGTCGGATAACATGGATAACAATGAGATACACAACCCCGCTATCCGCTATTTCCATAAGATTCTAGCCCACACTTTATTTGGAAAAGAACGGAACCAAACTGCTGTATCCAAGGATGAGGTATTTTTGCTATACTGTATGAACCAAGGACGACCCGTTAATGTTGTCCCTTTCCTGATGAAAACCTTTTCTCGCATTAGTGAGGACCCTAATGAACCTGTCATTGTGGGAGGTTTAGTTACCATGATTGCAAATGCCCTCGGACTTAGATACCAATTGAATAACTGTGCACCTTACGGGTCGATTCGGCCTATGAATATTGACTTCTGTTTTGACCTCCGGATGATAGGAAATCTAGGTCCTGCACCTTTTAAATACTTGATAAGGAATGAAGTTGTCACTCTATTTACCCTTCCCAACCATGCTAAAGTAAGTGTCCACAACCGAGATAACTGGCTATATGAACTGAACCCTCCTGACCATCCTTCAACACCGGAAACACCACAGTCCTATTTTGTTGCTGATAACATCATGTCTGACGAAACGGATCCTGAAACCCCTCCTGGTTACCATGATTTTACCAATATGGCTGAAGCACCTGAAGCCCCTGACATAACCCAAGGAGAGTACACTACCACCTTGAACACAATTTTAACCACTTTGGATTCCTATAAGATTGACATTGATGGAATCAAGGATGAATTGAAGAGTATGCGTCTGGATATCGTTGGTTTGACTGACATTACTGTGGAACAATTTTATAACATCACCAAGGCTTTAGAAGAGTTAAAAGAAAAAATTGGATGAAGTAGCAGTACTTAGTTTTAGTATTTTTCCATTCTGTTTTTGTTTCTAGGTAGTTTCCCATTCTGCTAGAATACTTAATTCCATTTTCAGTTTTGCAAATTTTCTTTCCTGTCAAAAGAACAAGTTCTCTATTTAATATATATTCCATTGTTTATTTTAAATTGCAAGTTACATTCAGTACTTTATTTGTGCTACATTTTTGTTTTCTTTTATTCAGATTATGTGATGACTTGATTATTGGAGTATGTGCTAAATGGATTAATATCACGTTTAAATTGGACTGCTCTTGGTATACTTATTATGCTGTGGTTTTTGAAATTGTTTCATTCTGAGCAGGTGTCTTTCTGTTCTGCTAAATTTTGAGAATTTTGCTACCATTACGAGCGTCACAACACCCTTACGCTCGTCACACGCACTTCAGCGTGTTACACCCGTCACCCAAGCGTTACGACCGTAACGTGGGTTATATCAGTCTCCCCTGTAACAGACAACTCTTCTTCTTCTTCTTCTCCAACCTTTACCTCTTCTTCTCCCACGACCACTCAAACGTCCCACTTCCTCCATTAATCCCCATTTACTCTACTTAACTCCCCATAATTCCCATTCATTTTCCAACTTCCCAAAATTTTCCCTCACTGCATATTCCTCACATCATCCGTATCTCTTTTCCATTCCAACCCACACCCCACTCTCATTCTAACTCTTGCATGCAAATGGAAAATATCAACCAGCAAATCTCAGGCATCAACCTCCGTGAAGGTGACCAAGGAGAAACCCAAAGGACCAAGTTCCTGAAGTTTCAACGTCGAGGTCTCCATCCCACTAGGTACGTCGACATTGACTGCCTGAGAGATTTGGGATTTCTCGAAGGTGTCTAACATCTTCTCCAAAACATAAACCTTTGGACCCTATGCAGCCAACCTCAGCCCATCTATGAAAATCTCACTCTTGAGTTCCTGAGTTCCTTCTGCTACATCACTCCCAATGGTCCAACTAATCAGCTCTCTGGTGTGGTGAAGTTTCGCATTTTCGGCACTGAATACGAGTTCTCTCAAGCTGCATTCGCACAACTCCTCGATTTTTGTACTGATGAAGGTGCCCACCTTCGTGTGCCTGACAACTTCGGCGAGGAATCTTTCAATCTGTGGCACAGCTTAACCAACAACTGTGCCAGCTCTTATGATCACCTCAATGCCACCCACATCCATAATCCTGCCATCCGCTACTTCCATCGAATCCTCTGCAATACCATTTTTGCAAGAGACAGTAACCATAAGCTCAACTCCAAAGAGCTCTTTTTCATGCACTGTGCATTTACCGACCAGAAGATTAATGCCGCTCCATTCCTCTTAGCCCACATTCATTCCATATGCACTAGAGGCAGCAAACCTTTCTATTTCGGAGGGATTGTCACTTCTATTGCTTTGGCCTTGAACCATGGTGACACCCTCGCTCATTTACCTTCCCGAGCACCGACTTTGCTCACCTTGGACCATTGCAAGTCTGCTCATCTTATCCACGAGCGTGATGACGGCAAATTCCACCCGATGATACGGAACATTATTTATTATAACATTATTTTGCCCTGCAGGGACCGTATATACCCGCAAAACCGAGCCAATTGACTTTTTGACCTTGCAGCCCCCGAGGGCCATGCTCCTGTTCATGACGAACCACCTGTTGCTCCCGCAGACGAGATGCAAGAAGAGTTGGATCGAGCTGCACCAATCCTTGACATTCCAGAGTCTTCCTCCGCTCCACCTTCTCTCACTTTTGAAGACAATCTCCGAGCCATTCATCAGCAAAATCAAATGAATGCTGCTGTGGAGAGGAGACATCAGGAGCGGTACGACAGCTTATTCGCACAAAACGCTCAAATCCTGAGTGGTCAGCGCAGCATGAACGAGAAGCCAGATGAGACCCTGTGTGAGCTGAACGCCTTGCGGATGGATGTCACCTCCCTTGGTCCACAAAGCACTGATTCCGAGGCCACGCCCTCCAGAAGATCCCGCACCCGAAGTCGAGGTCGTGGTCATTAGTAGTTTCTATTTCCTTTTTCCTTTTGCTTTTTGTTGTTTTCCTAATGTAATTCGAATTTTTCCCCGCTGTTATATCACAACATCGAGACAATGTCTGATATAGTGTGGGAGGAGTACCGCATTTCAATTTAAACGAGTAATTTCCATTTCTTATGCTTAGTAATTTTTTGTTGTTTCTTTTTCTCCCCGCTTTATTTAGCCATACTAAAAAAAAAATTTGCTTTATTTTCGCATAGCCTTTATTACCTACCTCAACGAAATCCTAGTTAGGAGGCTGAGAACGGTTCAACAAGAACGATACGGTTATGACACCTTTGACTCCCTACTTAAGCGATCCGTTTCAATAACTGTTATACCAATATTTTGAGTTTTAGTCCTAAAATAACCCCCAATAGTTTATACTAGCAGTCGGCACCGTCTAAACACAAACCACGTGGAGAGCCGATGAATATAAGTGTTTGATGCCTTATCAATGATCTATCCTTCTTACCTCGCTGCTTACAAGAAAATTTTGTTGCATACGAGAAATGAACAAATAATGAAGGAAATCCATTATTGGTTGGTTCAGAGGTATCTGGTTCTGAACTTGGTAGGGCGTGCTACGGCTCGATCCCCCACAACCTCCAATTCGGATAAAATATGCGAAGGGTGGCCACATTCGTGTACCAGAACCCATGCTTAAAAGGATCAAAGTCACTAACCGGCTACTCCACTACGTGCGTGCAAAGGCAATGGGCTTAATGTGATTGCGCGAGAATGAAACAGGGTGAAATAGGTACAAGAAACTTTAAATTAAATTATAACGGAATAATTGAACGGTTTGTTTAAAACGGAAAGTCCACGACTAGCTTGTTGCTTGTGTCATTAGCGTATCGTTAGTTTTTTACTCAATTATCGGCAGAACTAGCATAAGATTTCCTATGATATTTTGAAACAAAAAGGTATACTAGGCATATGCGTCTATAAAAAAAATTAAAAAAAAACTTGTCCGACTTTTTCTTATTGTTTGTTTGCATGAGGACAAGCAAAGTTTTAAGTATGGGGGAATTTGATAACACGAAATCATATCATATATTTGCTATGAAATTAACCCGTTTTTACATCGCATTGACCCGTTTAACTCCCGAATATTCCGAGTTTTCATGTCGTTTTGCAGGTACCACATCTCTCAGGTCATATTAGCAGAGAACATCAAATAAACAAAGTTAACAACAAAGATCAGAAGAAAAAGGATCATTCTGCCAAAATCTGCAGACTTTGCTGCTATTACGGTCGTCATACATTAGCCACTGTCGTAAGGCACCACAAAGGCGTGTTACACCCGTCATAGCCTTGCCACGACCGTCACGCGCTGTTTGAGAAACTAAGCCCGTCACACAACTGCCATGATCGTAACACGCTATATTTCAAGTTATGCAGAACGTGGAGACGTGGGCAAGTAATGGAAGAGTCTTCACTGCTTCATGAATTCTCTCAACAACTCACGCCCACCTTCCTACTTTTTCTCAGCTTTTCAACCCAAAGCCCACGATGGATTTAAACTGCCAGTGTTATTTTTCTCTATAAATAGCAGGGATTCTAGAGAAGAAGACACACAGAGCATTATTCAGTCTAACCTTGCGGAAGCTCTGCCGAATTCGAAACCTTGCCTTTCTAGTTTTCATTTTGTTACTGCATTTTCTTATTCCCTTGTTACTTTACTGCCCAATAACAATTTCCAACATTAGGAAATTGTTATTCTAGTTAGGATTTGTTTTAAGCCACAAAATTCTTTTACTTTCCCAATTTCGAAGGTCCGAGTTTCCGATTTGTGGAAGAAGGACGTAGGAGTATTGCTTTATTTCAGGTTTTTATTACATTAAATTTTAGGCACAATTTAATTGTTTATTACAAGTTTTATTAATTAATTATTCAGAATGTTTGTTTTTCAATTCTTTGATTATGTTTGCTGTGAGTTTAATTTAATTACTATGGCTAGCTAGATTTCTCGTGTCGGTATGTAATAGTGATGACAGTAGGCGTGTAATCAATCTTAAGCTAAAACCTTAATAAACTTGAGTTCTGGTTATAACTTTTTATAATTAAAAATAAAACCTTTTTGTTACGAAAGTAAGAAAAGTAGAATAGGTTAGGGTCGAGACCACGAAAGTGTGAGGTTTTAACCGGATAGCTAAAGTTAGGCATTCGATTTAAATACAGCGAGAGCGCTTTAAAACGAATTAGATTTAATTAAGTTTTCAAAGAGTATTTTCTAAACACTTATGGACGTATAATCCGAGATAAGACCACAAAAGTGTGAGTTGAGGGTTTTTAAACTGATTATTTCTACGGACCAATTAAGTTAACCATCTTTATACGCTTAGGTACGATTAGATCTGCTTAGGTCCACTCTATTGCATACCGACCGCCTTATTATTATTCTTTTAAATCAATTAGTTTTACTTTCCCTTACCTCCCAAAAACCAAACGTGACAATATCCGCCTTAGCTAAATTAGCATACTTTCCTAGCACTAGAGTGATTACGAAGTCCCTATGGATTCGACATCTTTTTTATTACTACCGTGATAGACTGTGCACTTGCAGTTAAGATACCGTTAGACACATTAGGTCGATCGCACATCAAATATATATATATATATATATATATATATATATATATTCCTAAGATTTTGTTTGAAGTCAATATCTTTGAATTAGTTGATATATTTGCATTTCACGACAAAGTAATTCTCCCTAAGAATATGAGAAATCTGTTTAATTTAATACTATATTGTTTCTTTATGTCTCATATTTCTGCAGAACTTATTATAAAAAGTGTTCTTCAAAGTTCTTATAAAGAAAGAAAAATTCATGAAATTTGTTATTTTTATTTGCAATGAAGTCCTTGACAATTAGAGTATTTCTATTGCACCGTTACAAAAAATATTCATTGCGATATATCTCTAGAAGATGCACGTATACAATACTAATTGTTAGTGCATGAGGCACTTTTAGTGAAGAGAGAAAGAGAGAATAATAAAGGAGATAATGATTAGTATTATTGAATTGTACAAATAATGATACAGACTAAGACTATTTATGTATAACCCTAACTGGGCTTGAGTTTACACAACTTGGATTATATTTAAATATTAAATCAAATCAAATCTAATATTTTAACAAATCTAATCTAATATTTTAACAAATATAATTTAATATTTCAACACAACCACATAATACAAGTTGTTGAACATCCTCAAAAATAGTCAATCTGAATTATTCGTAATTTCTTTCCCAAATTTAGGAATCAGTCAATCTTCAATCATTTGGTGAAGATGTCAGCCAACTGTGCTTCACTTGAGAAATGCCTAACTTCAAGTTCACCTCGATTTACCTTTTCCCTTAAGAATTGAAACCTAGCTTCAATATGTTTACTTCTTCCATGTAGAAGTGGATTCTTCGCCAGATTTATAGCTGACTTGTTGTCCATTTGCAACACTAGCGGTTTCTTCACTTCAATAGTCATTTCTTCAAGTACTGATTTGATCCACATTGCTTGACAAGCACCATTGGAGCCTGATATATATTCAGCTTTGCAAGATAACGGTGCCACCACAGGTTGCTTCTTTGAACACCATGATATTGGGGCACCAAATACTTGAAAGAAATTGCCAATTGTGCTTCTTCGATCTTCCTTATCTCCACACCAATCAAGATCTGAAAAATAATTAACTATTGCTTCTTTATCTTCAAAATTTCCCGAAATAGTATTCCATAGTTTATCACCCTTCAAATATCTCAGGATTCTTCTTGCAGCCTTCATATGTGACACTCTTGGTTCACTCATATATCTGCTTACTAATCCGACAGCGAAACCTATATCAGGTCGACTATTGCATAAATACCTAAGAGATCCCACAATTTTCTTGAACAAAGTTACATCAACTTTGTCTTCCTCTCCATTCTTCTCCAACTTCACATTTGGTTCGACAGGTGAGGATGCGAGATTCTAATCATCCATTCTGAATCTCTTGAGTATCTCTTTGACATACTTCCTTTGATTTAGAAACATACCTTGCTTCGTTATTTGAAATTATCCTGTCAATTGATAATGTCTTAACATCTGTCTGAACATTGTGTTTTGTGTTGGGACATCAATCTTGACAACTATTTTAAAATGCCAGACTTTCAAAGTTACTAGATCAATGTAAGGGCTTTCTCTTTCAGCCGAAAATATAAGGAATTTGTTTCATTTAATGCTTTTGTGTTTATTTATATCTCATGGTTGTTCGTGTAGAGCCTGTTCTGAAAAATGTTCTATAAAGTTTTTCTAAATAAAGCAAAGTTCGTGAAATTTGTTATTTTCATTTGCAATGAAGTCCTTGATGATTTTTAATTGCAATGTTACACGAAATATTCATTGGGATTATATCTCTTGTAGAAAAGTTTTAATGTTAGAGATATTCTACATGACCTTGTACTAACAATACAAATGGCCGCACCCTATATTATTGTGCATTATTTTTTATGTAAGATTTCTCTATTTGAATATGGAACTTTAAGAGGAACACTATCTTTATAAGATGAATCAAGTTAATCTTCAAAGTATTCTATCAAAGGATCAAGAATTATAATTAAATTCTAAATAATATAAATCAAACACAATAGATTTTTTTTCCATTTTCATATATTAAATATATCTTTTGGAGTCATTAATATTAATAACCAAAAATACTGCCAATCAACTACATGACCATACAATGTCACGAGTTTATTATGAATATTTCAATAATAATTTATCATCAACTCATGAAGGCATGCATATCAAGTGATAAAAAATGTTATATATTTTAAAGATACAAACTTTGTAACTTTATACCTCTATTACATTTTTAATATTGTATCTATTATAAATTTATAATTCAATTTTTAATTAAAATATTTGCATACAATTTTGTAATGTTATATTATTATTTTTAGACAATTTTAGTTGGTATTATTACTTTGAATTTAACTTAAAAACATCATAATTATTATTTATTTATTTGATTTATTTTTACAGTATTTATTATCTTATGCACATATCTATAAAGATAAATGATATTTGTACAACCGATATGTTTATAAAAGCTTGAGTATTTACATTAAAAATATAAATAAGTTAAATCATCTATTATGACTTATTTATTAAAAAAAATTATTTAAATTTTATTTTATAAATTATAAAAATAAATAAATAACTTTTAATAGAGAAATAAAATAAATATAAAATACATCTAATTTCAAGATGATTTTTTTTATTACTACTGATATGAATTTTCTTATATGGATCATATGATTTTCAAATGATTTAGATAAAATTCTTCAATTTACACGGTCATATTGTGAAATATTTATTACGTGCGTATAAGTTTTTAGACACTTTTTACATAAATACAACCAACAAAAATTACATATTTGCACTCTATCCTATATGATTTCCCATCCTCTTTCGATGTATACTTCTACTGGTCATTTAAATATTGTATTATGGATCCAAATACCAAATCGAACTCTTGAAAACTATCACCGTGGATTTTATTATTTTTGAGTTTTGAAATTTCAAAGAGAATTTAATAGAGGTTTTTTAAAAAGAGTATATAACAGAAGATTTTATTATGATTTTATATTTATTATGTATTTTCTGTTTCCTATAAATATGACTTACATTGTACTTTAAATATTCACTCAAAAAGAGAATAATATAATTAACTCTCCTATTCTCTTTTATCTTCGCCATTGTTTTGTAATTGTCATAAGACATTATCAGCACATAGCTCTAACTATCAAAAGTATTGTTGATCTTGAAAAATTACAAAATGTGTATGTTATGTATAAAAATTATTGTTGATCTTGAAGGAATACAAAATGTGTATGTTATGTATCAAAAGTATTGTTGATCTTGTAGGATTACAAAATCGGTATGTGATGTAGTTCATGAAGAACAACTATTAAATATAATGTTGGTCTTGAAGCATTACAAAAAGAGTATGTTATGTAGTTCATGAAGAACCAAACATACTAATTTGTCATATAGTTATGAATAACATATAAATAATATTTAAATAATAGCAAAATCATATTATATAACTTCTAAAGAACTTATAAATATTATGAGCTTTTAAAAAATTTATAAAGCATTCTTAAAAGATAAAAAAAAAATTATAGAGATCTAGAATAATTTATAAAATATTTTTGGAGGATTGTAAATAAAAATATTATAAACTAGTCTCTGTAAAAAGTTGTAATTTTTTTTATCCTATCATATTCTAATTTTGTGATCATCCTGTTATATAATCTCACATGTAAAGAAAAAATAAATAATTATATTTTTGAGAAGTTTTATTTGTTTGTGTTAAAAATACCTTTATTGTCTCGATCATAACTCACGTTTAAGGATATGTTTTTTCATGTAACTATGTTATTCCTTAGTGGTCACTCATCTACTCTTTGGGCCCACTCTTTGAATGCCAATGGACATAAAATGGTTGCTTGTAGGTATGTCAAACATCTCTCTTTGATCATGCATTAAATTATTTTATGGCATGTTGACTCTAACGCCTTATGGCAATGATAATTTTTAAAGAATTTAATAAACAATATATGTTAAACAATATATAATTTAATGTACTTTAATAAACAATATATGTTAAAATATTCGTGAAACTTTTAATTTTTTTAATATTGTGAATTCTAATGCGTGAGTTAAATATTCAATTTTATTTTGAATTCAACATTTTTAATGGCTTGCAAGCTATGTACGTGTTCAAATTATTATAAATTCAATAAAATACTAATAAATTTAACAAAACTAGCTATATAGGGGTTTAGGTTATTACAAATTCAATAAAATACTAATAAAACACCACATTCTATACTATACAAAAAAATTTCGTATCATACACTTAACAAAAATATGAAATGCAATGAGGTGTTCACAGTACTTTTCTTTTGTTCTTAATTAACATTATTATTATTAGACAACAACAAAAAACATTATTGTTTTTATTATTATGGTCTTTGTTTAATTATTAATTCTTTTTTTATAGAATTAATTTTTAAATTCTTCCAAGCTGTATATTTTGATTGATGATTATGTATTATATTTTTCAAATAATCATTAATCTTTTATCCAGTGTTGCAGCTTGTAACTCTGGTACACATTTATCCGACTAAACCTTTGAATGGTACGAAGGCACAAAAAAGAAAATAACCAAAAAGTTACTAATCAACACACAAGCCTACTCAAGATAAGAAAGATTTAACTGTTTTATAATGTATGTTTTATTTTTAGATTCTTCAGTTAATAATCTTATTTAAATAATATTAATTTATATTTTGTAGGTCATGAATGATAATATTAGTGAAAATTTCCAGTCATTTAAAGATGAATTTGTATAGATATTTAGGTTTTTTTTATATATTAAATATAATATTTTTAAGAATATATATATATATATATATATATATTCTTAAGATTTTGTTTGAAGTCAATATCTTTGAATTAGTTGATATATTTGCATTTCACGACAAAGTAATTCTCCCTGAGAATATGAGAAATCTGTTTAATTTAATACTATAGTGTTTCTTTATGTCTCATATTTCTGAAGAACTTATTATAAAAAGTGTTCTTCAAAGTTCTTATAAAGAAAGAAAAATACAAGAAATTTGTTATTTTTATTTGCAATGAAGTCCTTGACAATTAGAGTATTTCTATTGCACCGTTACAAAAAATATTCATTGCGATATATCTCTAGAAGATGCACGTATACAATACTAATTGTTAGTGCGTGAGGCACTTTTAGTGAAGAGAGAAAGAGAGAATAATAAAGGAAATAATAATTAGTATTATTGAATTGTATAGATAATGATACAGACTAACGTTATTTATGTATAACCCTAACCGGGCTTGGGTTTACACAACTTGGATTATATTTAAATATTAAATCAAATCTAATCTAATATTTCAACAAATCTGATTTAATATTTCAACACACCCCCATAATCCAAGTTGTTGAACATCCTCAAAAATAGTCAATCTGAACTATTTCTAATTTCTTTCCAAAATTTAGGAATCAGTCAATCTTCAATCATTTGGTGAAGATGTCAGCCAAATGTGTTTCACTTGAGAAATGCCTAACTTCAAGTTCACCTTTTCCCTTAAGAATTGAAACCTAGCTATAATATGTTTACTTCTTCCATGCAGAAGTGGATTCTTCGCCCGATTTATAGCTGACTTGTTGTCGATTTGAAACACTAGCGGTTTCTTCACTTCGATAGTCATTTCTTCAAGTACTGATTTGATCCAAATTGCTTGACAAGCAGCATAGGACCATGATATATATTCAGCTCCGCAAGATGACAGTGCCACTACAGGTTGCTTCTTTGAACACCATGATATTGGGGCAACAAGTACTTGAAAGAAATATCCAGTTGTGCTTCTTCGATCTTCCTTATCTCCACACCAATCAATATCTGAAAAATTATTAACTATTGCTTCTTTATCTTCAAAATTTCGTCGAAATAGTATTCCACAGTTTATCACGCTTCAAATATCTCAGGATTCTTCTTGCAGCCTTCATATGTGACACTCTTGGTTCACTCATATATCTGGTTACTAAACCGACAACGAAGCCTATATCTGTTCGACTATTGCATAAATACCTAAGAGATCCAACAATTTGCTTGAACAAAGTTACATCAACTTTGTCTTCCTCTCTATTCTTCTCCAACTTCACATTTGGTTCGACAGGTGAGGATGCGGGATTCAAATCATCCATTCTGAATCTCTTGAGTACATACTTCCTTTGATTTAGCATCACACCTTGCTTCGTTATTTGAAATTATCCTATCAACTGATAATGTCTTAACATCTGTCTGAACATTGTGTTTTGCGTTGGGAGATCAATCTTGACAACTATTTTAAAATGCCAGAATTTCAAAGTTACTAGATCCATGCAAGGGCTTTCTCTTTCCATCAAAAATATAAGGAATTTGTTTCATTTAATGCTTTAGTGTTTATTTATAACTCGTGGTTGTTCGTGTAGAACCTGTTCTGAAAAATGTTCTTCAAAGTTCTTCTAAATATAGCAAAGTTCTTGAAATTTGTTATTTTCATTTCCAATGAAGTCCTTGATGATTTTTAATTGCAATGTTACAAGAATTATAATTAAATTCTAAATAATATAAATCAAACACAATAGATTTTTTTTCTTCCATTTTCATATATTAAATATAACTTTTGGAGTCATTAATATTAATCACTAAAAATACTGCCAATCAACTACATGACCATACAATGTCACGAGTTTATTATGAATATTTCTATAATAATTTATCATCAACTCTTGAAGTCATGCATATCAAGTGATAAAAAATGTTATATATTTTAAAGATACAAACTTTGTAACTTTATACCTCTATTACATTTTTAATATTGTATCTATTATAAATCTATAATTAAATTTTTAATTAAAATATTTGCATAAAATTTTGAAATGTTATATTATTATTTTTAGACAATGTAAGTTTTTATTATTACTTTGAATTTAACTTAAAAACATCTTAATTATTATTTATTTATTTGATTTATTTTTACAGCAGTTATTATCTTATGCACATATCTATAAAGATAAATGATATTTGTACAAACGATATGTTTATAAATGTTTGAGTATTTACAATAAAAATATAAATAAGTTAAATTACCTTTTATGACTTATTTATTAAAAAAATCATTTAAATTTTATTTTAGAAATTATAAAAATAAATAAATAACTTTTAATAGAGAAATAAAATAAATATAACATATATCTAATTTCAAGATGTTTTTTTATTACTACTGATATGAATTTTCTTATATGGATCATATTATTTTCAAATGATATAGATAAAATTCTTCAATTTACACGGTCATATTGTGAAATAGTTATTACCTGCGTATAAGTTTTTAGACGCTTTTAACATAAATACAACCAACAAAAATTACATATTTGCACTCTATCCTATATGAATTCTCATTCTCTTTCGATGTATAATTCTACTTGTCATTTAAATTTTATATTATGGATCCAAATCCCAAATCGAACTCTTGAAAACTATCATTGTGGATTTTATTATTTTTTAGTTTTGAAATTTCAAAGAGAACTAATAGAGGTTTTTTAAAAAGAGTATATAACAGAAGATTTTATTATGATTTTATATTTATTATGTATGTTCTGTTTCCTATAAATATGACTTACATTGTACTTTAAATACTCATTCAAAAAGAGAATAATATAATTATCTCTCCTATTGTCTTTTATCTTCGTCATTGTTTTGTAATTGTCATAAGACATTATCAGCACATAGCTCTAACTATCAAAATTATTGTTGATCTTGAAGGATTAAATAATGTGTATGTTATGTATCAAAATTATTGTTGATCTAGAAGGATTACATAATATGTATGTTATGTATCAAAAGTATTGTTGATCTAGTAGGATTACAAAATCGGTATGTGATGTAGTTCATGAAGAATAACTATTAAATATAGTGTTGGTCTTTAAGCATTACAAAAAGAGTATGTTATGTAGTTTATGAAGAACCAAACATAATAATTTGTCATATAGTTATGAATAACATATAAATAATATTTCAATAATAGAAAAATCATATTATATAATTTCTAAAGAACTTATAAATATTATGAGTTTTTAAAAAATTTATAAAGCATTCTTAAAAGATACCAAAATAAAATATTATAGAGATCTAGAATAATTTATAAAATATTTTTGGAGGATTGTAAATAAAAATATTATAAACTAGTCTCTGTAAAAAGTTGTAATTTTTTCTATCCTATCATATTCTAATTTTGTGATCATCCTCTTATATAATCTCACATGTAAAGAAAAAATAAATAATTATATTTTTGAGAAGTTTTATTTGTTTGTGCTAAAAATACCTTTATTGTCTCGATCATAACTCACGTTTAACGATATGTTTTTTCATGTAACTATGTTATTCCTTAGTGGTCACTCATCTACTCTTTGGGCCCACTCTTTGAATGCCAATGGACATAAAATGGTTGCTTGTAGGTATGTCAAACATCTCTCTTTGATCATGCATTAAATTATATTATGGCATTTTGACTCTAATTCCTTATGGCAGTGATAATTTTTAAAGAATTTATTTTTCTCCTATGAGTTAGAATATCTACAATAATATTTATCAAAGTTGTTTTGAGTTCCTTTAATTTATAATTTAATGTACTTTAATGAACTATATGTTAAAATATTCCTTAATATTTTAATTATTTTAATATTGTGATGAGTTAAATATTCAATTTTATTTTGAATTCAACTTTTTTAATGGTTTGCAAGTTATGTACGTGTTCAAATTATTATAAATTCAATAAAATACTGATAAATTTAACAAAACTAGTTATATAGGTGTTTAGGTTACTACAAATTCAATAAAATACTAATAAAACACAACATTCTATACTATAGAAAAATTTACGTATCATACACTTAACAAAAATATGAAATACAATGAGGTGATCACAGTACCTTTCTTTTGTTCTTAATTAATGTTATTATTATTAGACAACAACAAAATACATTATTGTTTTTATTATTATTGTCTTTGTTTAATTATTAATTCTTTTTTTATAGAATTAATTTTTAGATTCTTCCAAGCTGTATATTTTGATTGATGATTATGTATTATATTTTTCAAATAATCATTAATCTTCTATGCAGTGTTGCAGCTTGTAACTTTGCTACACATTTATCCGACTATACCTTTGAATGGTACGAAGGCACAAAAAAGAAAATAACCAAAAAGTTACTAATCAACACACAGTCCTACTAAAGATAAGGAAGATTTAACTATTTTATAACGTATGTTTTATTTTTAGATTCTTCAGTTAATACTGTTATTTAAATAATATTACTTTATAATTTGTAGGTCATGAATGATAATATTAGTGAAAATTTTCAATCATTTAAAGATGAATATGTATAGATGTTTAGGTTTTTTTTATTGATTAAAGACAATATTTTTAAGAATATATATATATATATTCTTAAGATTTTCTTTGAAGTCAATATCTTTGAATTAGTTGATATATTTTCATTTCACGACAAAGTAATTCTCCCTGAGAGTATATGAAATTTGTTTCATTTAATACTATAGTGTTTCTTTATGTCTCATATTTCTGTAGAACTTATTATAAAAAGTTATCTTCAAAGTTCTTATAAAGAAAGAAAAATTCATGAAATTTGTTATTTTTATTTGCAATGATGTCCTTGACAATTAGAGTATTTCGATTGCACCGTTACAAAAAATATTCATTGGGATATATCTCTAGAAGATGCACGTATACAATACTACTCGTTAGTGCGTGAGACACTTTTAGTGAAGAGAGAAAGAGAGAATAATAAAGGAAATAATGATCGGTATTATTGAATTGTACATATAATGATACAGACTAAGACTATTTATGTATAACCCTAACTGGGCTTGGGCTTACACAACTTGGATTATATTTAAATATTAAATCAAATCTAATCTAATATTTTAACATATCTAATTTAATATTTCAACACACCCCCATAATACAAGTTGTTGAACATCCTCAAAAATAGTCAATCTGAATTATTCCTAATTTTTTCCCAAATTTAGGAATCAGTCAATCTTCAATCATTTGGTGAAAATGTCAGCCAACTGTGCTTCACTTGAGAAATGCCTAACTTCAAGTTCACCTCGATTTACCTTTTCCCTTAAGATTTGAAACCTAGATTCAATATGTTTACTTCTTCCATGCAGAAGTGGATTCTTCGCCAGATTTATAGCTGACTTGTTGTCCATTTGCAACACTAGTAGTTTCTTCACTTCGATATCCATGATATTGGGGCACCAAATACTTGAATGAAATATCCAATTGTGCTTCTTCGATCTTCCTTATCTCCCCACCAATCAACATCTGAAAATAATTAACTATTGCTTCTTTATCTTCAAAATTTCGTCAAAATAGTATTCCACAGTTTATCACCCTTCAAATATCTCAGGATTCTTCTTGCAGCCTTCATATGTGACACTCTTGGTTCACTCATATATCTGCTTACTAATCCGACAGCGAAACCTATATCAGGTCGACTATTGCATAAATATCTATGAGATCCCACAATTTTCTTGAACAAAGTTACATCAACTTTGTGTTCCTCTCCATTCTTCTCAAACTTCACATTTGGTTCGACAGGTGAGGATGCGGGATTCGAATCATCCATTCTAAATCTCTTGAGTATCTCTTTGACATACTTCATTTGATTTAGCATGATACCTTGCTGCGTTATTTGAAATTATCCTATCAACTGATAATGTCTTAACATCTGTCTGAACATTGTGTTTTGTGTTGAGACATCAATCTTGACAACTATTTTAAAATGCCAAACTTTCAAAGTTACTATATCAATGCAAGGGCTTTCTCTTTCAACCGAAAATATAAGGAATTTGTTTCATTTAATGCTTTAGTGTTTATTTATATCTCGTGGTTGTTCGTGTAGAGCCTGTGCTGAAAAATGTTCTTCAAGGTTCTTCTAAATAAAGCAAAGTTCTTGAAATTTGTAATTTTCATTTGCAATGAAGTCCTTGATCATTTTTAATTGCAATGTTACAAGAAATATTCATTGGGATTATATCTCTTGTAGAAAAGTTTTAATGTTAGAGAAATTCTACACGACTTTGTACTAACAATACAAATGGCCGCACCCTATATTATTGTATGTTATTTATTATGTAAGATTTCTCTATTTGAATATGCAACTTTAAGAGGAACACTAAGATGAATCAAATTAATCTTCAAAGTATTCTATCAAAGGATCAAGAATTATAATTAAATTCTAAATAATATAAATCAAACACAATAGATTTTTTTTCTATTTTCATATATTAAATATAAATTTTGGAGTCATTAATATTAATCACCAAAAATGCTGCCAATCAACTACATGACCATACAATGTCACGAATTTATTATGAATATTTCTATAATAATTTACCATCAACTCATGAAGGCATGAATATCAAGTGATAAAAAATGTTATATATTTTAAAGATACAAACTTTGTAACTTTATACCTCGATTAGATTTTTAATATTGTATCTATTATAAATCTATAATTAAATTTTTAATTAAAATATTTGCATACAATTTTGTAATGTTATATTATTATTTTTAGACAATTTTAGTTGTTATTATTACTTTGAATTTAACTTAAAAACATCATAGTTATTATTTATTTATTTGAATTAACTTTACAGCAGTTATTATCTTTTGCACATATCTATAAAGATAAATGATATTTGTACAAACGATACGTTTATAAAAGCTTGAGTATTTATGAAATCACTCGGCTGAATCTCTGACTGATAGAATGTGTATCAATAGAGTCTCCATCGAACGTATTTTATCTCACGAAGGAGAAAGGAAAACATCGAGTAAACCTGAAGGGAGAAATTGCGGTCCTATGACCGAGAGATCAAGAGAATCTAGGTAAGGGAGTAAGTTACGCGAGGGGAAGAGATTAGCACCCCACACGCCCGTAGTACTCTACGGTATCCACTTTCTACTTCTAGCTAAAGGGTGTGTTATATCTATCTATGATTAATCACTATCATGCATGCAAAAGAAAAGGGAAAATAAAGAAACCACGGGGAAAAGAAGGAAGTATTTACAAAGTTTGCTCGATCGAGCCCCGTGACAAGATGTCTACGTATTCCCGCGTACAATGGGAAAGTCAGAGCGCCGTAGTTCGGCTCACTTGTTTTGGTGGGTTTTGTGTTTTTTACTTGCGAAAAGGTTTTAAACACAAAAGAAAAACACACAAAGGAGAAAAAGTTTGTGTTGGTTAGTTGCTTTTACCTTGAGAAAGGAGTTCAAACCATTATTAAGTGTTTTGTTTTCAAAGGGAAAAGAAAAGCAAGTTTTAGTTTTATTACATGCAAAATGAAAAAAGATTAGCAAAACAAAAGGGATACTAGCTAAGTATTAACCCTAATGTTGACATGCAAAAGATGGGCCTATGGTCTAAGAAGCAAGGAAATCTCTACCTATGTTGACATGCAAAGAATGTAAATTCTAACGTCTAGGCTAGAGAACCTGGAAAAAAACAAGCAAACAAGCATAATCCATAAGTAGGATTGCCCTAAACGGGTCTTTAAATAAACCAGAGGGGTTCCTGAACATGCTCCAACTACGGAAGCCCCATCATGCATCTCTATTTCTACTTCTCATGGCAAAAGAAAGCTGTAAAGCCCTACTTCTCATGATATCTAGGAAAGTTGTAAGAGAATGCAATAAATGGTGTAGAAACTACCGAACGAATATAGAATTCGAAGAGCACTGCGAGCTAAAGAAATACTCCGGAAAACTTCAAGTACTACAGCCATGCAATAAGAGTAAATCGGTGAGATTTGTTCAAAGCATCGAAAACAAGAGGAGTACGTGTCGATACGCATACGAAGCGATAATGCCTGCAAGAACAACATTAGGCCGAACAAAACAAGATAGGAAGGGTGCGCACGTGGGTGTACAAGCTCAAAACACCTGCAAGAAGGGAGTTAGACCCAAAAAGCAAGTAAAAGAGTGCATGCGTATGCATGCAAACATCGGAGAAATGTGTCGTATGTATGTGCAACACAAGCCCCTGCATCAAATAGGACTCAAATAGTAGCAAGGCATGGCTAGAGCACCTACTGTTTGATGTTAGAATCAAGAAAGAATAGAAAAATGCACCAGCACAGGCCGCGCTAAACCTGCTATACCGCGCTTCCCAAAAAGAGGCCAACACGCGTAGCGTACCCTAGACCGCACTAAGCACGACCTGCAAAACAAAAAGTTAGAATATTTGGCGCTTAGCGCGCTCCTGGTGGCGCTAAGCGCAACCTGCAACCTGCAAAAAAATTCAATTCATACTATTAGGCCATGATCTCATGACAAATAGAATCCAAATGAACATGCGAGGTATGCAAATTGAATCGATAAAACTAATGTTCATAGATGAGGAGTACATGCATGAACATGCGAGGAATGCAAATCAAATCGATAAGACTAATGTTCATGGATGAAGAGTACATGCATGAACATTCCAAGAATGCAATTGAAATTCACAATTCTAATGTTCATTTGAAGATGAATGCATGAACATGCCAAGAATGCAAGTGAAATTCACAATTCTAATGTTCATTTGAAGATGAATGCATGAACATGCCAAGAATGCAAGTGAAATTCACAATTCTAATGTTCATTTGATATAAATGCAAGCGATCCAGGCTTTCTAGAGGCATGGGAAACCTTCATTCGAACCAAGGTTACTCATTAACACAAACCCCTAGAATGCATATGCAATGGATTCATGTATAATGGATGGTGTTCCTAATGATCGAGACACTTGGATGTCTACATGTCAAATGCAAATTATGCCTAAAATCATCATGAATCAACGCAATCAAATCAAACTAAATGCTCTCTAATGCATGAACATGCGGTAGATGATGCAAGATGCATGAATTTATGACTCGTATACAAGGAAGACACAAATGCACGAGGATATATGCATGCTATGTATAGAATCCTTATTCCGACACAAATAAGGCGGCAAAATCCAATTCAAATCAAGGAATTCTAGAGTACAAGTTCAAGATCCAAAATCTACATTGAATTTGCATGCAATTTCAGTATTCAATTTCAAGAAAAGTTGAAAATTAAGAACAGCTTAAAATAAGTGCTTATTTGAACACAACACTTACTTGAACTTGAAGTTTGAATCAAATTGAAGAGGAATTCCATGTGCTCTTCAAAGAAAATACCAAATCAGTAGCGAATTGATGATAATCTTTTGAATTAGCCTTGAATTCTTGAAGAAAACTTGAGGTCTTCAATGGAGGATTGAGGAAGATGAAGGAGAAATCCTTGAATCTTGCAATTGTAGAGAAAATCAAGATGAAATCGTTCCTTCCATAGTTGATTCGAGCGGAAGAAGGAGATGAAGATGAAGATTCAAATAAGAGAAGTTGCGATGGAAGAAAACCAGAAATTGTAGGGCGCTTAGCGTCGTGAGGGTGTTGGACAGAGGTCCCAGAATGCTGTGGTGGTTGCTTGGAGGAAAAGTTGAAGTTTTAACTTTGTTCTTGAGTTTTGCTTTGGATTTGAGAGAATTAGAGTGTAATTGATGGTGAAAATTAAGCAAATGATTGTGTTGTTGTGATTTTTGAAGAGGAAAATCTATTTATAGTTTTAGGAATTGGGCCTAAGAACCATAATCAAGCCTAAATCATGATTATCCAAATAATTTTCGTGATTAATCCAAAACAGCCAAATCCGTGTGGAATTTGGAGTCGGAATATAAACGAAAAGTGTCCGGAATGCGATTTTACTTGCGTGAATCAAAATCCCGACTTGATCCAGTGAACGGTCAAGAAAATATGAATTTTTGAAGTTTCAGCACCATTTTAGACAACTAACACATGCAAAATTTTATTTGTGCGCTTCTGAGAAAACGCCTCGAACGAGGATCCTCTGATCAAAATTTGCAAATGAGTATTTGTGCAACAACCGAATCTGACGAAATTTGTGAACTTTTGGAATTGGTCCCATCTCGTTTCGATGAAAATCGAGTGAGATATGACTTTTCGAACTTTGCGTATCAGATAAAAAATTGCTCGGTTTAGCTCGAAACCAACTTCAAAGAATGAAATTCTGGTACTGATTGGTGAGGAGTCAGCTCCTGAGTTGCAAATAAAAGTTGTAGGGGACTTCGACATGGAATTTTAGAAACGGTTGTCGCTCAATTCTGAGTTTCCAGCTAGGAGATAAAGATTGTTTAGCGGGCGGAACGCGCAGTTCAGCATTAAGATTTAGCTTAATCCACTAGAGAAAACCGTTTCTTTGAGGACCTTCCTCACAAAGCCTGCTCTTGACCTTCAAACGAAAGTTGTAGACAATAATGGGAGGGACCTGCTCATCAAAAATCAACAGAAAATACACAAGGAGATGAGAGATACACCTTTGGGAGTGCCCAAAATGCACCGAAAACCCGAAATCTACTTTATTAAGAAAAAGGCGAGTAAACTTTTTTTGGTTGCCATTTGGAATACCTTGCACCTGGTAATCCTCATGATCAATGCTTATGCATGCGGCTACATGTATATTTATGCAATTGGGTTATAAGCCAAAAGCGCGGAAAAGAAGAGGGTAAATTTTGGGGTACAACAACTGCCCCTATTCAATCATCCTCGAGCTTGAGAGCAAGGTTGGCATCTGCCTTCGGGACGACCAGGTGTGAGGTGATTGAATACCGAAACGGACTCGAAAATTTACGCTATAAATCCCAAGATCTTCACTGGGGAAGAAAAATGTTGCATCAAAGCTTAACTGGGTCACAACAAGAAGCACATAATAAATGCTGAATTATGCGAAGACAGGTACAGGTGCATTCTTGACCCAAAAGAAGAGTTGGCCTTTACCCAATTCAATCCACAATGTCAGAGGAGAGCTGACATGCAAGCGGAAGCAAAGACTAGATACGATAACCAGACTAACCACATTACGCAGACGAATTGGGCGGGTATGTGATGCAAAGACCGGAAAACGCCGATTAGACTTTACGAACGAGAGAAACAAGTGTATTCTTGCTCTCAAGAAAATATCCACAATGTCAGGGGAGAGATGACATGCAAGTGGAAGCAAAGACTAGATACAGCGATTAGGCTAACCATATTACACCGATGGATTGGGCGGGTCTGTGATGCAAAGGCTAAAAAGTGCTGATTAGGCTTTACGGACTCAGAACGTTGTACTCTGAGGGGAGAGACAAGTGTATTCTTGTTCTCGAGAAGGTACAGGGGAAGAACGTGTCCTAAGGACGTTGCACCAGGGGATGTGCTGGTAGTTTCAACGAAGACAGAGACTGGAAACGCTAAGTAGACTCCTCACACAACACAGAGTAACTTGTATTATACGTATAGGAGAGAGAGTAATACTTAAACCTGTTCAAGAATTGGTAGCGAATCAACTCTTGTGCGAAAGGGAGAAAACAAGTGCAGGGCTTGCTTTCAAAGCTGAAGACGTGTTGCACCAGGGTAAGAACTGGCAGTTTCAACACCACTCATGAGATAATGGACATATTGCGCCGGGGGACACCGGGACGCAACGGATTCCAAGAGAAACAGGATGTCACTAGGGATGACAAATACGTTCCTGGCTATAAAATGCATGAGTTTCCTAGGAAATGATACAATTGCTATGCTGTATGCTTGCGAGAATATATAAAATGAATAGGGTAACGACCCGGGTTACCGGATCATCCAATTGAATCGGAAGGCTCCACAGGGAATAAAACATTAATAAGCGACCGAAAATCAATCAGAGCAATCTGAACTTTGCCTGATAAGCCTGTTGAGGAGTTGAAACCATGAGAAACTTGTTTGTTAGATAGAGACCCGCTGAGGAATAAAGGAGATATTTGAATAAGTTTTCCACCGTTACCCGTTACAAATTCAGATGGGGAGACAACGATGCACTACCTCACTGGGGATACCGAGAAAAAAGAGTTCAACTCCAGTTGGGAAAGAACCTAAAGTAGACTGGCACTCAAACCAAGGTTACTGAAGGATGCGAACCTACTGGGGATAATCGTCCGTGAACAAAGGCTCACACCATCTTCACAGGGGATAAGGGAATGCAACACACTGGAGGTTTCGATGAACATCCGTTGGGGAACTTCAACCAAAACAGACATCGCTGGCTCGTACTGAAAACCGATGCGCCGCATGGCAATGCCCTCGTCTAAGGCAGCATTGGGAAGGAGAGAAAAAAGTCTCCAACGAGTATAATAAGTTTCTGAAGATCATTTATGTCCGAAGATAGACCCGCAGGGAGACACAACTGGGGAAATACCCAGGAGGACCCTGATTGATCCTTGCGTTGGTGCATCCAAATATCTGTCAACATGGGAGAATTCCTGCAATACAACGTTAGTGGAGAATCCCTGACATGATGCGACAAGCTTGTTTACCATCCAGGTCACCCAAGTCTTATAATAATATTCAAAAGCTTCTGATCATGGTAAAACCGGCAATGTTTATATATGCAAAACTTTACCACAAAACATTGAACGTCCTTTGCAAACAAATCAGTAAATGCAAGAAATTAATTGACAAGCAAAACTCATTTTATTGATTGAACATAAGCCTGTGAATAGGCAAGTATAATAGGAGGCAATTCCTGAAATGAGGCAATTGTAAAAGTAAAATAAGAGGAAAACTAAAATGCATGGCAATGCGACAATGAATCCTCATAGGGTTTCAACCCTGCTATCACTCCTATAACCCCCAACTATCTCATCACTTCGCTTTTTTCGAAAAAGGTGATTGGCTTGATCACTGCCCTTCAGAGTAAATCGAAATGTTACCACAAGGTGCGACCGTTGATCAACTAAACATGCCTATGCATAATATCTCTTGACTACGTCCGCATTCACGGGTAGTGGGAAATCTTCTCCATCCATGGTTGCGAGCATCATGGCGCCACCCGAGAAAACTTTCTTCACCACAAACGGCCCTTCATAATTCGGTGTCCACTTGCCCCGAGGGTCTCCCTGGGGAGAATTATTCTCTTTAGCACGAGATCACCAGGTTGATAATTTTGAGGTCGCACCCTCTTGTCATATGCTCTTTTCATCCTCTGCTGATAAATTTGCCCATGGCCGACATCTGCCAACCGTTTCTCATCAATGAGGCACAACTGGTCTAAGCGGTTTCGCACCCACTCGTCTTCATCAAGCTCTACATCTTTCACGATTCTTAATGAAGGGATCTGAACTTCGATTGGAAGCACGACATCCATGCCATAAACAAGCAAAAAGGGGGTTGCCCCTGTTGAGGTGCGAGTGGTGGTCCTGTAACCATGCAAAGCGAAAGGCAACATCTCATGCCAATCTCGATAGGTTACTACTATTTTCTTTACAATCTTCTTAATGTTCTTATTCTCCGCTTCAACAGCTCCGTTCATCTTCGGGCGGTATGGGGACGAATTGTGGTGCTTAATCCTGAAGGACTCACAAAGCTCCTTCATCATCTTGTTGTTAAGATTTGACCCTTTATGCGTGATAATCTTGTCAGGAATCCCATAACGGCAGATGATATTATGCTTGATAAACCGGGCGACAACCTATTTGGTGACGCTTGCATAGGAGGCTGCCTCAACCCATTTGGTGAAGTAATCTATTGCAACCAGAATGAAGCGATGTCTGTTGGACGCCGTTGGCTCAATCTTTCCGGTCATGTCGATGCCCCACATAGCAAATGGCCAAGGAGAGGTTAAAACATTCAAGGGCGACGGTGGCACATGCACCTTGTTGGCATACTTGGCTTTTGTAACAAACCCAGGCATGATTAAAACAATCGACCTCCATGGTTGACCAGTGATACCTAGCTCACAAAATCTTTATAGCCATAGTGTGCCCACTGGAATGAGTTCTGAATGAGCCCTCGTGCATCTCTTTGATGATCTTTGCGGCTTCATCTTTACCAACGCATCTGAGCAACAACCCGTCATGATGTCTACGGTATAGCACACCGTTGTTGAGGAAGAACTTCGCCATGAATCTTCTCAAGAACTTATTATCTATCACAGAAGCTTCCTCTAGATACTCTTGAGTCTCAAGATATCGCTTGACATCGTAGAACCAAGGATTGCCATCTTTCTATGCTTCAGTCTCAAAACGAAAGGTTGGCTCATCCAATCTCTGAATGGTTATCAAAGGCGCTTCATTAGCCCATTTGACCTTAAACATGGATGCTAGGGTAGCCAAAGCATCCGCCAGGTTATTAACTTCTCGTGAGATGTGATCGAAAGTGATCTCCTCGAAGTAAGGAATAAATTTCATTACATGCTCCCTGTAATGAATCAGATTTGGGTGACGAGTCTCCCAATCGCCGCTACTTTGGAAAATCACAAGTGCAGAGTCTCCATACACTTTCAGATGCTTAATTCTCAAGTCAATCTCCGCCTCGATACCAAAGATGCAAGCCTCATATTCGGCCATGTTATTGGTGCAATCAAAGCAGATTCGAGCTGTGAACAGGATATGATGACCATCCGGAGTAGTGATTACCGCACCAACACCATTGCCTAACGCATTAGAGGCTCCGTCAAAAACCAGAGACCATTTGGATTCCGATTCGGGTCCCTCTTCTGGACCTGGGATATTACAATCCCGAATATATATAATATCCTCGTCAGGAAATTCAAACCTCATCGGATGATAATCGTCCATCGGTTGGTGGGAAACATAGTCTGCCAATACACTACTCTTGATAGCTTTCTGAGTAGTATATTGGATGTCATACTCTGTCAAGATTATTTGCCACCTGGCGATCCGAATTGTCAAAGATGGCTTCTAAAATATGTACTTGATCGGATCCATCTTGGATATCAATAAGGTTGTGTGGGTCAACATATACTGCCTTAGTCGGCGAGCAGCCCACGCTAAAGCACATCAAGTTTTCTCGAGCAGTGAGTATTTGGTTTCACCGTCGATAAACTTTTTTCTTAGGTAGTATATTGCATGCTCTTTTCGACCAGACTCGTCACGTTGGCCCAGCACGCACCCCATTGAGCCTTCGAGCACTGTCAAATACATGATCAACGACCTACCCTCCACGAGAGGCATGAGAATTAGAGGTTCCTGCAAATACTCTTTTATCTTGTTGAACGCGACTCAACAATCGTCATTCCACCTGACCAACTAATCATTTCTTAACAATTGGAAAATAGGTTCACATGTGGCAGTCATGTGAGAGATGTAGTTTAACCTTCCTAGAAAGCCACATACCTCTTTCTCAGTTCTTGGTTTAGGCATTTCTTGAATTGCTTTTACTTTAGCAGGGTCAACCTCGATGTCTCTTTCACTTACAAAAAAGCCTAACAGCTTGCCAGATCGTACACCAAACGTACATTTATTTGGATTTAGCCTCAATCTGAATTTCCTCAATCTGAATTTCCTCAACCGATCAAACAACTTCATCCCGAGATTTAGCAATCATGTCGTCGACATATACCTCAATCTCTTTATGAATCATATTGAAACACCCGGCCGAAAAATCAAAGCATATAACTATATATCAATGAAGTCGTCATCGAACGTTTTTTTATCCCGTCAAGAGGGAAAGGTAAACATCGAGTAAACCTGAAACGGATAAATCACGGTCTTGCGACTGAGAGATCGGGTAAGGAAGTCTGTTACGCGAGGGGAAGGGATTAGCACCCCACACGCCTGTAGTACTCTACGGTATCCACTTTTACTTTCTATCTAATGGGTGTAAAGGTCTAACTATATCTGTATATGGTATAATGCATGCAAAAAGGAAAAGAAGAATAAAGAAATAAAAGAAAATAATAAAAGAAAGAAAACACGGGGAAAAGAAGGAAATATTTACAAAGGTTGCTCGATCTAGCCCCGCGACAAGATGCCTACGTATTCCCTCGTGCAATGGGAAAGTAAGAGCGCCGTAGTTCGGCTTACTTGTTTTGGTTGGTTTATGTTTTTTAGATTAGCAGACGAAATAGAAAACGATGACGAAACAACTCCATGATGACGGAAAATCAGCTACAGACGGGATGACGAAACATCGGCAGACGAGATGACGAGACATCAGAAGGCGGGATGAGAAAACATCAGAGGATGAGATGACGAAACATCAGAAGATGAGATGACGAAACATCAGAAGATGAGATGGCGAGATATCATAAGATGAGATGACGAGACATCAGAAGATGAGATGACGAGACATCAGCAGCAGGCAGGACGACGAAACATCCTAAAAGTAATCGGTTTGTATCTTTTACTTTAGAAAAAGTTTCATATTATTAGAGTGTTTTAATGCACTTGACAAAACAAGATTTTAATTTTAAGGATGCAAAAGGATAAAGGTAAAATGGTTAAGGGAAACTAACCTATTTCTCATCCTAATGTTATCATACAAAATTGATCCTAAGTTATGGATATAAACAAGGGGAAGAATCTACCTAAAGTTATCATGCATGGATGCCTAACTCAATGTCTAAAATCGATAACTAACCTAATAGAGTAAAACTAAGGGGAATATATAAAATCAATCATCTTGGTTAGAAAACCATGTGAGAAGAGGGGTAGAATCAATTAAAGTACTTTGGCAAAAGAACGCAGACTAAGCACTAACAAGTGCTAAGAAAAAGAAAAGAAGAAGAAGAAGATGTGGTGGAATCAAGTGAATGATGTTCATACAAAGTGTCATGTGAAGTGAGGTCATTAGACACAACATTCATTTACAAAGTTTATACAAACATTTTACAAACATCAAACATCACTATAAACATACACATACAAAGTTAATTCACAAACTAGGTCGAAACTAGTCCTAAAGGCATACGAAAAGCTAATTGTGCGAAGCATTAGACTTAGAAGAAGTTAATGGACAATTAAAGAATAAAATGAAATAAAAGTCAGTAGCTAAACATGTTAATGTTTCATTTACATTATACAAAAAAATCACAAAGATTCAAGAACAAAAAAATCTACCAAATGTGCGTAACATGCAACGATCGCGTGTAGTGAAGTGAATCTAAGTGTGTGAGACTTATGATATGCAAAGAAGGTGTCAAGATGAAGTGATTACAGTACCAAAATCATATGAAAAAATTAATAACCAAATCATAAAGAAAATCTCATAAAAAGATCAATTACAACATTAGTGCGAAAACTAGTCGAAATTCTTAACCTAGGAAGTGTTTACAAGTTAAAAGAAGCCATGGGAAGGCAAAGATGAAAAGAGATAAACCAAGAAATACCAAGATACACAAATTAAAGTAGCAAACACATTATTTCATCAATTAGATCATTCAAATATGCATTCTAAGGATTCACAAACAAAACACTTAAGAAAAATGCATTCAGTTCATACAAGTGCGGGCAAACGTGTGTGCCGTGTGTGTGCGTGTGTGTGTGCTTGAGCATACTTGTGATAAGTGTCACATGATGGTGGGATCAGAAGCAACACATAATGAGGAAATACTCATGCTATACACTATCAAGTTACAAGATATTCCAAATTGCGCATATACAATACTAACACAAAAAAACTAGTTAAGAACTTGACCTAGGATGCAACTAGAAGTCGAACGAAGCATGGTTAATGCATGAAGGAAAAGGAATAAACCTCATAGAATAAAAAGACATGGAAGACAGTAGATAGCATGGTAATAATACATTATCATCATATACATAATCATCATGAGGATTCACAAACAAAGGAAACTAAGAGAGCCTAAGTATGCATCTAGAAGTGTGTAGTGAAATGTGCCTAGACATGCAATTGTGAACATGCTTAGTGGTGTCATATTTGAGTGAAGTCAATGATGGACACATAGAGATTAAATTCATGTTAGACACAAACTAATTACAATCACCTCAAAAGAAAACCTACACAATGAAGCATCTAAGAGTCAAATGAAGCATGGGATTGCATAGATGAAGAGACATGAACATTTAGAAGATGGAAAACAATGAAGATCAGTGGTTATCGTGGTAGAGATGCACTCATGTGATATACACAATCATCATAACCTTTTCATGAGCAACTTTCAATAAGAAAACATGAATGTGCATCATAGAAATGTGTGATGGAAAGTGTTTGTGTGTGTATTCAAACATGCTTGTGTCAAGTGTCATATACAAGTGAGATCAGTGATGAGAACATAAATAGGATGTTCACACAAACACAAAATAATTATCATACATCACAACCATTCATGGTACAAAGGTTAGCAATGGAAAAGGTTGATTCTAAACCCTAGAGTGAAGTTTAAGCAAGCATACAAGTTAGTGAGCCAAACATGGTGAAGAGGCAAGGTGAGAAAGGTAATGGGACACACAAGGTCAGTAGCATAAGACTTAAGTAAACTATAAACAAATGCATTTCAATCAAGGTAAAGAGCTTACACACAAAAGTACATCAAATTGGGGTTTGAAAACATCTAAACTAGTTAAACATGACACTTAAGAAAGATTAAACAAAATAGTTTTAATTAGAAAATTAAAACCATGTGTGACTTGTGTCATAGGTTCAACTCAAGATATGATTCATGAGCAACCAAATGTATGAGATGAGACTACACTACACAAACAAATCACCTATTTGATGAACAAAATCATCTAATATAAATACCACCTATCTTAAATCAAACAACATTGATTAAGATTATGTAGGAAGGGAATGATGTCTTGTATGTCATAAGGGGATGATAGAACCCTCATAAGATGATTGTTATGAGCTCAAAGTAATGTTGATTGAAGCAACATACCTCAAACATCATGAACCTATAATCCCTTAAGGTATTGTCCAACCAAAAATTAGAAGAGAAAGAAGATTTAGCTATTTTAGGTCATCATGATGATCTTATAATTGAATACAAGCCAATGAATCAAAGAGCATGGAAATAATGATTACATAATGCACAAGGTCAGAAGCAAAATTTAAGAATTCAATTAGAATTGGATCACTAATGTCCTAAAAGGTACACATGATACAAATGTTACAACTATAGCTACAAGGTGATGACATCTTAGCAATTATACTACCATGAGTTGTGCAAGTTAGGGATCTTAAATGAATCAATCAAACTGGAATCAAAGCCCTAAACATGCCATGAGGATAAGATAAATAAATGAGAAGAAAACTCCTAAGAGATTGCATGAATGCATCCCTCATATCTCACAATCCATCCAAAACAACCCAATGATGACACACCTTCTAACTAAAGGATCAAGATGATCCAATTAGTTCAAATGTCTCTCAAGTATTTAGGAGACTATCCTTGAGGTTATCATACCCCTAAGCATCAATTAGAAACATAAATTGCATAAAGAAAATGGTCTAAGAATCAAAGCATCCATAAATTAGGGTTTTAGGAGACCATGCAAATTCTATGCTCAAGGTAGAAACCAAATGATCAACATGTAATTTCCAATAAATAAAAACATGTTTGCATACCAATAGAGCATTCAAATGATCATCACATACCCAAAGATTGGCCTTAAATTATGTCCATACGCTTCAAATTGAAGCTAGACTCAATTACACTAGGCCAAAGGACATGTTCACTTTGGAAATTCTATAAAAATAGAAAAAATGGGATATAAAATCCAAGAAAAAATGAACCAATGAGCTCAAATCCCTTACAAGTCATAGACATATCCTTGCTCAATTCAAAAGTCGATGGAAGGATCAAAATAAAAATCACAAAAAAGTAATACTAGTTCAAAACCAAACTTATGTGACCAACAAGAAAAAAAAACTTGTATAAAATACAAAAATCAAAAATAAAAATCTACAAAAATTGTAAACAGTAGCCAAACATCCCAAATAAGATCAAAATTATTTTTGTTATTTTTTATTTCTAAGGAAAGATGATAAAAATAATAAAAATGCAAAGTGGGGAATGCAAATCATATATTTAATGCTCAAATTTAATTAGTTATGCAAAAATAACAAAAATTATGAAATAAAATTCATAAATACATGATGCATGGGTAGAATGTTCCAAAATATTTTTTTATGCATTTTTTGTATGAAAAAAAGTATTTTAAATAATTTAAATATGCATGAAATGTAATATAATGCATGAAATTATTCAATTATGCAAAAAATGCCAATATTATGAAATAAAATTCAGAAACGCATGATGCATGATTTGAATGGTCTAAAATATTTTTTATGCATTTTTTATATGAAGAAAAGTATTTTAAATAATTTAAATATGCATGAAATGCATTATAATGCATGACATTATTTAATTATGCAAAAATAATAAAATTATAAAATAAAATTCAGAAACTCGAAATTAACCTCTTAGAGGGTCCAAAATATTTTTTATGGAATTTTTCATCATGGGAAAGTATTTTTCATGAATTTTTCAATTAAAACATAACCAATTAATGGCAGAATTTATTTAATTAGTAAAAACATTTTTAAAATTTTAGAAAAAATTCCATAAAATATTAGAGGTCAATATGAGTCTGTGATATTTTTTTTGTAATTTTTGGGTTAATTTTGGATGCAAAATAAAATGGTTAAAGATGCTAATTATAAAATAAATTAAATGAAAAAAAAAAAAGAAGCTAGCGAATCAGATGATGTCACGCATCATCTTCAACCTCTAGCCAAGCCCTAAAAACGCGTGTGAACCCAGTGTGACGTGCATGCTACTTCTGATCCCTACAACTCTCTTATTTCTCAACCAAATCAAACGGTTCAAAGCTCAGATTAAAGGTTACATGGCAAGCTACAACACACAACTCGTAAAAATCCAAATGATCCACCATGCATCAAGAAATCAGATCGAGAAAATCATGAAAATTATCCAAATCCAGAATTTCAGAACATCATGCCATGCAACACACTTCAAAAACAGAGACAAATATACATCAAACCTATTATTTGGCCAGCTAACCATGCATGTATAAGCTTTTATTCATCAATGGCAAGCTAAAAACTCAGATTCAAAGTTCAAAAGTTACCTCTTGATTTGGAAAATAAATCCAAATGGGCCTCTGAAATTGAAAAGAAAACCCCTCTGGCTTGCTCTTGAGACATCAATGAAATGATAATATTGCAGAAATTCCTTCACAAACACGATTTGCAGCAGCTTCAAGCAAAGAGAAAATTGAAAATGCAGAGTATGTTTAGATCTGGAAAACGAGAGAGAGCAACCTCCTCAGCAAATGTGAGGCCTCTTGCTTATATAGAGAGAGGATAGCAAGGGTACATCAGTCCTTTTGATGCCACAAATCTGTTGGAACAAAAAGTATAAAAAATGGCATTATGAGTCAGCTTTGCGTTTTGCTTCTATGTCCACTCTCTTTGGCTGCGTTTTGATGAGCTGTGTGGGTGATGAAAATGCATCACGTGGTTCATTCCTCAACTTTACTAGATATGGCAAAAAAAAAAAAGAAATTGTGCATGGCAATGGTGTGAGAAGATGCTCATTCTGTCTGGGCTTTTTATGGCAAAAAATGAGGTGGATTGAAGACTTCGATTCCTAGCTCATGCTTGCCTAGAAATGACTTGTAACATCAACACAAAAGCATGCAAACAGACTTCTGTGCACACAGCCTTGGAACATCCTGTTCAAGCCCAATTTTCTCACTAATGGCTCGTGCAAAACCTGGATTTTATAGGCCTATCAAGAGCTCTTGGGATGAGGATTACAATGGGCTTTGGTTCACTAAAAATGGAGTTGAAATGAGTGCGATATGGCTGCCAGAAGTTGTGCATAAACATGGAATCTGGCTAGGCATCCGCGCGCGCATTTGGGCTTGCATGGTCGTGCATGGAGTCAGTTTCATGGCCTCCACTTGTGATCCTTGTAACTTCCTCAATATTGAACCAAATGATGTGATTCAAAGCTCAAATTAAAGATCTCATGGCATACTTCAAGATGCATGAAGTAGATTTCTCAAATTCCATCTGAATTAAAAGATATGAGCTTCAAGATTATGCCCACCACCTGTTTGTGGAAAGTACGCGCAGAGGAAGCCAGAAATCTGTAAGCTTGCCCACCCTAAGTCAAAACTTGTGCATGAAAGTTCTAACTCAAATATCTCTCAAATGGTGCATTTTTGAGAAATTTTACACATTGACAAATTTGTAGGATTTTTTCCAAGCTTTCCAAAAATGTATGGTATGCAACCATTGGATAAAAATTGACAAAGTTATGACATGTCAAAGTTTCATAGGGTGGACACTTAGAAAAACTTTCATCTTTAAATAACTTCAAGAACAAGTTAACCCTAATTTCTTCATCTTTCTTGGTTCAATGATGAATTTGATCATGGAATATGAAAATATGATATTTCACTTGATGGTTGACCAAAAGTCCACATGGTCAACTCTTGATTTTGACTGTTTTTGACCAAAAATGACCATTTATCCCCTTGTGATCAATTGACTTGCTTCTACTCAAAATTGAGCCTCAATATTTAAACCATGGATGTCTGTAATACGGTGAACTGACTTTGTAGGCTTTTGTATCGCAAATGTGCGGATAGCAAGAGTCGCCACCGACTTTTCTTTTATCCAATTAAGGGAAGGTAAAAAGTACAGAAAAAGACCTTCGTTAGATTCTGAGTAAGGGAGAAGGTTATGAAAAGGGAAGGTATTAGCACCCATTTCCATCCGTAGTTATCTACGGGCTCTTAGTTGCTCTTAGATCGCTTTAAAAATGTTTTCTGTGTGTTTGAAAAAATGTTGTGAAAAGGCATTTCGCTTTGACTTTGTAATGATTCATGTAGGAATGTATACAAAGTGTTCGGAAATGTTTCATTTTGAAAAGAATTTGAACTTTGACAAAAGTGTGAGGTGTGAAAAGTATTTTGATCGAGCAAGCAACTAAAAGTCTTATTACCTACTCAGAATTGGTCGTTTTCATGTTGTTTTACGTTCCTTTAGAATAGCGCTATCCATACCATTAGTTGGTAGGTAACTCTATTTGTTGGATGTGAGCGGGACATTCGAAGGGACATCGTATGGTCATAGAAAGCAACTTGTAGGAAGTATCCTAGCACATTCGAAGGGACTATCATCATTTTTCGTAGGCGACAATCAAGGGTCAAGATCATGTATTCGGAGGCGACATCGTGGGTCTTATGATCTTTGTATCGAAGGGACTATGATGATTTGTTTGTAGGCAACGGTACTAGAATACCTCTACGTTCGAGGGACATGACCATTTGTATTCGTAAAGGCAACGAGAGAGAATTACCCTAAGGGGTGCATGTGTGAAAAGAGTGTGTTGATTTCAGGTATTTTTATCTTGAAAATTAGAGTGAGCTATGTCTGATTTTATCTTGCCATACGCGCCTAGTTACTAACAGTTTATAAGATGCGGAAAGTAAATTGCGGAAATATAAAGTGCGGAAAGATAAATCCTACGCTATTACATGGCTTTGGGGCAGATACATAATTGAAAAAGTGAGGAAAATAAAAAGTCCTAATTAAACTATTACATCCCATAGGCAGTTACATAATATGAAAAGAAAAGCGATAAAAATTGTCCGAAACGTTACAACCTGTGAACAGATGAAAAATCGGGAAATACGAAGAAATTGAATAAGAGGAAAATGTTAGTAAAAATAATAATTTTTGAATGAGAAAAAATTTTCATGCTAGAAATAACATTAATATGCTAAAATAATTTTTTGGGATTTTTTGGAGTTAATTTAATGATTAAAAATCAATTAAAAGTGATTTAAATGATAAAATTAAATTAAATTAAATATGCATGCAAAAATAATAATTTTAATTTTAAAAATTAAATAAGTATTTTTATGATGAGTATGCAAAAAATAAATATTTTTGGCATTTGTTAAATGCATGATAAAAATTATGAAAGATAAATTAAATTGAATGAAAATATTAAAAGAAAATAGAAAATATGAAAATAGTTAAGTTTTGTAAAAAGGAAAAAGGTTTGGTCTTGCCAGGATTCGAACTGGAGACCATGGAGAGTATCTTCTCAAACCAATGCCTTAACCACTGCGCCATGATGTACTTGGTGTTTGGAAAACCAAAATCAAATCAATATGAATGATTACGTGTCCTGGGAATGTTTGAAAACGAGTCAGCATGCGTGGACCCCAGTTTGAATACATGAGCGAATCAGAATGCGCAGAGTTGCCACGCACACCTATGCCGGTCAACCCACGTCAACGACGTCGGAGCCCTAGCTCCGGTCGTCTTCTCCGACGAGCAGAAGTTTCAAACCTGCAAAATACGTGAAATAAATGGACAAAGAGTACCCTACCCCCCTAAATCGAGGGCTGCGAGTTCAATGGTGATGTTAGTTTCGATTGAAAACGCCTCTAGCTACCGGTTCGAAGCTCAACAGTTCAAGAACCCTAAACATGGCATCACACGATTTTGACGTTCAAGCTTGCTAACGATTGCCCAGATCATGTATAATGAACCTCATGAACACATTAAAACCATTAGAATCAATTAAAATACGCAGATAAATAAAATGCAAATTCAAGAAAATTTTGAATATGTATGAACATGTATGCATCGATTCAGGCTATTTTGATCACTGATAATGATGTGTACTTACTCAAACTTACCTCAGGAACACATTTGGATGGGTGAGAGAGGCTGAAAGTGGCTGGAAATCAAAATTCGAATTTTGACAATTTGAGAAATTTTTTGACAAAATAAGGGTTATGCTTTGAGCTAGGGTTTCGTGTGGTTTGTGATGCAGCTTGCTTGGTATTTATAGAGTGATTTGGGATGACAAAGAGAGTGAAAAAAGATTTGATCTTGAATGTGCATTTATTTCTTTTCAAATAAAATCAAATTTTGGAAAAAAATTGATTTTCTCTTCAATGTGAGAGCTAGCACGAATTTGGCATGTTCCATGGGCTATCTTGGACCTCAAGTTTGATAGAAATTCACTCCTTTTGGAAAAATATCTTATTTTCATATTTTATATAATTTAATTTTGAATTAAATGATTTTAAATTCAAAAATAAATCAATAAAATAGAAATTTGTCATGGCCAAGCATCAATAGGTCAAAAATAATATTATAATCAAGTTTGACTCATAAAATTATAAGCCCATTTGGAAAAAATTGCATTTTGACAAATATCTCCTTTTGTGCAATTGTCCAAAAATGCCGAACTTGTGAATGGTGTATTTTGCTCAATTTTCCACATTTTTGAGTGTTCTTAGACTTTTTGGAAAGCTCTAAGAGTCCTCTAACCAACCTCTTTGGTTTAATATCAATTGGAGTTTCCATGCTCAATAAATCTTCAAAACAAAAAGTTGATTTTTTGTTGACTTTGAAAAGGACCTGTAATGTTTTGATCCATACTTTCCAAATGAAGCATTTTTTGAACATTCTTGTGAAACATGAGGTTGTAGAGAATTGAATTTCCTTCAAAACAAGAGGTGATGGAAAAATTTCTGAGAAAGTATGAAGAAGTTATGCTCAGTCAAAGTTTGGTTGACTTTTCACTAAAAAACCCTAATTTGGAAAGTTTGACTTTTTAGCAAATCTTGAGTTTTCTTGATGAATCATGATCAACCCTTGATCAAATGATGAATGTGAATTCAAAATGAGGATGTTGACCAAAAATCAGGAAGTTTGATTGTATGTTGACCACAGTTGACTTTTTGTCCAATACAACTGATTTTCAACCATCTAAGCAATTGTCTGAGGAAACTTGACTTGTGAGGCTTGAAACTTGACATGGAGAATCTTTGAAGCATATGAGGAGGCATGAAGACCATTGGAGATGTTGGAAGTCCATCTTGATCTGAGAAATACCAAACCCTAGTTTGAGTTGATTGTCTAGGAGAGGGTTTGTCTGATCAGCCCTTGAGGAATCCTTGAGTATGGGTGTATGGAATATCTTGAGAAGATGGAGGGAAAATTTTGGGGTATGAAAGCTTCCCCTGTTCAATCTTCTTGTACTGGAAGGGTTAGATTGGCGTGCTTGCCTTTCGTGACCTGGAGGTAGAAGATGATTGAACACTCGAGTACATGAAAATTTGCACTCGTTGTTGGATGATGATGCAGGAATGGGCTTATAGATGCCATTTGGAGAAGTTGGAGATTTTGATGGGGAATGAGTCGTATGCTAGACTCGAGATTGTTGATAGGAGAACTGACGGGGATGGGCTTAAGATGCCATCTGGAAAGATCGGTGCTGAGGAGTGAGTCGTACGCTAAGCTATGTAGACGTTTCTGGGAGTGGATGGAGCATGGAGATGGGTTTAAGATGCCATCCGGAGGGAGTCATACGTTAGACTTCGTGCTCGTCTTTGAATGAAGTTATTGGTCTGTATTGGTTTTTTTTAAAACCAAATATGCAACATTCTGAAAGTGGAGAAATGTTGACAGGTAGTCGGAGATGGGCTTAAGATACCATCCAAGGCAACTGAGTCGTACGCTAGACTCTGTAGTTGCTGTTGATAATAAGAGAGAGTCAGAATACATCTTCGTGTTGATTACTCTGAGGGGATAGGAGTTGGCAAATGTGGATATCTTCCCTGTTGTGCTTCGGGTATTGATCCAATGCCTGCTATCGGAGGATAACTTGTGATCGTTCAGATAGTTTTCCCGTCTAGCTTCGGGCATTAATCCTGGATCTGTTTTCGGAGGACAACAAGGGCGGTCGTTCAGATAGTTCTCCCGTCTGGATTCGGGTATTAATCTTGGACCAGTTGTCGGAGGACAACTAGGGCGGTCATTCAGATAGTTTTCCCGTCTGGCTTCGGGCATTAATCTTGGACCTGTTTGTTTCAGAAGTGATTTTCACCTGTTTTGGAGAAAACAAAAGAAACTTTGATAGAATATTGTTAGTCTTATGCAAAGTATGATGCATGACGATGTGTATGAATGACATATGCATGTATTATGACTTTATGAGAAATGCATGAATGATAGATGTTGTGGTATTTCAAAACATATCCATCTTGAAGAAGATGCGGATGTTCTGCTGGAGGATTCCTGACTCCTATTTGGGGATGAAGTGGGTGAGAGCCCTGCTTTTGAATGAGAAGAAGGATATCCTTGATTCCTCCGATGCACTATCTGACCAAGTCTTGAGCCTAGATATTGTTGAGGATGACAGGGATAGAGAGATGCCCTGCTGAGGATCTTGTGCATAGACCCTGCTGGGGAAGAAATTAGGAGGCGCTCTACCGGGGATCTTGTGTGTAGATCTTGCTGGAGAGCATTTGATAGTTGCTGGGAGACCGGGTTAGAAGGATCTGGAGCCCGTCGAAATCTCTGGCTGGGGAATAAAAGATGCAGGTTTCCTCCGATGCACTATCTGACCAAGTTTCAAGTCTGGATACTGCTGCTGGGAAAAGGGGAATTGTCGAGAGATATTTTGCTGGGGATAAACACCTCTGCTGAAGATGAAACCGTCACTGCTTGGAGACTGATGTGACATGGTTTAGTTGAGTGGAATCACTGCTCGGGGACTAACATATATTCCGCTGGGGAAGGTTTGTAGTGAGCGACGCCTTTGTGGGGCATACTCTGCAAGGAAGATGTATTGGTGACTTCCGACGTCATCTCAATCCCTGGAGTCTGTAGCAATCACTTTTGTATGCTCACTTTTCGCATGTTTGTAAATAGAATTTTATTGTCAGATGCATATAATCATTCAAAGCAAACGTTGGACTTTATGCAAACGACAACAGTGAAACTTGTAAAGAGGAGGAAACTTGTATTTATTTGAAAAGTGGCGTATGGCCAAGTAGTTTGTATACAAGGAAAGTAAAAAGCTATGCGGAAACAATCTCGTTAAGTTCCAACTATGCTAGTACTCATAAATTTCAACTATCTCATCTCCTTGCTGTCAGTAGAAAGTGAGTGGATTGATTTTTCGACATTTGAATCCTGAATGCTGATAGTAGTCTGGAAGTGGGCAGGTAATCTGGACGAGACATAGTCGTACGCTTGAATCCCTAACTTTTTCCTAGACCGCCGGTTTTCGCCCATCGATACCTTTTGCCCAAGTCGCTTTTCGTGTTTTCACTTGCCGGTGTACATGTTTTGTATATATCCTTAACTTTTTCCCGAACCCTTTGGTTCGCCAGATGCCTTTATTTTTTCCTAGGTCACCGACCCAGCGGATCTCTTTATGCGTAGTATTTTGACTATGTCTCTGCTCAGGTGTGGGAAGTCTTCACCATCCATGGTGCTATATCATAGCTCCGCCGAAAATATGCTTTTGACTACAAATGGTCCTCGAGGTGGGAGTCCATTTGCCCCTAGGATCACCTTGTGGAAGAATGATGCGCTGACTACTAGATCACCGACTTGGTAGACTCCTGGTGTTGACCTTCTTGTTAAATGCTCTAATCATTCGCTCGATAGATCTGTCCATGGCGTATGGATGCGAGTCGCTTCTCATCAATCAAATTAACCCGATCAAGGCGGTTCGACCCAACTGCCTCGCCTAACTCGCATCCCGGAGGACTCGTCGAGGGTATTCGAACCTCAATCGAGGACCGCCTCCATACCGTATACAAGAGATAAGGGGTTGCCCTCGTTGATGTTCGATCAGAAAGTACGATAACCATGAAGAGCAAATGGTAACATCTCGTGCCAATCTTTGTAAGTCACCGTCATCTTCAGATAATCTTCTTAATGTTCTTGTTGGCGGCTTCCATCGCGCCATTCATCTTAGGCCGATAAGGAGAAGAGTTGTGATGCTTGATCTTGAACCGCAAGCGAGTTCAAGATCATCTTATTGTTGAGATTGGAGCCGTTATCCGTGATAATCCTTTCGGAGTGCCATACCGATAAATAAGGTTATGCTTGATGAATCGAGTCACTACATTCTGGTAACAGATGCGAACGAGGTCCTCTACCCACTTGGTGAAATAGTCAATTGCCACAAGGATGAAACGATGTCCGCAAGTCAGGCTTGATTTCTCCGATCATGTCAATGCCCCACATTGCAAAAGTCCAAGGAGTGTTAGAACATTCGAGGTACCGAGGTATGTGCACTTTGTCCGCATAACCGCATTTGTGACAAGATCGAGCGAATAAAGGACAATCAACTTCCATGGTGGACCAATTGTAACCTGTTCTCAAAATCATCTTAGCCATCGTATGCCCACTGGAGTGGGTACCAAATGCGCCTTCATGTAACTCTTCCATAATATGTTCCGCTGTTTTCCGGTCCACACAGTGAAGTAAGCACAAGTCGTGATTGCGCTTGTACAAGATACCGTTGCTGAGGAAGAATTTAGAAGCGAATCTCCTCAAAAAATTCTTATCATTGACAGATGCCCCTGCGGGATATTCTCGAGTCTCAAGATACATCTTCACGTCATAGAACCAAGGTTTCTCTTTTGTATCAAGCTCATAACAATATGCTGGTTCGTCAAACTTCTCAATGATGATCTGGGGAGCCTCGTTGTCCCATCTGACCTTGAACATAGATGACATAGTAGCCAATGCATCTGCCAACTGATTCTCTTCTCGTGGAATGTGATTGAAAGTGATATCTTCGAAGTAGGGGATCAAACTCAAAACATGCTCTCGATATGGAATGAGATTCGGATGCCTCGTATCCCACTCGCCCTTAATCTGACTGATCACTAAAGCTGAATCTCCATATACTTGCAAGAACTTGATTCTTAAGTCAATAGCAGCTTTGATACCCATGATGCACACTGTGACGGCCATGTTGTTCGTGACGATCAAGCATAACTGCGGTGAAAGGAGTGTGTCCATCAGGGATGTAATGATGGCGCCAATGCCATTGCCAAGCGCGTTGAGGCTCCATCAAAGACCATGGTCCATCGGATCCTCGCTCGTGTCCTTCAGACGGGTTCTTCGTAATCAGAATTAGTAAAACATCTTCCTGAAATTTGAACCGATAGATCGATAGTTATCTATGTGATGAGCCAAATGATCGGCTACTACACTTCCTTTGATCGCTTCTCCGAGAAGTGTACTAAATGTCGATTCGGCGTGGATCATTTGCCATCTTGCTATTCTTCCGAGAGAAGGTTTCTCAAATATGTATTTTATCGGATCCATCTTGAAATCAACAAGGTAGTGGGTCAACATATACTATCTTAGTCGGCGAAAGCAGCCCATTAAAGTTGCAAGTTTTCTCGAATGAGTATCTTATTTCACAATGGTAAACTTTTGCTAAGGTAGTATATTGCATGCTCTTTCAAACTGACTGGCCATGTTGCCCCAACACACACCCCATTGAATTCTCTAACACTCAAGTACATGATAAGAGGTCTTCCTTCGCAAAGGCATCGGATGGGAGGATTCCGTGGTACTCCTTGATTTTGTCAAAAGCGATCCGGCAATCGTCGTTCCATTCTACCACTTGATCTTTCTTAAGTAACTTGAAGATTGGCTAAAGAGTAGCAGTTAGGTGTGCGATGAATCTGGCAATGTAATTCAATCGGCCCAAGAAACCTCTGACTTTCTTCTCGGTGCGGGGAGCTGGCATTTCTTGAATAGCTTTAACCTTGGCTGGATCGACTTCAATACCTTTACCACTGACAACAAATCCTAGGAGTTTTCCGGATCTGACTCCAAAGGTGCACTTGTTGGGGTTAAGTCTCAACCTGTACTTCTTCAACCTATCAAACAATTTCCGTAGATGATCAAGATGTTCTTCTTCAGTCTGTGATCTAGCTATCATGTCGTCGACGTAGACCTCTATCTCGTGATGAATCATGTCATGAAATAATGTCACCATGGTATGCTGATAAGTGGCGCCTGCGTTCTTTAGCCCAAACGGCATAACTTTGTAACAGAAAGTGCCCCACTATGTAACAAAAGTAGTCTTCTTCATGTCTTCGGGAGCCATTTTGATCTGATTGTAACCGAGAAACCATCCATAAAGGAGAAAACCTTATTGAGCGGTAAGTTGTTAACCTAACATCAATATGAGGAAGTGGAAAATCGCCTTCTGGACTTTGTTCGATCTCTATAATCCACACACATCTGCATTTTGCCATCCTTCTTGGGCACAGCACCACATTAGCTACCCATGTGGATAGGAAGTAATAGCTAAGAAACCGCGTTGAACTGCTTTATGACTCGCTTTGATTTTCTCCGACATCTCAGACGATGCGACGAACCTTCGCTTTAATCGAGAAACCTTCTTTTGTTTGTAATCGTGTACCACAATATCAATGTCCAGACCAGCATATCTTCGTATGACCAAGCAAAACCTCAATATAGTCTCGTAGCATCCGAACCAATCTTCCTTTAACATCATTCTCAAGACCCGCCCTATCTTGATCTCTTTTTGTCTTCATCAAGACCAAATTCACAACCTCAACTAGCTCTTCGTGTGGTCAGATAACTCGCTCTTCTTGTCGTAGCAGTCTGACAAGTTCTCCGGCACTTCACAATCTTCCTCACCTTCTTCTTCGGCTTGGTAGATCGGATTATCAAGTCATATTTAGCAATAGCATAGTCAGTATCAACAGATTCGGAGGATTCTCGCTGTATCACGTGTGTGTAAGAAACACATAGCTTTTGAAGGGGTGATAAAGTAAAAGAAAGAAAGCAACAAACAATGCAAAAGTCCAACGATTCCATTGAATGAAAATATGCAAATGATGATAATAACCTCACAACGAGCCACAGTTCTGCAAGGCACTAGGCTTTAGAGTTTATTGTTCAAAACATAGAAAATACGAAAAGCAAAACAAAACAAGAGCAATTACTCCCGCTAAAGGAGATTGGTATGACGCTTCGGTCTTCCACCACCGAGTCCGGCTGGTCGGAGTGGGAAGATCCACTTGCTGATGTCGGGTCGTTGTCGCCGCTTTCTATAGCATGGATTCCACTTTGACTCATGCGAAGGGAAGTTGGGCACGTCACGGCGTATCATTTTCTCGACCTTGATGGTGAAGCCTAAACTAGTCTTGTCGATTTGAAAGGAAGATCGTGGAGCTGACCCCAAATAGTACTACCTCCTTGTTCAACAAAGCAGCTTGAGCATCTTTCAACGAGGCCATCCTAGGCGAGCTATGAAGCCGAAAGTCAACAGCATGACTGGGATTGTTTCAAAAGCTTGACAGGAGTCTCAAGAATTCACCTTCCATCTTGAGATATCCCAGATGACCTGACTCATATACTCTTCTTCACCACATACTATAATAACCTTCCCTTCACTGTACTAGCCTTTCATGCAAAGTAGAGTAGCGCGCCTCCCCCATGTATCCAAGGGCGCCCAAGTAGGCAAGAGGCCGGACGAATGTCCATGACAAAGAGTAGAGTCAAAAGTCCGGGAACCGACTTTAACAGAAGAATGAGCTTCCAAGTACTCGGCTTAGAACCATCAAAAGCTCACGACTATATCACATCGGGTCTCGTAACCAACCTTCGATATCAAGTCGATCAAAAGCAGTCTTCGGAAGGATATTCAGAGCAGAACCGGTATCAACCAAAACATGAGATAAGGTAGTACCCTTGCATTCAACAGAGATGTGCAAGGCTTTGTTGTGTTTCTTTCCGGCAGGAGTCAAATCAGCATCAGAGAAGCCTAGGCCGTTGTTGGCAGCCAGGCTAGCAATACAAACTTCGAATTGATCAGTAGTAGTGTCTTGCGGCACATGAGCATTCTTCAGAAACTTCACCAAGGCGTTAGCATGGGCCTCGAGAGCAAGAGCAGAAAGCAGTGGAGATCTTGACGAGTCTCACCCTAACTGCTCCACCACATTGTAGTTACTTCTTGATAATCTTCTAATTTCTCCATTTCTTGTTTAGAGGTGTCTTCAAAGAACTTCCCTTGGCACTTCCGTTGAGCAGATGACACCGTTCTTTCCTCTAGCTTGGGGAATGGGTTGAATACGGAATGCGAGCCGGGTCGCTGTCTTTTGGAGGAGAGATATCCGAGAGAACACTCTTCCGTTTCGTCACCTTACTTGATCCGTGATATTGTCAACGCCAAGAATGGTAGCTTCAATCGTAAGATCTTCAATAGTCGAGGGTCTTGCTTGACGCCATGATAGTAAACTTCGATCCATAGTCCCAAGGGATAGCCTTGTCGAGGAATATGGAACCGTCCGGGAGAAGTAATGATGAGGTGCCACTCTAGGCACAGTGGATCGCAGAGGAAATCCTTATAGTGTTAACATCAAGATAGTCTTCGGGAAATCGTCACCCCATCCGGTTGCCTTAACATCTTCAATAGGAATCTTGTAGCTCTCGTGAACAATGATACTTCACCATGTAATCAAACTTTCCACTTGGCTGCCCCAAGGTATCCCAATGCAGACGGTATTGCTTCATCTTCAGATCTTCGATCTTCGCCTTAGACATGTTTTCACACGCACTCTCCACCGTGGTTTCGTGAATAGTATTTCACCGGTTATCCATCATGCACTCGAACTCGCCTTTCTCAACCAAGCACAACCATCAAGTGCGATGGACACCAACGACAATTCTCCGGCATCCTGCTCGAGGCGCGTTATGGCTACGTATGTTGTCTCACTGAGGTTGGCTGATGTAGGATTGAGATCACAACCGCCCCCACAGATTGAGCGCCCGGCCTCTTGGCTCGGCTTTTCTGACCATACACAGATTAACTTCTTTCTTACCACCAAAAGATCTCTTCGCAGCATTTGAAGATGTCTCTACATGAATTTTCCCACTCTTGATACCAGCTTCAATATGCTCGCCTGTCAATATCAGCTCGGTGAATCCTGCTGAAGAGTTTCCAATCAAATGATTGAAGAATGGGCCTGTCAGTGTTCCCATAAACATATCAACCAACTCCTTATTGGACAAGGGTGGCTGAACTCTGCCTGCTAAATCTCTCCATTTCTGAGCATACTCTTTGAACTTCTCATCACGACCCATAGACATGCTTTGTAGCTACATGCGAGTGGGTGTCAATTCAGCATTGTACTCATATTGTCTGTAGAAAGCATCTGCTAAGTCACTCGAAGTACGGATACAGTCATTCTCTAGTTGATAATACCACTCAAATTGAGTTCCGGACAAACTCTCTTGAAAATAGTGCATCCACAACTTTCTGTCATCAGTGTGGGGGTTGATCTTCTGAACATAGGACTTTAAATGTAGCTTTGGACAGGAAATGCCATCATATTTGGCAAAAGTAGGAACTTTGAACTTGGGAGGAATCACCACACCAGGAACAAGACTCAGGTCATCAAAATTCAGCCCTGACATTTTCAGGTTTTCCACAGCATTCAGACGGTCTTCAAGCTGCTTGCACTTGTCATCTTCATCAGAGTACTGGCTATAGTCAGAGCGATCCTCTCTCTCTCTCTTTCTCAGGCTCACGCTGGTCATCTTCATTACCCTTGACACTCCCCTCATTCTTGACACTTCCTTCTGAGAGCTCTATCCGGCTAACCACTTTAGGACCACCTTTGTAGCGTCTGCCCATGTTGAGAAGACCGACGACCTTCTTCTTCGTTGATGAGCTTCAGATCTTCTTGGCTTGGACCTAGCTAGTGAACATCCGTCAAACCGAGCATTCCGAGCTCGAGATCTTTGACAGATCGCTCAAGAGCCATTTCTGCTAAAATAAATAGCGAGAGAATGAGAAAACCAATCTTCAACGTACCTGTGATGCAATGCTATGCTATGATATGCGATGTTTATGCAAATGCAATGCAATGTTTTCAAGGACCTTAGAGATTTAAATTTGTTAAACAAGCACGAACAAACATTTATTAGTACTCTTTTTATTCTTTTTTCTTTTTAAGTACAAAAGATAGTTCAAAATAATAAACGAAAAGCATAAGAATCCTAAAGCTCTAAGTCTCCCATGGGCGCTTCCTCTTGGTGCCAAGGTAGGCGTTGATGCTTCGCTCCTCGTGAAGTAGCTTGGTCAACTCTAACACTTTCTTCTCACTTGCGTAACACTGAGCTTCAAATGTATCCCTTTCTTCTTAAGTCAATCCAGGATCTCTTCAAGTCTTCAAAATCAGAGGCATGTCGTGGATGGAGAACAATAGGGCCACCTATAGCAACAAAGTTCCATAATTACCGTAGAATAGGCGTGAATGGCATCATGAGGTTTGAGCTCGAGCTCACCCATTTGAGGTAAGGTTCCCAAGGAATGGAGTTCGTGCCCCAAAGTCTTGGTATCAATCTTCTTTACCATGCCCCAAGCGTGTATGAACCTTCGTCGGTAATTCTGGAGATCGTGGTTGTAGTCGAACACAATGTCTTGGAGAAGCATATCATGCGGACCATCTCTTCGAGCAAAACCAAACTGACGTAGAGCTAAAGAAGGGTTGTAAGTAATACCTCCCCTTATACCAAGGAGTAGTACATTAGGGAATTCTCCACAACGCTCAAAACCTTTGAGAGAAAAGATTCCAACGGATATCTGAATGAGAGAGTGACATTAACCTTTGAGACCATCTCAACCTTTGTTCATTCTTCAAAACTGATGGAGGAAGGTGCGAAATAAACCACCTGGAAAGTAACGGTATACAACACATGAGAGTTCCTTGTCTCTTAGTAGTACGAGTGTGGAGAAAATGCAGGATGTCTCCAAGTAAAGTAGGCACTGGATTATGGGTAAGAAACAACTTGATGGCGTTGACATCTATGAATTGATTCGAGTTAGGAAATAGAACCAAACCATAGATTAGCAAGGCCACAATGTCTTCGAATGCATGGAAACTCATAACTTTGAGGAATTCCTCAGCTTTAATTAGGAACTTAACAAGTAAACCCTTAACCTCTTTTGTTTCCCAATTCAATGTTTGGGCGCTTAAGATGTATATCGATGCAATGTCGCACCTAGGAACCTTTTCTAAAGAATGGCATTTGGTCAAGAATTGTATCCCAAGTAGCTTAGAGAACTCTTCCAAGGTAGGAACTAATCGATAACTGAAATGTAAAGCAATGGTGTTTGATCAAGAATTGGAATAGGACATGCATCATATCTTCTTCAAACCGGAGGTAACAAGTCAAGCAGATAACCATGTCTTTGATGAACTAAGCATGGTCGGGAATTTCTAAAACCAATTTTTGAGTGAGAAGGTATACCCATAAAGTTGATTCGTATAGTCTTCTGAAGCCATAATTCCTACAAAACAGCAAAGATAAACTCTAGGTCCTTGAAATAGTTAGAAATGATATGCAATGTGATGATGTCATGATGTCATGTTTAGCACACACAAACAATTCACACAATGAGCCTAGGTTTAAGGCTTGCAAGAGGTATAGGTGATTACCCCACCAAAAGTTTGAGTTGGTTCATCCTGTCCTATAATAGTAACGGGTTCTAGGAATCTCATCATTGATCTTTCTCGTAGGCGCTTATCTCAATCGACTACCAAGTGGTCGACCAAAAATATCCCAAAAGTCTGATCTTAATGACGTGAAGATCAGTATCAACCAACCTTAGTCTGCACCAAAGCCGGCCATCTCACTACCTTCTAATGGCCAAGATGGGTCAATTAAGGTTCTAAAAGTTTAGTTAGTTCTTGATGACACCACGCAGAAGCCAAATACTATCCTCAACTTGGGAATGAAGAGTATCAGGACATCCAAAGTGTCACACTAACGTAGCCATCATGTTGACCGTTTCGATATACGTCTAACGGTCGCGATGATTTATTGCTACTTACCTAAAAGGAAACTCGGATCCGGGTGTAGGATCCCCCACAAATATAATACCCAAGCAACCCTTAAAGATAAAGCAAGCAAGTCAAACAAAAAGCAATAAAAGTGATCTAGAAATCCCTAAGGTATTCTCTCTTTAGGGTGTATCCTCAGAGTCGCCAGCTCAGAATACTTGAACCGACTTTGTAGGTTTTTGTATCGCAAATGTGCGGATAGCAAGAGTCGCCACCACTTTTCTTTTATCCAATTAAGGGAAGGTAAAAGCAAAAGACCTTCGTTAGATTCTGAGTAAGGGAGAAGGTTATGAAAAGGGAAGGTATTAGCACCCCTTTCCATCCGTAGTTATCTACGGGCTCTTAGTTGCTCTTAGATCACTTTAAAAATGTTTTCTGTGTGTTTGAAAAAATGTTTTTTAAAAGGAATTTCGCTTTGACTTTGTAATGATTCATGTAGGAATGTATACAAAGTGTTCGGAAATGTTTCGTTTTGAAAAGAATTTGAACTTTGACAAAAGTGTGGTGTGTGAAAAGTATTTTGATCGAGCAAGCAACTAAAAGTCTTATTACCTACTCAAAATTGGTCGTTTTCATGTTGTTTTACGTTCCTTTAGAATAGCGCTATCCATACCATTAGTTGGTAGGAAACTCTATTTGTTGGATGTGAGCGGGACATTCGAAGGGACATCGTATGGTCATAGAAAGCAACTTGTAGGAAGTATCCTAGCACATTCGAAGGGACTATCATCATTTTTCGTAGGCGACAATCAAGGGTCAAGATCATGTATTCGGAGGCGACATCGTGGGTCTTATGATCTTTGTATCGAAGGGACTATGATGATTTGTTTGTATGCAACGGTGCTAGAATACCTCTACGTTCGAGGGACATGACCATTTGTATTCGTAAAGGCAACGAGAGAGAATTACCCTAAGGGGTGCATGTGTGAAAAGAGTGTGTTGATTTCAGGTATTTTTATCTTGAAAATTAGAGTGAGCTATGTCTGATTTTATCTTGCCATACGTGCCTAGTTACTAACAGTTTATAAGATGCGTAAAGTAAATTGCGGAAATATAAAGTGTGGAAAGATAAATCCTACGCTATTACATGGCTTTGGGGCAGATACATAATTGAAAAAGTGCGGAAAATAAAAAGTCCTAATTAAACTATTACATCCCATAGGCAGTTACATAATATGAAAAGAAAAGCGATAAAAATTGTCCGAAACGTTACAACCTGTGAACAGATGAAAAATCGGGAAATACGAAGAAATTGAATAAGAGGAAAATGTTAGTAAAAATAATAATTTTTGAATGAAAAAAAGTTTTCATGCTAGAAATAACATTAATATGCTAAAATAATTTTTTGGGATTTTTTGGAGTTAATTTAATGATTAAAAATCAATTAAAAGTGATTTAAATGATAAAATAGAAATTAAATTAAATATGCATGCAAAAATAATAATTTTAATTTTAAAAATTAAATAAGTATTTTTATGATGAGTATGCAAAAAATAAATATTTTTGGTATTTTTTAAATGCATGATAAAAATTATGAAAGATAAATTAAATTGAATGAAAATATTAAAAGAAAATAGAAAATTTGAAAATAGTTAAGTTTTGTAAAAAGGGAAAAGGTTTGGTCTTGCCAGGATTCGAACTGGAGACCATGGAGAGTATCTTCTCAAACCAATGCCTTAACCACTGCGCCATGATGTACTTGGTGTTTGGAAAACCAAAATCAAATCAATATGAATGATTACGTGTCCTGGGAATGTTTGAAAACGAGTCAGCACGTGTGGACCCCAGTTTGAATACATGAGCGAATCAGAACGCGCAGAGTTGCCACGCACGCCTACGCTGGTCAACCCATCGCCAACGCGCTGGAGCCCTAGCTCCTATTGCCTCTCCCATGAGCGGTTTCAAACCCGCAAAATACGTGAAATAAATGGACAAAGAGTACCCTACCCCTAAATCGAGGGTCATGAAGTTCAATGGTGATGTTAGTTTCGATTGAAAACGCCTCTAGCTACCGGTTCGAAGCTCAACAGTTTAAGAACCCTAAACATGGCATCACACGATTTTGATGTTCAAGCTTGCTAACGATTGCCCAGATCATGTATAATGAACCTCATGAACACATTAAAACCATTAGAATCAATTAAAATACGCAGATAAATAAAATGCAAATTCAAGAAAATTTTGAATATGTATGAACATGTATGCATCGATTCAGGCTATTTTGATCACTGATAATGATGTGTACTTACTCAAACTTACCTCAGGAACACATTTGGATGGGTGAGAGAGGCTGAAAGTGGCTGGAAATCAAAATTCGAATTTTGACAATTTGAGAAATTTTTTGACAAAGTAAAGGGTTATGCTTTGAGCTAGGGTTTTGTGTGGTTTGTGATGCAGCTTGCTTGGTATTTATAGAGTGATTTGGGATGGCAAAGAGAGTGAAAAAAGATTTGATCTTGAATGTGCATTTATTTCTTTTCAAATAAAATCAAATTTTGGAAAAAATTTGATTTTCTCTTCAATGTGAGAGCTAGCACGAATTTGGCATGTTCCATGGGCTATCTTGGACCTCAAGTTTGATTGAAATTCACTCCTTTTGAAAAAATATCTTATTTTCATATTTTATATAATTTAATTTTGAATTAAATGGTTTTAAATTTAAAAATAAATCAATAAATTAGAAATTTCTCATGGCCAAGCATCAATAGGTCACAAATAATATTATGATCAAGTTTGACTCATAAAATTATAAGCCCATTTGGAAAAAATTGCATTTTGACAAATATCTCCTTTTGTGCAATTGTCCAAAAATGCCCAACTTGTGAATGGTGTATTTTGCTCAATTTTCCAAATTTTTGAGTGTTCTTGGACTTTTTGGAAAGCTCTAATAATCCTCTAACCAACCTCTTTGGTTTCATCTCAATTGGAGTTTCCATGCTCAATAAATATTGAAAACAAAAAGTTGACTTTTTGTTGACTTTGAAAAGGACCTGTAATGTTTTGATCCATACTTTCCAAATGAAGCATTTTTTGAACATTCTTGTGAGACATGAAGTTGTAGAGAATTGAATTTCCTTCAAAACAAGAGGTGATGGAAAAATTTCTGAGAAAGTATGAAGAAGTTATGCTCAGTCAAAGTTTGGTTGACTTTTCACTAAAAAACCCTAATTTGGAAAGTTTGACTTTTTAGCAAATCTTGAGTTTTCTTGATGAATCATGATCAACCCTTGATCAAATGATGAATGTGAATTCAAAATGAGGATGTTGACCAAAAATCAGGAAGTTTGATTGTATGTTGACCACAGTTGACTTTTTGTCCAATACAACTGATTTTCAACCATCTAAGCAATTGTCTGAGGAAACTTGACTTGTGAGGCTTGAAACTTGACATGGAGAATCTTTGAAGCATATGAGGAGGCATGAAGACCATTGGAGATGTTGGAAGTCCATCTTGATCTGAGAAATACCAAACCCTAGTTTGAGTTGATTGTCTAGGAGAGGGTTTGTCTGATCAGCCCTTGAGGAATCCTTGAGTATGGGTGTATGGAATATCTTGAGAAGATGGAGGGCAAATTTTGGGGTATGACAATGTCCAATAACATATAGAAACAAGTGGAATCACATTTGAGTGGAAAATCTGGAGAAATCCTGATTATACCTAAAACCCTAATTTTGCACCTTGTGTTAGGAGATAGCCAATCAAGCTTCAAAACCTCAAATCTTCTGAATGTATTGAGTAATTCTCTGAGCCATGATAACTCAAATGATTATAGGAAGATGATACTTCAATAAATTGACCTATCCAAACCTCAAACTTCACAATGGGCCAAAACCCTAATTTCATCAGATGAATGACACAGATGAATTCCTCATCAATTCTTTGCAAAACTTCAACTCTTGAGGAATCAATGAGACAAATGGAATGTATTGAGATGTAATACATCTTGTGACTTGAAAGATCCACAGATATGAGAACTTGGGATTCCCTCAGAAGAGAATGCTAACACAATCAACCTCCTTAGCTTGTAGAGGACATGAGAACCAAAAGAACTTTAATCCTGTCATAATGTATGAATGCAATGCAATATGATGTTTATGATGAAACATGAGCCTAAATCAAGAGGGTAAATTTTTGGGTGCAACAGCTGCCCCTATTCAATCTTCTTAAACTTGATAAGCAAGAACTGGTGGAAACCTTCGAGCGTTCAAAGTGGAACAGGATTGAATACAAAAGAGCCCGGAAATTTACACTCTTGAGAAGAAGAGAGAAACTTTCCAAAAGGAGTCAGAGAAAGCTGGACTTGAAGAATACCAGATGAAATTGGTCTCGTAGAAAAGCCAAATAACATTGTGCTTTAACAAGTGGGAGGGTCTAATTAACATTAGCCCTCCAAAGACATATGTTAAGACGAAACTGTAACACAAACCATGATAAAGATGAGATGAAACTCAAACCAGGAGACTAGACAAAACTAGACTCTGAAAATGTACGCAATAGGACGACTACAAAAAGGGTCCTATAAGCAAGGTGACTAGAGTGCGCGATTCTAGGACACCAACGGTCTTAATAAGTGTGGCAAGCAAAG
>CM038793.1:126031681-126110300 GCA_021764765.1 Vicia sativa | reverse complement strand
AATGGTGATGTTAGTTTCGATTGGCATACTCTGTCTGGGTTGACTCAGCCAGGTTTAAAGGCCTAAACTTGGCATCGCACGATTTTGATGTTCAAGCTTGCTAACGATTGCCCAGATCATGTATAATGAACTCCCATGAACACATTAAAACCATTAGAATCAATTAAAATCATGGATAAATAAATGCAAATTCAAGAAAATTTTGAATATGTACATATATGCATCGATGCGGGCTATTTTGATCATGATAATGCCTTTACCTCGGGAACACATTTGGATGGGTGAGAGAGGCTGAAAGTGGCTGGAAATCAAAATTCGAATTTTGACAATTTGAGAAATTTTTTGACAAAGTAAAGGGTTATGCTTTGAGCTAGGGTTTTGTGTGGTTTGTGATGCAGCTTGCTTGGTATTTATAGGTGATTTGGGATGGCAAGAGAGTGAAAAAAGATTTGATCTTGAATGTGCATTTATTTCTTTTCAAATAAAATCAAATTTTGGAAAAATTTGATTTTCTCTTCAATGTGAGCTAGCACGAATTTGGCATGTTCCATGGGCTATCTTGGACCTCAAGTTTGATTGAAATTCACTCCTTTTGAAAAATATCTTATTTTCATATTTTATATAATTTAATTTTGAATTAAATGGTTTTAAATTTAAAATAAATCAATAAATTAGAAATTTCTCATGGCCAAGCATCAATAGGTCACAAATAATATTATGATCAAGTTTGACTCATAAAATTATAAGCCCATTGGAAAAATTGCATTTTGACAAATATCTCCTTAATGCAGTGTCCAAAAATGCCCAACTTGTGAATGGTGTATTTTGCTCGATTTCTAAATTTTGAGTGTTCTTGGACTTTTGAAAGCTCTAATCCTCTAACCAACCTCTTGGTTTCATCTCAATTAGGTTTCCATGCTAATAAATATTGAAAACAAAAGTTGACTTTTTGTTGACTTTGAAAAAGGACCTATAATGTTTTGATCCATACTTTCAAAATGACATTTTTTGAACATTCTTGTGAGACATGAAGTTGTAGAGAATTGAATTTCCTTCAAAACAAGAGGTGATGGAAAAATTTACGAGAAAGTATGAAGAAGTTATGCTTTCATCAAAGTTTGGTTGACTTTCACTAAAAAACCTAATTTGGAAGTTTGACTTTTGCAAATCTTGAGTTTTCTTGATGAATCATTGATCAACCCTTGATCAAATGATGAATGTGAATTCAAAAATGAGGATGTTGACCAAAAATCGGGAAGTTTGATTGTATATTGACCACAGTTGACTTTTGTCCAATCTTTGATTTTAAACAATAATAAAGGAAACTTGACTTGTGAGGCAAAAACTTGACATGGATCTTTTGAAGCATATGAGGAGCATGAAGACCATTGGAGATGTTGGAAGTCCATCTTGATCAAGAAATACCAAACCCTAGTTTGAGTTGATTGTCTGGAGGTTTGTAAGATGTTACTTGAGAATCCTTGTATGGGTGTATGGAATATCTTGAGAAGATGGAGGGCAAATTTTGGGGTATGACAATGTCAATAACATATAGAAACAAGTGGAATCACATTTGAGTGGAAAATACGGAAAATCTGATTATACCTAAAACCTAATTTTGCACCTTGTGTTGGGAGATAGCCAGTCGAAGCTTGAAACCTCGAATCTTACGAATATTGAGTAATTCTCGAGCCATGATAACTCAAATGATTATAGGAAGATGATACTTCAATAAATTGACCTATCCAACCTCAAACTTCACAATAGGCCCAAACCTAATTTCATCGGATAGAATGACAGATGAATTCCTCATCAATTTGCAAAACTTGACTCTTGAGGAATCAATGAGACAAATGGAATGTATTGAGATGTAATACATCTTGTGACTTGAAAGATCTGAGATATGAGAACTTGGGATTCCCTCGGGAAGAGAATGCTAACACAATCCCGACCTCCTTAGCTTGTAGAGGACATGAGAACCAAAGAACTTTAATCTGTCACATAATGTATGAATGCAATGCAATATGATGTTTATGATGAAACATGAGCCTAAATCAAGAGGTAAATTTTTGGGTGCAACAGTGCCCCTATTCAATCTTCTTAAACTTGATAAGCAAAATTGGTAGAAACCTTGCGTTGAAGTGGAAACGAGTTGAATACAAAAGAGCAGAAATTTACACTCTTGAGAAGAAGAGAAACTTTCCAAAGAAGTAGGAGAAAATTTGGACTTGAAGAATACGGATAAATTGTGGTCTAGTAGAAAAGCCAAATAACATTGTGCTTTAACAAGTGGGAGGTCTAATTAACATTAGCCCTCCAAATATCATTAAGGCAAGCGTAACACAAACCATGATAAAGATGAGATGAAACTCGAGCAGGAGACTAGACAAAACTAGACTACGAAAATGTACATAATGGGGCGACTACAAAAGGTCCTATAAGCAAAGTGACTAGAGTCTGTGATTCTAGGGACACTCTTTGGTCTTAATAAAGGGGTAGCGATGGAAGCGCGACAATTGAAGGTATGAAAGAGGCAATTGACAAGGATAGGCAGTGAGGCGAAGGCGGTTGAATCAGGAGTGACAAACGAGACAAGACTCGACTCAGCAGAACTAGAAAACGACACATTCTAGAAAGCGAGTACCCGGCGCAAAACTAGATTTCGCACGGAAAGCGAGACAAAACTCGACCCATAGCAAAGTGATGAGTGCATGTTTCTCGAGCACTAGCATTCTCAATAGAAGGATAAAAGATGAAGCAGATGATTGAACCCAATAGTTATAACAAAGCCATCCCAACCAAAGATAAACAGTAGATGAAGCCGATTGAATCCATCGAGTAAAGGGGAAAGGTTTCAACCCAAGATAGATAGTATGATGGAACTGAATGAATCCCAGGAGTAAGAAACAAAACGAGATAAAACTCAACTCATGGAACCTAGTTAGACAAAACCAACTGGATGAGTACCAGGACAACAACTGGATTTCATGCACAGGCGAAGAGACAAAACTCGATCCAAAGCAAAGTGATAAGAGCGCATGTTTCTCAGAGCACTTGCTAGTCTCAAAATAAAGGATAGACAATAGACGACGTTGATTGAATCCAATAGTTATAAAGAGACATGTTTCAACCTGAGATAGACAGTATGATGGAACTGAAAGAACCCCAGGAGTAAGAAAAAAACGAGATAAGACTCGACGCAAAAGACTAGTTAGACAAAACAAACTAGATGAGTACTAATACGAAAATTAGATTTCATGCGCGGGTAACGAGACAAAACTCGACCCAAAGCGAAGTGATTAGAGCGTACTTCTAAAACACTTGCTGAAACGATCATCTAAATGAAACTGACATTTGAAAGGTATATTGGTGGACATTGAAATGAACCAACAGGGGTAGTAGAGACTAAATCAAAGAAAATGCACCAGAAAGAGACTGGGCTACAACCAGAACATTGAGTAGACACTCTACCAAATCTAATGATTAACAGGATACTGGTATGAAGATACTGAGGATAGAGGCCTCACTGGGGAAATGATCCGAAGTTAGCAGATTCACTGGGGAACATAGTGGCAATTGTAACACCCCAATATTACCCAATATTTAATATACACAAAAATCAGAGTAATTTAAAATTTCACCAATTCATACTGAGGCATCACACCTTCAAAAACAACTCAAACTATTTACTTTAAAGTATAAATCTGGATACATAGCCTGTTCGCCAAATCATAAATTGATTCATAAAAATCAAAACATCTTCTTTATTAAACTTCCTCATAAAATCATATTTTCATAAAGTATAATCCTTATACATAAGGTATAACAACAATAGATCATGACAAAAGCAACATAAATATTCCCCAAGGTACTACGTATGAATGACGACTTAGATTAGACTAATAGCATCTATAAACTCCGTCTTCATAACACCGCGTTACCAATATAGAGTAACGACAAAACAAGTAAAGGGTGAGATAATCCAAAACATATAGTTAAAGGCATGATAATATATATATATATATATATATATATAGTTTTGGAATTGTAAAGGATATAAGTTAATAATTGCACTCGACACATATCCATACCTCACTTACTTTGATGGTCATTAATGTATAATCTACATATAAGCCGCTAACCTCATCGGCACTTAGATATGCAACAACACATAAACTTCTATAAGCCACGAAGTCATCACAAGTTATTATGTCACCAACCAATGCGAATTATAAACCTTGACATCAAGCAATGCTAATAAATTAAGCATATAAATGCAATCACAGAATTGGCTAAAGCCGCCATTAACTTTTAGCATAAAAGCCACAGTAAGCTTTTGGCATAAAAGCCCATCGTCACTAAACATCATCACATCATGCATTAAGCATTTCATCAGTTAAATCATCGCCCAAAACTCATTATTTATACTCACCACCTAGTTATCCTTGAAACTATCGAGTTATATTCATTTTCATGTTCATCATAAAGATCATCACTAAACAAACATCATACATCATAGCAATTCAATCATCATCAATCAATTAAAAACTCAGCATGAACAACTCGACATAAACATAGCAGGCTCCATGAGACCACGACTATATTATGCATGTGGTACCGTCGCTTTGTCGTAATTAGGAACACTGGCATCAAAGCCTAGGTAAGCAGCATAAAAGCCTATAAATAAGCGGCATAAAGCCCATATTAGCCAATGCAATGTGTGACTAAACAATAAAACAACATAACACAACAAAAACACCATCATCGCTAATCAAAATTGGCATAAAGCCCACATCGCCATAATTCATTCAAAACATCAAAAACCAGTCAGTCAATCCTCATGTACAAGACATATAACGTCAACAGTATTCACTAACTAATACGTGCGTGATACAGAACATTGTGTCTAATCACCCCGCCTCATTATCGATTCGGTTCACTAATTTCTACATACGAGAAAGATAGTTAAACACCTATCATCGATGTAAAATATCATAATAATAGGCGTTACACCTAATCGTCAACATACGCCATGATCGGATTGTCCATACGTGTCTTAATCTAAGCAATCCGTTCAATTAAGCCGTCATTAAGCCTATTTGGGTCATCTCATAAAACCTCACAACTAAAAACTAACCTCACCACTAAGCTCTACGTCAAACTTAGCTATAAATCGATTTTCATTGAATTGGACAACTTGCTCAAAATTGAAAATTCTCGAAGTTGGAAAATCTGGAACACAAATGGGTTCTAAAGTCGCAATACATTTGGAGATACGGATGCATCAACCTGGTGTGCATCATCCACGGCCCGTGTTGAAGCCCCAAACACAAAAATTCCAAAGTCGAGAGAATCGACACGGGTGCCGTGTTGATCAACCTGACACCCGTGTTGATGGACCTTAGCGATCAAATTTCCTTATATCGAGAGGACAACAGTGATGTTAATCAATAGGCCGTGTTGATGAACTACGATGAAAACTTCATCTTTTTGAGTGTTTCATTCTACTACCATGGTTTTCTTTCCCATTTCAATACTCTTAATTTCTACAAGCTAGCACCTAATACACCCATAAACCATACTCTAATCCAACTCTTCTAAACCATTCCAACAATCAACCAACAAACCCCTATAAATCAACTATCAATTTCACCCCAATCCAAAATATATCTAACAAAACCTAACAATATGAGAGGAGAATCAAACCCACTTACCTACAACTTGGATGATCCATGATGATTCTACAGACTCCATCCTAAAACTTCTCTCTTACTCTCATGCTCTTCTTACGTCTTCTTCTTCTTGAACCCTCGTCTTTCTCTCAAATTCTAGGTTTGGTTTTGTGTGGAAAAATGGGAAGAAAAGGAGAAGGAAATGGTTTTATAACTTACTAGCTCCCAAATTCTATGTTTGGTTTTTGGCATTTGAATGGAAGGAAAATGAGGAGAAATGGTTTATAATGTGTTCCTTACTAGCAACAAAGGTGTAAACCCCATTTCTACACAATTAATCCTCACACCCCCATCCAATTACATTATCATATATAAATATTCTCATCACAAAATAACTATCGATCGGTAATTCGAAAGTATTAATATAATATAATATTAATTAAAACAGGGCGTTACAACTCTCCCCCACTTATAAACTTTTCGTCCTCGAAATGTTGACCAAAACGAAAGAAATGGGACATGATTACGCATTCGTCCACTCAATCCTCGCGTCAACTAAAAAACATACAAAATACACCAAAAACAAGGAAATATCCTTAACTACATCGTCCCATCAAGAACAACCATGCCGAGATACAAGCCCGTACAATGCACTTTCGACAACCAACTAACACCCGACAACTAAGCAGTCGCGAGACACTGCGGTTCACTCGAGAACCAAACAAACAAGATTGATACCATTCTAACGTCTCGACCATAGAATTAGTCATACACTCGAACAGGCGCCTCGAAGCAGTCACCAAAGATAGGAACATAAAGTCTCTGACCTGTACCAAACACCATCGTTAAATCGAAAACAACAAAATGGTTATACCAATCAAAGCGAAACAATCAAAAATAAAACCCGGCGTGCTTCATGAAACACGAAAAATGCCTTCATTCGAATAAGTACGAACTCAGAAATTACACTTAGGGTTTTCGGCTCTTATTCGAGAAAATCCAAGGTCACATCGTCGCCTTAGATTACCAACATGCAAACTCTTGAACAAAACAAGTTACTCGAGTATAATCGAAGGATACACCACTCATTCTAGGGCTTATCTGGGGCGACTTGCGACTATAACTCACTAGTCGAAATCTAATAACCTAAACACTCGCTAATCAATTCAATGCTCGATATCTAGGTCTTGTGCTTCATAATGCATAGTGCCAAGTAGTAAAACAACTTGGTTAATCCTCGACTTTACAATCACTCAAAATGGATCGTTGGCGTACACCCATCAGACACCTACAACATCAGCTTCATCAACTCGAAGAATCACTCTTTCATTCTCGATTGATCAGCGTCCATTGGTCCTCTAAATACGACATTGTTTGACCTTTTCAAATATTGTCCAAATATTCACTGTGAAACTTGACGTATACGCTTGACTTCAACGAAGTAGTCACCCTATAACAATTCAATTCCCAGTATGTATAAGTAATCACATCCTCGCATCGCCTTGGCGAGTCAATACGGGTTTCTTATTGAAACACCTTCGTAACTCTCGATCCTTCAAAGTGTAACTTAGCCAAAACACTCTCTCGAGGCTCAACCCATCAGCGTCGTCTCGTACTCACGACTTCAACACGGGTCGGACTTAGAACCATAACATAAATTTCTATGGAATTCAATCATGAACAACATCGTCATGACCGACTTTAGTCACAATAGAACATTTTCCTTATACAACATCAATCATCTCAAGGTACTTGTAGTTGCCAAACCATCGCCAAATTCTTTACGATCAAAACTTATCTTAGTCATGATCTAATAATCCACCACTATTAGTATCCATGAAATCCATATATATAGTAGTGAACAAATCCTTAGTAACCTTACGAGCTTAAACTCAACAAGCGTCTCAAAACAAACATGCAACATTCTTCAAAATAATAAATCCCAAATCAGGATATTCTTGGGTTATCCTCGATATCAACTTACTAAACTCAACAACAGACGAAGTCTCTTTATAGATTGTACCCAACTTGAATTATCTTCAACAATTCCAATCTCCCGTCGCTAACATCTGCATATGGGGTTCAATGAGCACAACCGCATCAAACTCTAACTCACACTTGAGCAATTTTTTCCTTGTGAAAATCAAATCGTTCAGGTATGCAATACATTTGTCCAACTCTCGTCGATACATCTTAAGTCAAAATGAAATATCACGATCGCCCATGCAAGATCCTCCAGATGCTAAACAAGACCAAAATGGAAGCATTCGCTAAACTTTCACCGGTTCGAACAAATTCGCTTCTCATTCGAAGTCCAATAGCGACTCGACCATCTCGAGTCAAAATACTCACGATCGATACCAAGCGGTAAAAGATCTTCCATCGACTCCCGAGTTAACAATCCACACAAAGGAACTTCTAAGTTACGAAATACCTCTTGAGGTCTCCTATAAGATACAAAATAAATCTTGGCGGAGCTGTCCATATATCACCGTCTAAGTTGCTTACTTAAGGCACTTGCGTCGAACGATTCGAAACTCTATCTTTAGAATACTCGACATGCGGAGTCTAACCACTACGATAGCATGATATAGGATGCTTGCCCATGATTCCCTTAACTTGATGTGAACCAAATAATATCCATGAACACGAGATAACTCTTACGGCTTACTCGCTGATCTTGTAACATTCCTAAATCACACTCGACATCGAGTCCCATTAATATCACGAATACTATGAGGACCATACACTATCTTGAAAAGCATTGTCTAAACATCTTGATTGTACTTTTAACTTGTAGCAGTAGGACTTCGCCGATCTCAATAAACACATAAACTCCATATAATTGGTTCATCCAAATATCGATCCTCGAGTAGACACTTGCCCTCCGATATCCACTTTGTTCCTTGACTACCAGCGACACACAAACTCGGGTAACCTTTGCTCTTCTCGAACAACCCCGGTAGCACTCGGTGACCGCTCGAATAACAAACTACTGCTCAAACTAATCCTCCAGTTGACTCTTTAACAATCCGAGCCAGCGTCCCTTAAGGATACTTGAATCCAACTAGTTCTAGAAACTAAATCCATCAAACTTCACTTCACCTACTGCAGTAATTCCTCACATCTTCCAACATGCTTGGAAGAATCACAACAAGAACTTAAACATTCAAATTCTTGTCTCTCATCAAAATCCAAATTCACAACTCAGTAACCATACCACCTTGTGCCAACACATACGCTTACACTATTGAGTTTGAAGACAAGTCTATTCAACCAACCAATTCGACTACTATCAACAAGAGATTGGCTGATCGGTCCCTCAATTTGTCAATAGAATTCGTAATCATGATGGTGACATAAACCATCTCTACCAAACTACAACAGTGTCTTCAAACTTACACTATAAGTTACCGAAGAGTAACACTGCTTGAGGCTCCATCCTAAGCCACAAGCGCCACGAAGAAGTAAAACTTCTCCCCCACTTGTTTCAAACTCATCTGCTGAATGAATAATTTGAAACAAACAAGTCAAACAATGTTTCACACACATATGCATACAACGAGTTAAACACACTAATAACACAGTCGACGGTGACACGCTACGATACCACTAATGTAACACCCCATTATTACCCAATGTTTAATATACACAAAAATCAGAGTAATTTAAATTTTCACCAATTCAATACTGAGGCATCACACCTTCAAAAACAACTCACTTTAAACTATTTACTTTAAAGTATAAATCTCGGATACATAGCCTAAATCGCCAAATCATAAATTGATTCATAAAAATCAAAACATCTTCTTTATTAAACTTCCTCATAAAATCATATTTTCATAAGTATAATCCTTATACATAAGGTATAACACAATAGATCAACAACAAAGCAACATAAATATTCCCCGAGGTGCTACGTGTCGGGCGACACCGATTCGACTAATAGCGACTATAAACTCCGTCTTCATACGCGTTACCAATATAGAGTAACGACAAAACAAGTAAAGGTGAGATAATCCAAAACATATAGTTAAAGGCATGATAATATATATATATATATATATATATATATATATATATATATATATAGTTTTGGAATTGTAAAGGATATAAGTTAATAATTGCACTCGACACATATCCATACCTCACTTACTTTGATACGTCATTCTAATGTATAATCTACACTATATAGCCATAACCTCATCGGCATGCTTAAATCATGACAACACATAAACTTCTATATGCGAAATCATCACAGTTAATATGTCACCAACCAATCAAATTATAAACAACAACATCAAACAATACTAATAAATTAAGCATCATAAATGAAATCATCACAAATTGGCTAAAGCCCATAAATCGCTTTTGGCATAAAAAGCCCATAAATAAACTTTTGGCATAAAGCCCATCACTAAACATCATCACATCATATTTGCATTAAGCATTTCATCAAAGGTTAAATCATCGCAAAACTCATTATTTATACTCATCACTAGTTATCATGAAACTATCGAGAGTTATTCATTTCATATTCATCATAAAGATCATCACTAAACAAAGCATCATACATCGCTTAATTCAATCATCATCAATCAATTAAAAACTCAACATAACAACTCAAACATAAACATAACCGACTCCATGAGACACGACTATATTATGCATGTGGTACAATCGCTTTGTCCATAATTAGGAACAACTTATCAAAGCCTGGGTAAACGGCAGCAAAAGCCTATCATTAAGCTTGGCATAAAGCCCATCGTTGCCAATGCAATGTATGTGACTCGACAATAAAACAACATAACCTGACACAAAAACACCATCATCGCTAATCAAAATTGGCATAAAGCCCACATCACCATAATTCATTCAAAACATATAAATATATCAGCCGCCTATTTGCATTATGCAAAACATCACTAAACAATTCATCATCGTCAAAGTCATGCATTCATCAATCGGAAGCATTTATCAACACATCAAAATAATCGTCACATCGTCATGTACAAGACATATAACCTCGTCGCATAATCAGCAGTATTCACTAACTAATACGTCGTCAACCATTGTGTCTAATCACCCCACTCATTATTGATTAGTTCACTAATTTCTACATACGGAAGATAGTTAAACACCTATCATCGATACAAAAGCCATCCCTAATAGCATTACTCCCTAATCGTCAACATCATATCGGATTGTCCATATGTGTCTTAAATCCTAAAGCGAAATCCGATTCAATTAAACCGTCATAAAGCCTATTTGGGTCATCTCGTAAAAACTACGCAACTTCAAAATTAACCTCACCACTAAGCTTTACCGTCCGAACTTAGCTAACCGTCAATTTTAGTTGGTTCGAACAACTTGCTCCGTCGTCAAATACCAAAGTCGAATCGAGACACAAGCGGGTTCCAAAGTGCGAAAAATCAAAATTTTGGAGCTGGATGCATCAACACGGGCCCCGTGTGCATCAACTACGACTGTGTGAAAAGTCCCCGAAACAAAAAATTCCAAGTCGAGAGACTCGACACGGTGCACTGGGTTATGCGGCGGCGTGTTGATGGACTGGACGGTCAAATTTTCTTATATCGGAGGACAACACGGCCGTGTTAATCAACTGACGCGTGTTGATGGACTAGTGAAAACTTCATCTTTTGAGTTTTCTCATTCTACTACCATGGTTTCTTTCCCATTTCAATACTCTTAATTTCTGAAGCTAGCACCTAATACACCCCTGAGCCATACTTCAATCCAACTCTTCTAAACCATTCCAACAATCAACCAACAAAACACTATAAATCAACTATCAATTTCACCCCCAAATCCAAAATATATCTAACAAAACCTAACAATATGAGATGGAGAATCAAACCCCTTACCTCTAGCTTGAATGATCCATGATGATTCTACAAGACTCCATCCTCAAGCTTCCTCTCTTGCTCTCATGCTCTTCTTCTTCTTCTTCTTCTTCTTCTCAAACCCTCATCTTTCTCTCAAACTCTAGGTTTGGTTTTGTGTGGAAAAATGGGAAGAATAGGAGAAGGAAATGGTTTTATAACTTACTAGCTCCCAAATTCTATGTTTGGTTTTTGGCATTTGAATGGAAGGAAAATGAGGAGAAATGGTTTATAATGTGTTCCTTACTAGCAACAAGGTCACCCCCATTTCTACACAATTAATCCTCACACCCCCATCCAATTATATTATCAGATATAAATATTCTCATCGCAAAATAACTATCGATCGGTAATTCGAAAGTATTAATATAATATAATATTAATTAAAACAGGGCGTTACAACTCTCCCCCACTTATAAACTTTTCGTCCTCGAAATGTTGACCAAAACGAACAAAATGGGACACGCTTACGTATTCGTCCACTCAATCCTCACGTCAACTAAACAACATACAAAATACACAAAAAACAAGGAAATATCCTTAACTACATCGTCCGTCGAAAACCAAATGCGAGATACAAAGCCCATACAATGCACTCAAGTAACTAACCAACAACTAAACAACTACATGGAACACCGGTTCACTCGAGAACCAAACAATCAAGATCGATACCATCTGGCGTCGACCATAGAGTTAGTCATACACTCGAACCGGCGCCTCGGAAGCAGGTCACCAAAGATAGGAACATAAAGTCCTCTGACACAACAGCACCATCCTAAATTGAAAACAACAAAATGGTTATACAAATCAAAGCTGAAATAATCGAGAAAGGATAAAACCACGCGTGCTCGCAAACACGAAAAAATGCCTTCATTCACGCATAAGTACAAACTCAAAATTACACTTGCGGTTGTAACAATTCCGAGACAAGTCACATGGTACTTTGCCAGATTACCAACATACAACTCTTGAACAAAACAAGTTACTCAAACATAATTGAACGAGATACACCACTCGTTCTAGGGCTTATCTGAGGGCGACTTGCGACTATAACTCACTAAGTCCAAATCCATAACCTAAACTTACTCGCTAATCAATTCAATGCTCGATATCTAAACCATGTTGCTTCACTTCTATGCATAAGATGCCAACCGTAAAACAACTTGGTTATCCTCAACTTTACAATCACTCAAAATGGATCGTTCAAGCGTACCCATCAGACACCTCACAACATCAGCTTCATCAACTCGAAGAATCACTCTTTCATTCTCGATTGATCAATGTCCATTGGTCCTCTAAATACACGACATAGTTTGACCTTTTCAAATATTGTCCAAATATCCACTTGTGAAACTTTGACGTATACACTTAACTTCAACGAAGTCGTCCCTTATTACAATTCAATTCCCGAAGTATATATAAGTAATCACTATCCTAGCATGCATCGATACCACGGGGTTCTTATTTGAAACACCTTGGTAACTCTCGATCCTTCAAAGTGGTAACAGGCCAAAACACTCTCTCAAGAACTCGACCCATCAACGTTGTCTCATACTCCTGACTTACAACACAGGTCAGACTTAGAACCATAACATAAATTACTATGGAATTCAATCATGAACACCGTCGCGACCGACTTTAGTCACAATAGAACATTTTCCCTTATACAACATAAATCATCTCAAGGTACTTGTAGTTACCAAACCATCGCCAAATTCTTTACCGTCAAAACTTATCTTAGTCACAATCTAATAATCCACCACGACTATTAGTATCCAACTAAATCCATATATTAGTAGTGAACAAATCCTTAGTAACCTTCTGAGCTTAAACTCAACAAGCGTCTCAAAACAAACATACACATTCTTCAAAATAATAAATCCCAATTCGGATATTCTTGGGTTATCCTCAATATCAACTTACTAAACTCGACAACAAAGCAAGTCTCTTTATAGATCATACTGACTTGAATTATCTTGACATTCTAATCTCCTCGTCGTTAACATACACCTATAAGGTTCCAATGAGCACAACCGCATCAAACTCTAACTCACACTTGACAATTTTCCTTATGAAAATCAAATCGTTCCAAGGTAGCAATACACTTGTCGACTCTCGTCGAAATACATCTTAAGTCCAAAATGAAATATCACGATACGTGCTAAGGTCCTCGATTACTAAACAAGACCAAATCGAGCATTCGCTAAACTTTTCACTGTTCAAACAAATTCGCTTCTCATTACGAAGTCAAATAGCGACTCAACCATCTCGGTCAAAATACTCACGATCAATACCAACCGGTAAAAGATCTTCCATCAATCAAAATAAATCTTGGCGTCATCCTAATATCATTGTCTAAGTAAACTTACTTAAGGCACTTCGTCAACCAGTTCAAAACTCTATCTTTAGAATACTCGACATGCACCTATCTAACTTCACTGCGATAGCATGATATCGGATGCTTGCCACAATTCCTTAACTTGATGTGAACCAAATAATATCCATGAACACGAGACAACTCTTACAGCTTACTCATGAGAGTACTGTCTGAACATTCCTAAATCACACTCGACACATCAGTCACATTAATGACATCCACGAATACTCGCCAGGACAATACACTATCTTGAAAAGCATTGTCTAAACATCTTCAGTTGTCACACTAACCCGTAGACAGCCAGACTTCACATCGATCTCACTAAACACATAAACTCCATATGACTTGTTCATCCAAATATCGATCCTCGGAAGTAGACACTTGCCCTCAAATCCACTTTATTCCTTGACTACCAACGACACACAAACTCGGGTAACCTAATCCTCAAGTTGACTCTTTAACTCTAATCCAGAAGCAAACGTCCCTTAAGGATTTTTCGAAACATAACTAGTTCCAGAAACTAAATCCATCAAAACTTCACTTCGCACTACTGCGGAAATTCACTCACATCTTCACAACATGCTTCGGAAGAATCACAACAAGAAGTTCGCTTGTCAAAATCTTGTCTCTCATCAAAATCCAAATTCGCCTACAACTCAAGTAACCATGCACCACCTTGTGCCAACACATCTGCTTCATACACTATTGAGTTGGCAAGACAAGTCTATCCCAACCATATGCTTCATTCACTATTTGACTTCTTGAGAGGAAATCCAAATAGAGATAGGACGACATTGAGCAAGATACCGAACAACATTGGATCTAACAGGAATAAAGATTCCTCTGACTTTATGGGGAGTTACAAATCTTTGGTCCATGATAGGAGAAAATTTGTACACAGCTCTTGCGGAGAGTGGATAACCGAGGCCTTAAGAAGCTCAACTGGAGAATTCACATATGACCTTTGATGAGAAAAGTCCTTACTGGGGATAAAAAGTGATGTGGGATGTGCACCCACAGAAGCATTCGTCTCGGGTGAAACAACGCTTGTCACCAATCAACAGGATCGAACTCGCTAGGGAGATGAGAGAGTTCTCGGAATAGAAATCCAAGTCAAATAGCTCGTCCGGGCATGAAGAAACAAGACACCTTATATAGGACAACTCCACTGGGGAAACGAGGAATATTGTGCCACAACCTTGAAAGAAAATTTCTTCGTTGGGGAAAGGAGAAATCTTGAAGAAGAAATCAGATGAATAACTGATACATTGGGGAAAGGGGGACAGTTCTTGAATAAGAAATTCCAAATGCAACAACTTGACTGGGGGATTAAAGAAGTCATCAATATACATTCCGCCTCGAACAGGCAATCTTTTGTGAACACAACAGTCACACCACTTCATTGGGGATATGGATTCTTAACCAAGAAGTCTTATCGATCACAACCTATCAGACAAAACTCTCCACTTGACAATATTGGGGAGTAGACAACCTTCAGGTAAAACTGAGGAATCATCTAGATACAATCTCTTCACTTTGGGAGACTTGCTGGGGAGAAGTAGAGACTTCGGTGTCACTGGGGATGTTTCATATAACCAATCTTACCAATTCAATCAAACCCAATTTTCCCCAAGTCTAAAATGAAGTAAACTCACTGGGGAGAATCCTTGTAGAAATACAGATAAAACTGATTCAAGATAAGATTATCTTTCAATTCTATAGAGTCGAGACCCTCTTCTTTGACAAAATTAAATTCTTCATTGATGTTCATTGTGCAAAATCACTTGAAGTCAAACAGTTGTTTCGCATACGAAAAAGTGTTTATTATGAGAATGAAAATTCAAATGCAGCATTTACGTAAGTCTTGAAGTTTTTATGGAAAAGGTATTGCGACTTCTTGTGAACGAAACACTTTTAGAATGCAAAATTTCTTTTTTTTTTTAGAATGACAAGGCAAACATATGATGCCAACACAAAAACTGTCACATAATTTAGGAGTCGGGAAAATGTTATCTTATCGTAGCATGCTTTCGAATTAACCCATGCTTCAGTTAGGACTTCCGAGGGTTGTAATGTGGCCTGGCTCACTGTTTTAAAAAAAAGACTTTTAGGCTCAAAATATTTGGTGCCCACCCCCTTCGTGATGTTCTTCAATCCTAAATTCAGTCAACTCGATGTGAGCATTCAACTCTCCAAAGAGTATGGTATGGGTGACTTCTACTGAGGATTTCTTTGACATACTCGAGGAATCCATAAGGTTTACGGATACGACAGCCACTCACTTTTAATTTTGGTGTCTGATCACACGACTTTGCTCTCTTACTGAGAACCCTTTCTGGTTTCCCAAAACTTTGCCCTCCTTTTTTGCCTAAGCGACTTATTACCAAGTTCGACTTAGCGGGCTTTTTTTGATTTTTCTCTTTTTTATTCATTTTTTTATTCATTTATTCTTAGAACAAATCGTGTGATCTCTACACCATCTTCAGTTTGTTGGGAATGATTGTGTCTGACTCTTTGAAGGATTCCACGCCGACAGACAAAGGTTGACCGTTGCAATTTGGACTTTCCTCAGCCTCCTGGAAGATAACCATTATTGTATCCTCTGACTGCGCACTTCTGAATGCTTGATCAAATTAACTGAACTCTACCCTGCCCCTTGTTATGAAAATGAGGGTTTTTTCTGAATAGAGAAGAAACTCCTTCTTCGAGGCTCAAAGGGGTTAACGAGGGTCTATCTCCCTCATATCTCCGGTGTTTGGGAATTGAAACAAGGTCTCTGCATCTTCAACAGGGTTCTACTCGAAATCATACAAACCAAAGATTGGCATTTTAGTATCGTCATCCTCCCCCCAATCGTTTCCTAAGCAAAATAATTGGTGAAGTTAGCATCAATATGCGAGCAAGTCATCTTTATGAGCGATAGCGAATGAGTGATAACACATGAATTTCTTCAAGACAAACATACCTAGTGCATTAAGATTTTCATTCAAAAATAAACAAATTTTTACATGATAGCAAAGTTCAAACAAACAAACAAAAGTGCAAATGAAAATGCAATAAAGAAACCCAAGATTGCCATTGTCGAGGAGACTCGACTTCGTCTGGACCTCTTGATTCTGACAATTTTCTACAGTCTTGATACTTCCTGGACAAAATATTCCCTCTCCGACCTACCATTGACACAGTAGTCTTCAAATCGATCCAAACTCGAAATTTATCCCTGGATGACAAGACATTTTCAATCAAGTGGTCAAGTGCACCAGGGAAACATTAACAGGGGATTTTCTTTAAAAGAAATGATGGAAATTGCGCGAGGCGGAATTGCAACAACAGGATCTCCCAAGTGTCTTCTACTTTAAGGACTAGACATCCGAAACTCACAACTGAAAGCATCTTCTACGAACGGGAGAAATAATCAAATACCGCAACCGAGAACTTGCAACCTCCTCTTCTTCCACACAAGAGTGAAACTTCGCAAGATAAAAATTATGCAATGGCTTTCCAAACAGAATTGGCTCTTGAAATACACTATTTTATACATGGTCTCCCGAAAGTGGTACAAACATTCCAATAAGAGGGAACCATCAATTCCCACAGTATTATTCACTTTTTCAATTATCATTATTGTGCAGGGACCATCAAAGTTTTTCAAATGCAAATAATTATCATGAAAATATTGGAAATTTTTATAAATCAAACAATTAAAGCTACAAGAAATAAAACAAACAAGTTTCCCCTTTTTTCATTAATTGAGGATTGGCCATTAAAAAGGTATTTACACCAAGATGTAACTCCTACTAAGAGGTGTTTGACCTAAAGCATAAAAAATGTGGAAAAATGTTACAAGAATGGCAACATGGTAACAGATGACCAACAATCTTAGATTTTGCTATTACTCAAACATCCCCCCAACGTCCCATCATTCTGCATTTGGAGAGGATAACTAACAAATTCAGTTATGCGAAGAACTTCTTCAACACATCGGCATTCACTGGGAGTGGGAAGTCATCACTTTCCATAGTTGTAAGCATCATTGCCCCACCTGAAAAGACCTTCTTGACCACAAAAGGTCCTTCATAAGTCGGAGTCCACTTGCTCCTAGGGTCGCCTTGAGGAAGGATTATCCTTTTAAGAACCAGATCGCCCAGCAGATGGGCGGGGGCCGCACTCTTGTAAGTAAGCTTTCACATCCTCTTACGATACATGATCATGACACCACCGGTACAGCTTCTCATCAATGATTTGGCGGTCTAACAGATTACGCACCTCTCGGCTTCATCAGTTCCGCATCTTTCATAATTCTAAAGAAGAATTTCAACCTCCACAGGTAAGCTCGTCCATCCATACGCGAGGGAGAGCAGGGGTTGCCCAGTTGATTGATGTGGTTGAGTGCGATAACCATGTGGCGAAGAGGCAACATCTCATGCCAATCCTTGTTAGTTACCACCATCTTCTGCACAATCTTCTTAATGTTCTTATTTGCAGCCTCGACAACACCATTCATCTTTGGGCGATACGGAGATGAGTTATGGTGTCTGATTTTGAAAGTCTCACAAAGCTCCTTCATCGTTTTGTTGTTGAGGTTGGACCCATTATCAGTGATGGTTTTCTCAAGGACCCCGTAGCGGCAAATGATATTGTGCTTGATGAAACGAGCTACAACCTACTTGGTGACATTAGCAAAAGAAGCAGCTTCGACCCATTTGGTGAAATAATCTATAGCAACCAAGATAGAACGATGGTCGTTAGAAGTGGTCGGCTCAATCTTCCCAATCATATCAATGCCCCACATTGCGAAAGGCCATGGAGATGTCAGAACATTCAAAGGAACAGGAGGAACATGTACTTTATCAGCATACACTTGACACTTATAACAAACCCTGGCATGATTATAACAGTCTGTTTCCATAGTGGACCAATAGTAGCTAGCTCTCAATATCTTCTTGGCCATGGTGTGACCACTGGAATGGGTCCCAAAAGCACCCTCATGCATCTCTTCGATGATCTTCGACGCTTCGTTCTTATCCACACATCTGAGTAGCATACCTTCATGATTTCTCTTGTATAAAGTACCATTGCTGAGGAAGAACTTTGCAGCGAACCTCCTTAGAAACCTCTTATCTATGATGGACGCTTATTCTGGATACTCTTGAGTTTCTAAGTACCTCTTAATATCATAAAACCAAGGATTACCATCCAATTCCACCTCCGCTCCAAAACAAAAAGCTGGCTCATCTAACCTTCTAATAGTGATCGAAGGCGCCTCATTAGCCCACTTCACCTTGAACATAGACGATAAAATGGCCAATGCATCTTCAAGGTGATTCTCCTCTCTAGAAATATGCTCGAATGTGATCTCTTCAAAATAAGGAATCAACTTCATCACATGTTCGCGATAAAGAATCAAGTTTTGATGACGAGTTTCCCAATCACCGTTAATTTGACTGATAACGAGATTAGGATCCCCAAAAACCTTCAAGAACTTGATACGCAAGTCAATTGCCACTTCAATCCCATAAATACATGCTTCATACACTGCCATGTTGTTGGTGTAGTCAAAACAAATTTGGGTTGTAAAAGGAATATGGAAACCATCAGGGGAAGTGATAACAGCTCCGACACCATTACCCATTGCATTCGATGCTCCATCAAACACCATCGTCCACTGTGACCCTGGCTCGGGGCCTTCCTCTAGGTTGGTGATGTTCCAGTCTCTAATCTACATGATGTCTTCGTCCGGGAATTTAATCTTCATCGGTAGATAGTCGTCCACAGGTTGGTGAATGTGTCACGTGAAGCCCGACTTTGAGTTTTGTATATACGCAAAATGCGGATAGCAAGAGTCGCCACCGACTTTTTATCCAATTAAGGAAGGTGAATAGAAACGAGGAAAAGACCCGTTAGATTACGAGTAAGGGAGAAGGTTATGAAAAGGGAAGGTATTAGCACCCTTTCCATCCGTAGTTATCTCACAGGCTCTTAATTACTCTTAGATCATTTCCAAAAAGGTGCTTTACATGTGTTTGACAAAATATTTTGAAAAGGCATTTCGCTTTGACTTTGTAATGATTCATGTAGGAATGTATACAAAGTGTTAGGAAATGTTTCGTTTTGAAAAGAGTTTGAACTTTGACAAAAGTGTGAGTGTGAAAAGTATTTTTTGATCGAGCAAGCAACTAAAGTCTTATTACTACTGAGATAGTCGTTTTACGTGTTTTCACGTTCCTTTAGAATAGCGTATCCATACCATTAGTGGGTTGGTAACCTATCGTTGGATGTAGAAGGGACATTCGAAGGGACATCGGATGGTCATAGAAGGCAACAGGGTATCCTAGCACATTCGAAGGGACGATTATCACTTTTAAGGCAACAATCGAGGACGAGATCATGTTTTAATGGCGGCGTCGTGGGTCTATGATCTTTGTATCGAAGGGACTATGATGATTTGTTTTGAAGACAGCGGTGCTAGGATACCTCTCGTTGAGGACTTGACCATTTGTATTCGTAAAGGCGAGAGAGAATTACCTAAAGGGTGCATGTGTGAAAAGAGTGTGTTGATTCAGATATTTTATCTTGGCATTATGAGTGATCTATGTTCAATTTTATCTTGCCATACGCCTAATTACTAGCGATTTTATAGGGTGCGAAAAGTAAGTGCGAAATGTAAAGTGCGAGAAAGATGAAGTCCTACTGATTACATGGCTTTAGGCGGTTACATAATAAGAGAAAATAAAGTCTAATTAAACTATGCATCCATGGCAGTTACATAATTGAAAAGAAAAGCAAGAAAAATGCGAAGCGTTACAACCTGTGAACAGATACATAATCGGAAAACGAGAGAAATTGCATAAGAGGAAAATGTTAGTAAAAAGAAATATTTTTGAATGAGGAAAAAGGTTTTATGTTAGTAATGACAATAAGATGATAAGATAATTTTTTTGTAATTTTCGGAATCGATTTAAATATTTAAAACAATTAAAGTCAAATTAATGATTAATTAGCAATTAAATAAAATATGCATGCAAAAATATTAATTTTAATATTAAAAATTAAATAAACATTTTTCTGATGATAATGCAAAAAAGAAAATATTTTTGTGTTTTTTAAATGCATGATAAAAATATTTAAAGATTAATTAAAATGCACGAAAATATTAAAAAAGGAAAATAGTAAAAACATGTTAGTTTTTCAAAGTTGTAAAAAGAATGGTCTTGCCGGGAATCAGGCTGGTGACCATCAGGAGAAAACACACGCCCTCTTGCCATCTAAGCTAAGCATGCTTGGTGTTTTGTAATTGGAAACATGTGATTATATGTGAAAACGTGTTGTATTTTGGACTTTCAACGCACAGTCAGTGCATGGGGCCCAGGTTGAATGGAATGGACGAATCAGAGAGCTCGATCGCGCCACGCAAGCCCCGGCGGATTCAACCGATCAAGGCGGCAGAGCCTAGCTCGATCGTCTTTTAGATCAAGCAAATCTTAAAACCTACGAAATAGAAAAAATAAATGGCAAAGGAATACCCTACCCCCCTAAATCGACCCTTGCGAATCCAATGGTGGCATTAGTTTTGATTGAAAACACCTGTATCGATCAGTTTGAATCCAACAGTTCCAAATTCCCTAACAATGGCAAATCGAGTTTTCTACGTCTAAGCTTGCATGAGATGCATCATTCATGACCTAGTAAACATCCTGAATCCATACAAATAAACAAGAACGATTAATGATGCATGAAATACGAAAATCGAATTCACGAAATTTACCAAACCGGTGAGAGCTAGGGGCCAGCGATGCAGGGTGGTTTTGCTTCAGTAAATCTTGGGAATGCTTCTTTGGGATATCGAACACGTTTGGATGCTCAAAACACCTTGAAACTTGTTGGAAATTAAATCAATTTGCCAACTTTTGTGAATTTTTGAAAATAAGTTGCTTGTATAGGCTAGGGTTTCGTCCTCTTGTCTTTGTGGATGTTGTGTATTTATAGAGTGAAGAATTGGAGCAAAAGAAGAAAAAAAAGATATGCCATCAATGCAAAATAATTTTCCTTTCAATAAAATCAAATGTTTTGAAAATTTGATTTTCCCTTCCATGTAAAACTAGCTTTGAAATTGGCAAGTTGTATGGGCTATCTTGGACCTCAAGTTTGATAAAAATCCAACCCAATTGAGAATATACCTTGTTTTCATATTTTATTTTATTTAAATTTGAATTAAATGCTTTTAAATTCAAAAATAAATCAAAAAAATAAAAGGTGGTCGTGGCAAGGCATCAATAGGTCACAAATAATATTATGATCAAGTTTGGATCCTAAAATTATAGGCCCATTTGGAAAAAATTGGATTTTGACAAGTATCTCTCTTTGTGCAATTGTCTAAAAATGCCCAACTTGTACAAGGTGTATTTTGCTCAATTTTTCACATTTTTGGGTGTTCTTGGACTTTTTAGAAAGCTCTAGATGCCCTCTAAACAACCTCTTTGGTTTCATCTCAATTGGAGTTTCCATGCTCAATAAAACTTCATTACAAAAAGTTGACTTTTTGTTGACTTTGAAAAGGACCTGTAATGTTTTGATCCATATCTTCAAAATGAAGCATTTTTGACCATGCTTGTGAGACATGAAGTTGTAGAATTGAATTTCCTTAAAAATGAGAGGTGGTGGAAAAGTTTTGAGAAAGTATGAAGAAGTTATGCTCGATCAAAGTTAGTTGACTTTTCTCTAGGAAACCTAATTTGGAAAGTTTGACTTTTGAGCAAATCTTGAGTTTTCTTGATGAATCATGATCAACCCTTGATCAAATGATGAATGTAACTAAAATGAGGATTTTGACCAAAAATCATGAAGTTTCTTGTATGTTGACCACAGTTCACTTTTTGTCAATCTGTTGATTTTCAACCATCTGAGCAATTGTTTGAGGAAACTTGACTTGTAAGGCTTGAAGCCTGTCATGGAGATTCTTTGAAGCATATGAGGAGGCATGATGGCCACTGGAGATGTTGGAAGTCCATCTGGATCTGAGAATTTCCTAACCCTAGTTTGGGTTGATTGTGCTAGGAGAGGTTTGTCGATGTCCTTGAGGAATCCTTGAGTATGGATATGTGAAATGCCTTGAGGAATAGGAGGGAAAATTTTGGGGTGTGACAGCTGCCCCTGTTCAATCTTCTTGTACTGTTAGGGCTAGATTGGCATGTTTTCCTTTCGTGACCTGGAGGTAGAAGATGATTGAACACTTGAGTACACACGAATTTACTCGTGGTAGAAGATGCGGGGAATGGGCTTCTGAGATGCCATTTGGAGAAAGTGGAGATTTATTTGGGGAATAAGTCGTACACTAGACTCAAGAACGTCGCCTGAAAAGGAGAATCGTCGGGGATGGGCTTAAGATGCCATCTGGAAAGATCGATGTTGGGGAGTGGCAAATGCGCTGAGCTTTGTAGATGTTCACGAAAGTAGAGGGCAGATGGGCTTAAGATGCCATCAGGAGAGAATTAAATACGTTAGACTTCGTGCCATCTTTGAATGAAGTTATTGGTTTGTATTGTTTTTAACCAAATATCAGCATTCGAAAGTGGAAGATGTCGATAAATAATCGAAGATGGGCTTAAGATGCCATCGAGCAAGCGGGTAAATGCCTTGAGACTCTGTAGTTCTTTATTGATAATAAGAAGTCGGAATAAATCTTAAGTGATTACTTTGAGGGATAATGGGTGAGAAGGTGGGCTGACTTCCACAGTGTTGGCAATGTCGATCCATGCACATTATCGGAGGATAACTTGTGTGATCATTTGGATAGGGTTTCCCGTCTGGGTTCGGGTATTAATCCTGGATCTGTTGTCGGAGGACAAGTGGGGTGGTCGTTCGGATAGGGTTTCCCGTCTGGTTTTGGGCATTAATCCTGGACCTGTTGTTTCAAAAGTGATTTTCATCTGTTTTGGGGAAAACAAAAGAAACTTTGATAGAATATAGTTAGTCTTATGCAGATTATGATGCATGACAATGTGTATGAATGATATATGCAGAAATTATGACTTCTATGAAAGATGTATGAATGATATATGTTGTGGTATTTCAAAATATATCCATCTTGAAGAAGATGCGAATGCTCCGCTTGGGGATTCTTAGCTTCTATTTGGGGATAAAACGGATGGAAACCCCAAGAAGAAAGATAACCTCGACTCCTCCGATGCACTATCTGACCAAGTCTTGAGCCTAGATATTGTTGAGGATAGTAGAGTCGGTAGTAGGATCTTGTGCATAGATCCTGCTGGAAAATTTAGAATCTCTCTTGGGGATCTTGCATGTAGATCCTGCTGAGGAGTAATTAATTGTCAACTTGGGAGGCAATTTGGGAGGATCAGACTGCTTGAAGCCTCTGGTGGGGGATAGAAGATGTAGGTTTCCTCACGATGCTATCGACAAAGTCTCGAGTCTGGATATTGCTACTGCTGGGGTTGATGATTGTTGAGAGATATTCTGCTGGGGACAAATACCTCTACTGTTGATGAATCATTACCGCTTGGAGACTGATGCAACATGGTTCAGTTGGATTGGAATCATTGCCCAGGGACTGACGGGATGAAGCTTGGAATGTCTGGACTAGCGGAGGAAAATGTGTACCCCAATGAGGGAGGTTTGTAGTGAGTGACATCTCTGTGGGGATTGTACTCCGCAGGGGAACGTATTGGTGACTTTTGTTGTCATCTCAATTCCTAGAGCCTGTAGTAATTACTTTCGTATGTTCACTTTTCTCATGTTTGTAAATAGATTTTTAGTGTCATATGCATATAATCATTCAAAGCAAATGTTGGACTTTATGCAAACAACAACAGTGAGAATTGTAAAGAGAAAGAACTTGTATTAATTTGAAATGTGGCGTATGGCCAAGTAGTTTGTATACAAGGAAGGTAAAAGCTATGCGGAAATAATCTCGTCGAGTTCCAACTATGCTAGTACTCATATATTTCGACTATCTCATCTCCTTGCTGTCAGTAGAAAGTGAGTGGATTGATTTTTGCCATTTGAATCTTGAGTGCTGATAGTAGTCTGTAGATATGTGATTTGGATGAGACATAGTCGTCGCTTAAATCCTAACTTTTGCCTAGACCGCCCTGGGTTTTGATCTACGGATACCCTTTTTGCCCAACGCTGGGTTTTCGACTTCTTAGGGTGTACATGTTTGTATATATCCTTAACTTTTTCTCGAACCCTTTTGGTTCGCCGGGATACCCCTATTTTGCCTAGGCGTTCGACCTAGCGGGTCTCTTTATCGTAGTATTTTTGACTATGTCTGCGTTCCGCGGGTATGGGAAGTCTTCACCATCCATGGTGCTAAGTATCATAGCTCCCGAAAATCTTGTCTTGACTACAAATGGTCCCTCTGGGTGGGAGTCCATTTTCCCACAGGGTCACCTTGTGGAAGGATGATGCGCTTGACTACTAGATCAGGCTTGGTAGACTCGGTGCTTGACTTTCTTGTTGAATGCTCACGATCATTCGCTTTTTGTAGATCTGTCAGTGGTAGATGGATGCGAGTCGTTTCTCGTCAATCGAGTTGATCGATCGGCGAGTCTAGATCGATCGTCTTGACTTAACTCTGCGTCTGGAGGACTACGGTTGAGGAGTATCTGAACCTCGATTGGTAGGGGCTTCCATCTGTATACAAGAGAGGGGTTGCCCTGATGTAAAATACTTTAGTGCGATAACCAGTGGAGAAAATGGTAACATCTCATACCAATCCTTAGAAGTCCTTTGTCATCTTACGTATAATCTTCTTAATATTCTTGTTGGCGGCTTCCATGCGCCATTCATCTTAAGTAGATAAGGAAGAGTTGTGATGCTTGATATTGAGCTGCGTGTAGAGTTCGGTGATCATCTTGTTCTTGAGATTAGAGATTATACTGTGATAATCCTTTCGAGTGCCATACTAAAGCGAGATAAGATTATGCTTGATGAATTGAGCCGACATTCTTGGTAACAGAATCTGAGCGAGGTACTTACCCACAGTGAAATAGTCAAATGTCACAAGGATGAAACGATGTCCATTGGAAGTTGTGGGCTTGATTTCTCCGATCATGTCAATGCCCCACATCGCGAAAGGCCAAGGAGCTAGAGGTACTAGATTGAGGTACTTGAGGTGCTTGCACTTTGTCTGCATATATTTGGCATTTGTGACAAGATCGAGCGTAGCGGTGACAATCAGCTTCCATGGTGGACCAATAGTAACCTATCCTCAAAATCTTCTTAGCCATCGTATGTCCACCGGAGTGGGCACCAAATGCACCTTCGTGCAACTCTTCCATGATACGTCTTCTTGTTTTACGGTACTACAGTAGTAAGCACAAGTCGTGGTTGCGCTTGTATAAGATGTCGTTCTTTGAGGAAGAATTTGGATGCAAACACCTCAAAACTTCTTATAGTTGTGGATGCCCTGCGGATATTCCCGAATCTCAAGATACCTCTTCATCGTAGTACCAAGGTTTACATTCTATATCAAGTTTATAGCATCACGATGGTTGATCAAACTTCTCAATGATGATCGGGGGAGCCTGGGTTGTCATCGACCTTGAACATAGGCGACATAGTAGCGATGTGTTTGCCAGTGATTCTTCTTGTGGAATATGATCGAAAGTGATCTCTTGAGTAGGGGATCGAACTTAGAATATGCTCTCGATCTGGAGCGAGATTCGGATGCCGGTAATCAGCCACCACTTAATCGGTGATCACTAAGGAGTCTCCATACACTTGTAAGAACTTGATTCTTAAGTCAATATGACTTTGATACCCATGATACCGCTTATTGACCATATTGTTAGTACAATTGAAACATAATCAGCGGTGAAAGGCGTGTGTCGCTGTATGGGATGTAATGATGGCGCCAATGCCATTGCCAAGTCGTTTGAGGCTCCATCAAAGACCATGGTCCATGGGATCCTGATGGGTCCTTACGTCCAGGTCCTGGTTCTTCATGATCGATAACTAGTAAAACATCTTCGATAGAAACTCGAGCTGCATGGGCGTAGTCATCTGCGACGATGAGCGAATGATCGGCTACTATACTTCCTTTGATTGCTTTACGAGAAGTATATTGGATGTCATACTAAATTGAGATCATTTGCCATCTTGCTATTCTTAGGAGAGAGGCTGGTTTCGAATCGTATTTTATCGGATCCATCTTGGAAATCAACGGGGTAGTGTGGTCGACATATCTTGTCTTAGTCGGCGAGCAGCCCGGTAATACCGCAAGTTTTCTCGAGCTATGAGTATCTTGTTTCACGGTCGGTAAACCTTTGGCTAAGGTAGTATATTAATACTCTTTTCGACCCGAGACTCGTCATGTTGCCCAATACACACCCATTGAGTTCTCTAATATTGTCAGTACATGATAAGAGGTCTTCCTTGTTGGTGACATCGAATGGGAGGATTCTATAGGTACTCCTTGATTTTGTCAAAAGCGATCGGCAATCGTCGTTCCATTCTACTATTGATCTTTCTTGATGGCGAAGATTGGCTACTGATAGCGATTAAATGTGCAATAGATGCAGCGATGTAATTGATCGTGAAACCTCAACTTCCATCTCGATGCGGGGGCGGCATCTCTTGAATAGCTTTAACCTTGGCGGGGTGAAACGATACCTTTACCATGACAATAAACCACAGGGTTTACGGATCGACTCCAAAGGTGCACTTGTTGGGATTGAGTCTTAGTCTGTACTCTTGATCTATCAAACAATTTCGCAAATGATCAGATGTTCTTCCTCGATGCAGTGATCGAGCTATCATGTCGTCGGCGTAAACCTCATCTCGTGGTGAATCATGTCATGAAGCAGTACGCCATCATGGAACAGCGATAAGTTGCTTGCGTTCTTGCGGTCTGAGCAGCATAACCTTGTGAAAGTGCCAACTTGTAACAAAAGTTGTCTTCTCCATGTCTTTGGAGCCATTTTGATTTGATTGTAGCAGGAGAAACCATCCATGAAGAGAAGACCTTATCTTTGGGCGGTGTTGTCGAGAACATCAATATGAGGAAGTGGGAAATCATCTTTCGGACTCGCTTTGTTCAAATCTACATAATCCAGCACATTCGCCTTGCCATCATTCTTAGATACGGGTACCACGTTTGCAACCATTGTGGATAAGAACTAACGGTGAAACCAGCATTAGGCCCTTCATAACTTGACTTTGATTTTCGGACATCTCGGGGACGCGTCGTGAACATACCTTGCGGGGAGAAAACCTTCTCGCCGATGGCAAGCGTACCTGATGTCAATATCGGTCGGCATGTCTTCATATGACCAAGCAAAAACCTCAATATAATCTCATAGCATTTGAATCAATCTCTCTTTGACCTGTTCTCAAGATGCTGCTCTATCTTGATCTCTTTTACATCTTCATCGGTGCCCAATTCCTGACCTCATTGACTCTTAGGTAGCCATTTTATAGCATATTCGTTCTTCTTCTTTGCATAGATGCGACAAGTTCTCTGGCACTTCACAATCTTCCTCACCTTCGTCTTGGACTTGGTAGATCGGATTATCAATTCATATTTAGCAATAGCATAGTTGTTATCAGCGAGTTGAGATGATTCTGCGATTAGCCTGCGTGGGTGTGTGTAAGAAACATAGCTTTTTGAAGGGTGATAAAGTACAAAGAAAGAAAACAACATTGAAATGCAAAAGTCAACAATTTTATTGAATGAAAATATGCAAATGGCGAAATAACCCTCACAAGCGAGCCATGATGCCGAGGCGAGGCACAGGCTTTAGAGTTTATTGTTCAAAACATAGAAAGCAGCAAAAACAAAGGCAATTACTCTGTCTAAAGGAAGTTGGTATGGCGTCTTGATCTTCAATTCTTGAGTCGTTGTCGGAGTTGGGAAGATCCGCTGGCATTGATCGAAGTCGTTGTCGTAAGTCTTCTACGACATGGACTCCACTACTGGTGATGCGGAAGGAAGTTGGCCCGGCACGTTATACGTACCATCTTACATCCTTTGATGGTGAAGCTAAACCCGGTCTTGTTAGATTTGAAAGGAAGATCGGGGCTGTCCCCGAATAGTCTACCTCCTTCTTGATAGCGGCTTGAGCATCCTTGGTGAGGCCATCCTAAGGGAACTTGTAACCGGGGTGTGGGGAGAGTCCACAGGCATGACTCGGGGATTGTTTGAAAGCTTGACGAGAGAGTTTCGAAGAATTCACCCTCCATCTCGAGATATCGGAATGACGTAGATATGACCATATATTCTTCTTCACCACATATTGTAACAACCTTCCCTTCCTGGGTACTTGACGATGCAAGGTGGAGTAGTGATTACCCCCCATGTATCGAGGGCATCCAGTAGGCAAGAGTAAGCTGGACGGATGTCCATGACAAAAAAGTGGAATCAAAAGTGCGAACCGACTTTATGAGGCAGAATAGCTCTCCAAGTCTTGTTCCTTAGAACCATCAAAGCTCTCACAATAATGTCATTGGGCTTGAGAACCAACTCTTGAACATCAAGTCGATCAAAGTCTTTGGTAGGATGTTGAGGCGAACCGTATCCACCAAAACATGAGACAAGGTAGTGCCCTTGCATTCAACGAGAGATGTGCAAGGCTTTGTTGTGTTTCATCCGGCGAGTCAAATCGACATCGAGAGAAGCCTAGGCCGTTGTTGGCGGCCAGGCTAGCAATCAAACTTCAAATTGATCGGTAGTAGTGTCTTGCGGTATGTGAACTTTCTTGAAACTTCACGAGGCTTTAGCATGAGCCTCGAGCACAAAGGCGAGCATGGAGATCTTGAATGGTCTGTCCCAATGTTCCACAATATTGTAGTCCTCTTCTTGATAATCTTGAATTTCCTCCATCTCTTGTTTGGAGGTATCTTGACAACTTCCTTTGGTATACGTAGGAGCAAGATGAGTCATGGTTCTTTCCTCTAGCTTGGGCGGTTGAATAGATGGAATGCGGTTTGAGTCGCGTCTTTTGGAGGAGAGATTTGGAGAGAACACTCTTGGGTTACAGGTCACCTTGCTTGATCCAGTGATGTTGTCAATGTCATGAATGGTAGATTCAACTGTAAGATCCTCAATGGTCAGAGGGTCTTGCCTGACGCCATGATAGTAAACCTCAGCTCCATAGTTCCAAGGTATAGCTTTATCGGAGGAGTATGGGCGGTGCAGGAGAATAATGATGAGAGGTGCCACTCTAGGCGCGGATCGTGAGGAAATCCTTATTGTGTTAACATCAACATAGTCTTCTGGGAAATCATCTCCCCATCCGGTCACCTTAACATCTTCAATATGAATTTTGTAGCTTTCGGGAACAGTATACTTCACCATGTAATTGAACTTTCCACTTGGCTGCCCCAAGGTATCCCACACATTCGGTACAGTTTCATTCACATCTTCGATCTTCAGTTTCTTAGACATGTCTTCGCACAAATTCTCCACAGGTGGTTTCAGGAATAGTATTTCACGGTTATCCATCATGCACTGGACACGTCTTCTTAACCAAGCACAACCATCAGGTGCAGATGGGCACCAACGACAATTCTATGGGCATCCTGGATTGACACCGGCTTGTAGCAAATTCTTCTTAATAGTCATCAGAGGAATGGTCAAGTCATCTATATTGAAAACATAAGAGTCTTCGCCAATAGCATTGGAACTCTTGTCATGGTTAGGCATAGGAGCGTTGATCACGTTCGGAGTCTCAACAGGAGGATCAAACTCAATCTGCTTAGCTTCAATCATATCTTGAATCTTGTTCTTCAGAGCCCAACAGTTGTCAGTGTCGTGCCCTGGGCTGTTGGAGTGGTAAGCACACTTAGCATTAGGATTGTATCTCGGAGACGAAGTGTTGATGTTTTGAGGAGGATCCCTCAAGGTAATCAGCTCTACTTTCAACATGTGTTGCAAGGCTTGCGACAATGGCATGTTGGTCTTCGTAAATTATCTTCGTGGCGCGTTCTGGTTACGTGTGTTGTCTCGCTGAGGTTGTGCTGATGTAGGGTTGGAAATCACAACTGCCCCCACAGATTGAGCAGCGCGGTCGGTCTTGGTTCGGCTTTTCTGACCATACAAAACATTGGCTTCTTTCTTACTGCCAAAAGATCTCTTTGCAACATTTGATGATGACTCTACCTGAATCCTTCCGCTCTTGATACCAGCTTTAATGCGTTCTCCTGTGAATATCAGCTCGGTGAATCTGACTGAAGAGTTTCCAATCAGATGATTGAAGAATGGGCCTGTCAGTGTCCCCATAAACATATCAACCAACTCCCTATTGGACAAGGGTGGCTGAACTCTGCCTGCTAGATCTCTCCATTTTTGAGCATACTCTTTGAATTTCTCATCACGACCCATAGACATGCTCTGTAGTTGCATACGGGTGGGTGCCAATTCAGCATTGTACTCATACTGTCTGTAGAAAGCATCTGTTAAGTCACTCCAAGTACGGATACGGTCATTTTCTAGCTGATAATACCACTCCAACTGAGTTCCGGACAAACTCTCTTGAAAATAATGCATCCATAACTTTCTATCATTAGTGTGGGGGTTGATCTTCTGAACATAGGACTTCAAATGTAGCTTCGGACAAGAAATGCCATCATACTTGGCAAAAGTGGGGACTTTGAACTTGGGAGGAATCACCACACCAGGGACAAGACTCAGATCATCAAAATTCAGCCCGGACATCTTCAGGTTTTCCACATCATTCAGACGGTCTTCAAGTTGCTTGTATTTGTCATCTTCATTAGAGTACTGATCTTCATAGTCTTCTCCTTTCTTCTCAGGCTCACGCTGATCGTCTTCATCATTGCCCTTGACACTCCCCTCAGTCTTGACACTTTCTGAGAGCTCTATCCGACTGACCACCTTAGGACCACCTTTGTAACGTCTACCCATGTTGAGAACACCAACGACCCTCTTCTTTCTGTTGATGAGCTTCTTCAGATCTTCTTGTCCTTGGACCAAGCTAGTGAATATTTACTGGAACTGAGCATTATGAGCCTGGAGATCTTTGACAGTCTGTTCAAGAGCCATTTCTGCTAAAATAAATAGCGAGAAAATGAGAAAAACCGATCTTCAATGTACTTGTTATGAGATGTTATGCCATGATATGCGATGTTTATGCAAATGCAATGCAATGTTTTCAAGGACCTTAGGGATTTAAATTTGTTAAACAAGCACGAACAAACATTTATTAGTTCTCTTTTTATTCTTTTTCTTTTTAAGTACAAAAGATAGTTCAAAACAAATAAAATAAAACAAAAATCCTAAAGCTCTAAGTTTCCCACGGGCGCTTCCTCTTGGTGCCGAGGTAGGCGTTGATGTTCCGCTCCTCGTGAAGTAGCTTGGTCAACTCTAGTACCTTCTTTTCGCTTGCATAGCACTGAGCTTCAAATGTATCTCTTTCTTCCTTAAGTTGAATCCAGGATCTCTTCAGGTCTTCGAAATCAGTAGGCATGTCGGGATGGAGAACAGTATAGGGTACGTCACCTATAGCAACAGGTTCCATAATTACTGGTAACACGGGTGTAAATGGCATCATGAGGTTTTGAGCTCGAGCTCGCACCCCATTTGAGGTATGGTTCCAGAGGAATGGAGTTTTGGTGCCCCAAAGTCTTGGTATCAGTATTCTTTACCATGCCCCAAGCGTGTATGAACCTTCGATGGTAATTTTGGAGATTGTGGTTGTAGTCGAATACAATATCTTGGAGAAGCATATCATGTGGACCATCTCTTCGAGCATAACAAAACTTACGTAGAGCTAGAGAAGAGTTGTAAGTGATACCTCCCCTTATGCCAAGGAGTGGTACATTGGGGAATTTCCACAACGCTCAATGAAAATGAAGTCCTTTTGAGAGAAAAGGCACCAACGGATATCTGAATGAGAGAGTGACATTAGTCTTTGAGACCACTTCAATCTTTGCTCGTTCTTCAATACTGATGGAGGGAGGTGCGAAATAAACCACCTGGAAAGTAACGGTATACAACACATGAGAGTTCCTTGTCTTTTGATAGTACGAGTGTGGAGAGAATGTAGGATGTCTCCAAGTAAAGTAGGCACAGGATTGCGAGTAAGGAATATCTTGATGGTGTTGACATCTACGAATTGATCAGAGTTGGGAAATAGAACCAAACCATAGATTAGCAAGGCCACAATGTCTTCGAATGCATGGAAACTCATAGCTTTGAGGAATTCTCGGGCTTTCTTTATCAGGAACTTAGCAAGTAAACCCCTAACTCCACTTCTGGTTTCCCAATTAGCTTCAATGTCTAAGCGCTTTAGGTGTAATGCTGATGCGATGTCTTCGTACCTAGGAACCTTTTCTAGATCGGTGAATGGAATTTGGTCAAGAATAGGTACCCCAAGTAGCTTAGAGAACTCTTCCAAAGTAGGAACCAACTGATAATCTGGGAATGTAAAGCAATGGTGTTTCGGATCAAAGAACTGGAATAGGACGTGCATCATATCTTCTTCAAAACCAGAGATAACCAAGTCAAGTAGATAACCATGTCTTTTGATGAATTGAGCATGATCGGGAATTTATGAAACCAATTCTTTGAGCTGAGAAGGCACACCCATGAAGTTGATTCTGATAGTCTTTCTAGAAGCCATAATCCTCTACAAAATAGAGCAAAGATAAATCCCTAGGTCCTTGAAATAGTTAGAAATGATATGCAATGCGACGATGTTATGATGTCATGTTTAGCACACACAAACGATTCACACAATGAGCCTCGGTTTAAGGCTTGCATGAGGTATAGGTGATTACCCCACCAAAAGTTTGAGTTGGTTCATCCTGTCCTATAATAATGTAAGGGTTCTAGGAATCTCATATCATTGATCTTTCTCGTAGGCGTTTATTTCAATACGACTACCAAGTGCTCGACCAAAATATCTCAAAGTCGATCTTAGTGAGGTAGCATCGGTATCAACCAACCTTGAGTACGCACCAAAGGCCATCTCACTACCTTCTAATGGCCAAGATGGGTCAATTAAGGTTCTAAAAATTGAGTTAATGCTGATGACACCACGCATAAGCCAAATACTATCCTCAACTTGGAAATGAAGAGTATCAGGACATCCAAAATATCACACTAACGTAGCCATCATGTTGACCGTTTCGGTATCGCCCTATGATTCTGACGATCTAATGCTACTTACCTAAGGAAACCTGGATCTGGGTGTAGGATCCCCCACAAATATAATACCCAAGCAACCCTTAAGATAAAGCATACAAGTCAAACAAAAAGCAGTAAAAATGATCTAGAAATCCCTAAGGTATTCTCTCTTTAGGGTGTGTCCCAGTAGTCATGAATTCATGTCAGGTGAGGCCCGACTTTAAGATTTTTGTATCATAAATGTGCGGATAGCAAGAGTCGCCAGACTTTTCTTTTATCCAATTAAGGGAAGGTGAAAAGAACGAGGAAAAGACCTTCGTTAGATTACGAGTAAGGGAGAAGGTTATGAAAAGGGAAGGTATTAGCACCCTTTCCATCCGTAGTTATCTCTAGATCATTTTCAAAAAGGTGCTTTTGTGTGTTTGACAAAATATTTTGAAAAGGCATTTCGCTTTGACTTTGTAATGATTCATGTAGGAATGTATGCAAAGTGTTCGGAAATGTTTCGTTTTTGAAAAGAGTTTGAACTTTGACAAAAGTGTGAGGTGTGAAAAGTATTTTTGATCGAGCAAGCAACTAAAGTCTAATTACCTACTCGGAATGGTCGTTTTCGTGTTATTTCGTTCCTTTAGAATAGCGTTATCCATACCATTAGTGGGTAGGTAACCCTATTCGTTGGATGTAGAAGGAACATTCGAAGGGACATCAGATGGTCATAGAAGGCAACTTGTAGGAGTATCCTAGCACATTCGAAGGGACGATCATCACTTTTCGTAGGCAACAATCGAGGGACGAGATCATGTTTTCATAGGCGACGTCGTGGGTCTATGATCTTTGTATCGAAGGGACTATGATGATTTGTTTTGAAGGCAAAGGTGCTAGGATACCTCTACGTTCGAGGGACTTGACCATTTGTATTCGTAAAGGCAACGAGAGAGAATTATCCTAAGGGGTGCATGTGTGAAAAGAGTGTGTTGATTCAGATATTTTATCTTGGCATTATGAGTGATCTATGTCCAATTTTATCTTGCCATACACGCCTAATTACTAGCAGTTTATAGGGTGCAGAAAGTAAATTGCAGAAATGTAAAGTGCCGAAAGATAAAGTCCTACGCTATTACATGGCTTTGGGCGGTTACATAATAAGTCACGGAAAATAAAAGTCCTAATTAAACTATTACATCCCATAGGCAGTTACATAATTGAAAAAGAAAGCAAGAAAAATCGTCCGAAACGTTACAACCTGTGAACAGATACATAATCGGAAAACGAGAGAAATTGCATAAGAGGAAAATGTTAGCAAAAAGAAATATTTTTGAATGAGGAAAAAGGTTTTATGTTAGTAATGACAATAAGATGATAAGATAATTTTTTTGTAATTTTCGGAATCGATTTCGATATTTAAAAACAATTAAAAGTCAAATTAATGATTAATTAGCAATTAAATAAAATATGCTAATCGAGTTTTCTACGTCTAAGCTTGCATGAGATGCATCATTCATGACCTAGTAAACATCCTGAATCCATACAAACAAACAAGAACGATTAATGATGCATGAAATACGAAAATCGAATTCAAGAAATTTACCAAACCGGTGAGAGCTAGGGTGCGCGATCTGGGGTGGTTTTGCTTCGAGTAAGGACTGGGAATTCTTGCTGGGATATCAAGGAACACGTTTGGATGCTCAAAACACCTTGAAACTTGCTGGAAATTGGAAATCGAATTTGCCAACTTTTGTGAATTTTTTTGAAAATAAGGATTGCTTGTATAGGCTAGGGTTTCGTCCTCTTGTACTGTGGATGTGTTGTGTATTTATAGAGTGAAGAATTGGAGCAAAAAGAAAGAAAAAAGATATGCCAATCAATGCAAAATAATTTTCCTTTCAAATAAAATCAAATCTTTTGAAAATTTGATTTTTCCTTCCATCTAAAACTAGCACGAAATTGGCAAGTTGTATGGGCTATCTTGGACCTCAAGTTTGATAAAAATCAACAATTGAGAATATACCTTGTTTTCATATTTTATTTAATTTAAATTTGAATTAAATGCTTTTAAATTCAAAAATTAATCAAAAAAATAAAAGGTGGTCGTGGCAAGGCATCAATAGGTCACAAATAATATTATGATCAAGTTTGGATAATAAAATTATAGGCCCATTTGGAAAAAATTGGATTTTGACAAGTATCTCTCTTTGTGCAATTGTCTAAAAATGCCCAACTTGTACAAGGTGTATTTTGCTCAATTTTCCACATTTTTGGGTGTTCTTGGAATTTTTAGAAAGCTCTAGATTCCCTCTAAACAAACTCTTTGGTTTCATCTCAATTGGAGTTTCCATGCTCAATAAAACTTCATCTCAATTGAAGTTATATACAGTCAAAGTTACATTGACTTTTATGCGAAAAACCCTAATTTACAAACTTTGACTTTTAATCAAATCTTGACTTTTCACGAGGAATCATGATCAATCCTTGATCAACTGATGAATATTACTTCAAAATATTGGTGTTGACCAAAAATTGTAAAGTTTGTTGTATGTTGACCACAGTTGACTTTTTGTCCAATCGGTGATTTTCAATCATCGAGCAATTGGTGAGCAAACGACTTGTAAGGCTTGAAACTTGACATGGTGATTCTTTGAAGCATATGATGAGGCATGATGACCACTTGAATAATTGGATGCCTACCTTGACTTGAGAATGGAAAAACCCTAGCTTGGGTTGATTGTTTAGGAGAGGGTTTGTCTAGTTAACCCTTGTGAAATCCTTGAGTATGGATATGTGAATTGTCTTGAGAAGTGGGAGGGAAAATGTAGGGTATAAGAGTTGCCCTGTTCAATATTCTTGTCTTTGGAAGGGTTAGATTGACATGCTTGCCTTTCGTGACACGAAGGTACAAGATGATTAACACTCAAATACACTGAAAATTTGCACTCGTTGTTGTATGAAGTAGGATTGTTAGTTGATGATGCGCTGGAATGGGCATATAGATGCCATTTGGAGAAGATGCTACTGGAGAGTGAGTTGTACGCTAGACTCTGTAGTCGTCTTTTGAGTAGTAGATACAACGGAGATGGGCTTAAGATGCCATCGGGAGAAGCTGAGTCGTACGCTAGACTCTGTAGTTATCTTTTGAGTAGAAGAGACAACAGAGATGGGCTTAAGATGCCATCTAGAGAAACTAACGCTGGGGAGTGAGTTGTACGTTAGACTTCATGCTCGTCTTTGAATGTGGTTATTGGTATGTATTGATTTTTTAACCAAATATGCAACATTCTGGAGGCGGAGAAATGTCGACAAGTAGTCTGAGATGGGCTAAAATATGCCATCCGGGGTGATTGATAATAAGAGAGAGTCAGAATGAACCTTCGTCTTGGCTATTCTCGAGGTGGATATTCGGCAGGATGTGGATAGCTTTCCCGTCTTGCTTGAGTGTTAATCAATATCATTGTCGGAAGACAACTTGTATAGTCTTCGAGATAGATTTCTGTCTTGTTTGGGCATTAATCTTTGACCTTCCATTTGGAAAATAAGCGTTCATAGTCGTTCAGATAGTTCTCCGTCTTGTTTGGGTATTAATCTTTGACCTTCCGTTTGGAAAATAGCTTTTACTGTTTGAGGAGATAAAATTTTGACAAGATTTGGTTAGTCTTATGCAAATTATGATGCATGCGAATGTATGGCAATATTACTATGATGCGAGATAGATGTATGAATGTAGATGTATGAATGCAGAGTATTTCAAAACATATCCATCTTGAAGAAGTTGGGAATGCCACTGCTAGAGATTTTTGATGTTCGCTTAGGGATAGGGTTGTTGCAAACCACGATTTGGAGAAGAGATTCTTTTGATTCCTCGATGCACTATCTAACCAAGTTTGAGTCACGGATATTAATCTTGATGGAAGAATAGCGGTCAAGAAATACTTGGTTGGGGATCTTGTCGTAGATCTTGTTGGGAATATCAGTTCTTGCTCGGAGGCGATGTAGCGTGGTAAAGGCGATAGGGACGTTAAAGTTGGCGAGGCTCGAAGGAAAACTTGAGGTGATGGATCGAAGTTTGTTAAAACTTTTGATTGGGAAATAAGAGGCGTAGGCTCCTCAGATGCACTATCTAACCAATTTCGAATCTGGATATTGTCATTGTCGGGGAATAATAATCATCGGGAGATACTCTGTTGGGGACGAATATCTTTGTGCATAGACCTTGTTGGGGAGGATGTGATATGGAATAGCAGATTCTTGCTTGGAGACTAATGTGATCGGTTGATGATTGAATTCTTGCTCGGGGACCAATGTAGCGTGATGAGTTGATGGAATCCTTTGCTGGGGACTAACGTGAGGAAGCTTGATAAGGTCCTTTCGAGGACCAATGTGATAGAGTTGAAGTATTGGAATACTTCTTGGGAGGAGTTTAGTACTTAGTCGGAGAAGATTTGTCTTTGTAAGAAGCGATGGTGCATGGGGATTGTACTCTTGTGAAAGTAACTGCGTAAAGTGACTCTGCGGGATGCCGGTGGCGTTAGTCGTCATCTCAATTCCTAGAGCACTGTAGTAATTACTTTTTGTTCTTTCGTTTTGATATGTTTGTGAGCGGGTGTTCTTGTCAAATGCATATAATCATTCAAAGCAATCATTGGACTTTATGCAAAAACAATAAAAATTAACAACGTAAAGAGGAATTTGCATTAATTTTGAAAAGTGGCGTATAGCCAAGCAGTTTGTATACAAGATACGAATAAGAGTAAAAGCTATGCGGAAATAATCTCGTCGAGTTTCAACTATGCTATTGCTCATATATCTCGACTATCTCATCTCCTTGCTGTCAGTAGAAAGTGAGTGAATTGATTTTCTCCATTTGAACCTTGAATGTTGATAGTAGTGTAGTCTGTAAGTAGGTGATCTGGACGAGACATAGTCGTACGCTTAAATCCCTAACTTCTGCCTAGACCGCCCTTTCAGGTTTTTAGTCTACCGGGATACCCTTTTTTGCCCAAGCCGCCTTTCCAGGTTTTTGACTTGCCGGGTGTACACACTTTTTTTGTATATATCCTTAACTTTTTCCCGAACCTTTTGGTTCACCAGGATGCCCTTATTTTTGCCTAGGTCAGTCGACCTAGCGGGTCTCGTTCATGCGTAGTATTTTTTGACTATGTCTGCGTTCACAAGGTGTGGAAAGTCTTCTCCATCCATGGTGCTAAGTATCATAGCTCTGCCGGAAAATACTGTCTTGACTACAAATGGTCCTTCATAGGTGGGAGTCCACTTGCCCCTGGGATCACCTTGTGGGAGGATAATGCGCTTGACTACCAGATCACCGACTTGGTAGACTCGGTGCCTAACTTTCTTGTTGAATGCTCTGATCATTCGCTTCTGGTAGATCTGTCTGTGGCAGATGGATGCGAGCCATTTTTCATCGATCAAGTTGATCTGGCCAAGGCGAGTCTGAATCCATTCGTCTTCACCTAGCTCTGCGTCCTAGAGGACTCTGGTTGAGGTTATGTGATCCTTGATTGGCATGACTGCTTCCATACCGTATACAAGAGAGAAGGGGGTTGCCCCTGTAGATGTTCATACTGTAGTGTGGTAACCGCGGAGAGAAAATGGCAACATCTCATGCCAATCCTTGTAAGTCACTGTCATCTTCTGTGTGATCTTCTTGAGATTCTTGTTGGCGACTTCCACTGCGCCGTTCATCTTTGTCCGATATGGAGAAGAGTTGTGATGCTTAATTTTGAACTGCGTGCAGAGTTCGGTGATCATTTTGTTGTTGAGATCGGTACCGTTATTTGTGATAATCCTTTCGGGGACACCGTATAGACATATAAGATTATGCTTGATGAATCGAGCCACCACATTCTTGGTAACAGATGCGAATGAGGTTGCTTCTACCCACTTGGTAAAATAGTCAATTGCAACAAGGATGAAGCGGTGTCCATTGGGCGGTGGGCAGATCTCCAATCAAGTCGATGCCCCACATTGCGAAAGGCCAAGGCGGTCAAAACATTCAACGACACTAGAGTGCGTGCACTTTGTGCGGGTATATCGGCATTTGTGACAAGACCGAGCATAAGCGGTGACAATCGACTTCCATGGTGGACCAATAGTAACACGTCCTCGAAATCTTCTTAACCATTGTGTGTCCATTGGAGTGGGTACCAAATGCCTTCATGTAATTCTTCCATGATTAGTTCCATTGTTTTCGGTCTACATAGCGAAGTAAGCACAAATCGTGATTGCGCTTGTATAGGATGTAGATTCTTGAGAAAGAATTTGGATGCGAATCTTCTTAAAATTTCTTGTCATTGACAAATGCCCTGCGGATATTCCACGAGTCTCGGGTACTGTTCACTTTGTAGAACCAAGGTTTCTCTTCTGTATCAAGTTCACAACAGTATACTGGTTCGTCAAACTATTCGATAATGATTTGGGGAGCTTCGTTGTCCCATCTGACTTTGAACATAGATGACATAGTAGCCAACTCGTGGAATATGATCAAAAGTGATTTCTTCGGAGTAAGGGATCAGACTTAGAACATGCTCTCAATATGGGATGAGATTCGGATGCTTGTATCCCATTCGCCTCTAATCTGATCACTAAGTGAGTCTCCATACAATTGCAAGAATTTGATTCTTAAGTCAATGGAAGCTTTGATACCCATGATGCATGCTTCGTATTCAGCCATGTTGTTAGTGCAGCTGAAACATAATCTGGCGGTGAAAGACGTGTGTTCTCCTGTAGGAGATGTAATAATGGCGCCAATGCCATTGCTAAGTGCATTTGAGGCTCCATTAAAGACCTTGATCCATCGGGATCGATTGAGGTCCTTAAATGCGGTCCTAGTTCTTTGCAATCGGTAACTAGAAAAACATCTTAGATGCGGAAACTCGAAATCGTGGGCGATAGTCATCTATGGCTTGATGAGCCAAATGATTACTACACTTCCTTTGATCGCTTTACGGTAGTATCTTGGATGTCGTATTCGATCAAGATCATTTCCATCTTGCTATTCTTAGGAGAGCGGGTTTCTCAAATATGTATTTTATCGGATCCATCTTGGAGATCAACAAGGTAGTGTGAGTCGACATATCTTGTCTTAGTCGTGAGATGCCCAGCCAAAGTGTTGTAAGTTTTCTCAAGCTGTGAGTATCTTGTTTCACAGTCGGTAAATGTTTTGCTAAGGTAGTATATTGCATACTCTTTTCGACCAGACTCGTCATGTTGCCCCAACACACACCCCATTGAGTTCTCTTATACCGCTAAGTACAGGATAAGAGGTCTTCCTTTGATGGGAGGCATCAGGATAAGAGGATTTTGTAGGTACTCCTTGATTTTGTCAAAAGCGATCTGGAAATCGTCGTTCCATTCCACTACTTGATCTTTCTTCAGTAATTTGAAGATTGGCTCACAAGTAGCACTTAGATGTGCAATGAATCTTTCTATGTAGTTCAATCGTGCCAAGAAACCTCTGACTTCTTTCTCGATGCGGGGCGCTCGCATTTCTTGGATAGCTTTAACCTTGGCGGGATCAACTTCAATACCCTTAGCACTAACAACAAACCCCAGGAGTTTACCGGATCTGACTCCAAAAGTGCATTCTTTGGGATTGAGTCTTAGTGCGTACTTCTTTAGCCTATCAAGCAGCTTTCGCAAATGATCAAGATGTTCTTCTTCAGTCTGTGATCGAGCTATCATGTCATAGACGTAGACCTCTATCTCGTGATGAATCATGTCATGGAACAAAGCCACCATGGCACGTTGATATGTGGCGCTAGCATTCTTGAGACCGAGCGGCATGACCTTGTAGTAGAATGTGCCCCATTGCGTGCGTGTAGTCTTTTCGATGTCTTGAGCCATTTTGATTTGATTGTAACCGGAGAAACCATCCATGAAGGAAGACCTTATGTTGGCGGTGTTGCCGACTAGAACATCAATATGAGGAAGTGGAAAATCGTCTTTCGGACTTGCTCTGTTCGGATCTACGTAATCCACACACATCCGCACTTTACCATCTTTCTTGGATACGGGTACCACGTTTGCAACCAACTATGGATAAGTGACGGCTAGGAAACCGGTGTTGAGCTGTTTCATAACTTTGGCTTTGATTTTCTCAAACATCTCGGGGCCATCTGACAGACCTTCTACTTCACGGGAGAAAACCTTCTTTCGTTGGTAGTCGTTGTACCACAATGTCAATATCTAAACCCGTCATGTCTTCGTGCGCCCAAGCAAAAATCTCGATGTAGTCTCGTAGCATCTGGACCAATCTTTCTTTGATCTGTTCTCAAGACCGCTCCTATTTTGATTTCTTTTACATCTTCGTCGGTACCTAGATTCACAACCTAGGCGGCTTTTCATGTGGTTGTATAACTTGTTCTTCTGTTGTAGTAGTGAAAAGTTCTCCGGCACTTCATAATCTTCCTCACCTTCGTCTTGACGGTAGATCAGATTATCGAAGTCATATTTTACAATAACAAAATTGTTATCATCGAGATTCGGAGTGAATCTCAGTGTATCACGATGGGTATGTGTAAGAACACATAGCTTTTGAAGGGTAGGAAAGTAAAAGAAAGAAAAGGAAGCAGTATTTAAATGCAAAGTCCAATGATTTTATTGAATAAAAATATGCAAATGACGGATAATAACCCTCACAAGCGAGCCACGATGCCCGGGCAAGGAACTAGGATTTTAAGTTTATTGTTCAAAGCGTAAAGCGAAAAGCATAACAAAAAGCAATTACTCTTGTCTAAAGGAGATTGGTATGGCGTCTTGGTCTTCCAATTGTTGAGTCGTCGTCAGGAGTTGGGAAGATCCGTTGTTGATGTCAAAGTTCTTTGTTGTCATCTTCTATAGCATGGACTCCGTTCTTCGGCGTGGAAAGGAAGTTTGTCGGCACGTTCGCGGGTGTCATCTTGACCTTTGGTGGTGAAGCCTAAACTAGTCTTGTCGGATTTTGAAAGGAAGATCGGAGGCGACCCCAAGCAGTGCAACCTCCTTCTTCAACTTCGGCAGGCGTCCCTCGGTGAGGCCATTCTCGGTGGAACTTGTGTGACTTCAAGAGTGACGGGAGAGTCAACAGGCATGACTCTTGGGCTGCTTGAAGGCTTGACATGGAGTTTGAAGAATTCACCTTTCATTTCGAGGTATCGGAATGATGTAGATGGGTTACCATATATTCCTCCTCACCATGGTAACAATTTTCCCTTTCCTTTGGGTACTTGACTTTTGAGGCAAGGTAGAGGTAGCAGTGGCCCCATGTATCAGGGCGTCCAAGTAGGCAAGAGTAAGCTGGACGGATGTCCATGACGAAGAAGGTAAAGTCAAAGTCGGGAACCGACTTTAGCGGCGGGATGAGCTCTCAAGCCTTGTTCGTTTAGAACCATCAAAGCTCTCACAATTATGTCACTAGGCTTCAAGATCACTCCCTCGACATCAAGTCGGTCGAAAGCACTCTTTGGTAGGATATTGAGGCAGAACCGGTATCCACGTCGTGAGACAATGTAGTTCCTTGCATTCAAGAGATTATGCAAGGCTTTGTTGTGTTCCTTGGCGAGAGTCAAATCGACATCATAGAAACTCAAACCGTTGTTGTGGTCGGGCTAGCAAAACAACCTTGAATTGATTAGTAGTAGTGTCTTGCGGTATGTGAGCATTCTTGAAACTTCACTAAGGCTTTAGCATGAACCTCGAGCACAATAGCGAGCAAGCATGGATATTTTGGACGGAGTTTGTCCCAACTGTTCCACAACATTGTAGTCACTCTTCTTGATGATCTTGAATTTCCTCCATTTCTTGCTTGGAGGTGTCTTTATAACTTCCTTTGGTACTTCTATATGAGTAGGATGAGTTCTTGGTTCTTTCCTCTAGCTTGGAATTGGTTCGATAGCGGAATGCTGTTGGAGTTGCGGTGTCTTTTGGAGGAGAGATCTGGAGAAAATACTCTTCGGTTACGGTTACCTTGCTAGATCCGATGATGTTGTCGATGTCGGGATCAAAGCTTGACGCAATATCTTCAATGGTCAAAGGCTCTTGCTTGCGCCATGATAGTAAATTTCGGCTCCATAATTCCATGGTATAGCCTTGTCGGAGGAATATGGAATTGGTCTAGGAGAAGTAATGATGAGAGGTGCCACTCTAGGCACGGGATCGTGAGAGGAGATCCTTATTGTGTTTACATCGGCATAGTCTTACGGAAATCGTCTCCCATCCGGTTTCTTTGACATATTCAATAGGAATTTTATAACTTTCAAGGCGGTATATTTCACCATGAAATCAAACTTTCCACTTGGCTTCCCAAGGTATCCAGACTTTTAGTGAGCTTCGTCTTGATCTTGATTCTTAGAAATGTCTTCACATAGATTCTCCACGGTGAGGTTTGAAATAGCACTTCTCGGTTGTCCATCATCGTGAATCGCCTTCTCAACCAAGCACATCCGTCAGATTCAGATGCACACCTACGACAATCATCCGGGCATCTTGGAAACACATCAGCTTGCAGCAAATCTTTCTTGACAGTGATCAGAGGAATAGTTAGATTGTTCACATTATAAACATAAGATTCTTCGTCAATAGCATTGGAACTTTTACCGTGGTTAGGCATTGGTGCGTGGATCACATTGGTCTCGACGGGAGGGTCAAACTCAATTTCCTAGCTTCAATCATGTATTGAATCTTGTTCTTGAGCCAACGTTGTCGGTGTCGTGGCCCGGGCTATTGGAGTGGTATGCACACTTTGCATTAGGATTGTACTTTGGAGAGGAAGTGTTGACGTGCTGAGGAGGATCCCTCAAAGTAATCAATTATGCTTTTAACATGTGTTGCAATGCTTGCGACAATGTCATGTTGATCTTAAATAGCTGTCTTCGTAGCATGTTAGGTTATGCGCTTTGTCTAGCGAGGTTGCGTCGGTGTAGGATTGGAGATCCTGCGCCCTAGGATTGAGTGCGATCGGCTTTGTCACGACTCTTGACCATACACGTTGGCTTCTTTCTTACCACCAAAAGCTCTCTTGTGACATTTGATGATGACTCTACCTGAATCTTCCCGCTTTTGATTCCAACTTCAATATGTTCTCCTGTCAGTACCAGCTCGATGAATCCGGCTGAAGAGTTTCCAATCAGATGATTGAAGAATGGGCCTGTCAGTGTTCCCATAAACATATCAACCAACTCCCTATTGGACAAGGGTGGTTGAACTCTGCCTGCTAGATCTCTCCATTTCTGAGCATATTCTTTGAACTTCTCGTCACGACCCATAGACATGCTCTGTAGTTGCATGTGGGTGGGTGCTAATTCAGCATTATACTAGTACTTCTTGTAGAAAGCATCTGCTAAGTCATTCCAGGTATGAATGTGGGTACTCTCTAGCTGATAATACCACTCCAACTGAGTTTCAGATAAACTCTCTTGGAAGAAATGGATCCATAACTTCATCTTGGTATGAGGATGGATCTTCTGAACATAGGACTTCAAGTGCAACTTCGGGCAAGAGACGCCATCATACTTGGCAAAAGTAGGGACTTTGAACTTGCGGGGAATCACCAAGCCAGGAACAAGACTCAGATCATCAAAATTCAGCCCAGACATTTTCAGATTTTCCACATCATTCAGACGGTCTTCAAGTTGCTTGTATTTGTCATCATCAAGAGGATACTGCTCACTCAGGCAGTCTTCTTCTCTCTTTTCAGACCCTTGACAACTTCCTTCGCTGTATCTGGAGATCTTTGAAAGTCTGTTCAAGAGCCATTTCTGCTGAAATAAACAGCGAGAGAATAAGAAAACCGGTCTTCAATGTACCTGTAATGCAATGTTATGCCATGATATGCGATGTTTATGCAATGCAATGCTATGTTTTCAAGGACCTTAGGAATTTAAATTTGTTAAACAAGCACGAACAAACTTTTATTAGTTTCTCTTTTTCTCTTTTTAAGTATACAAGATAATTTGGAAAAAAATAAAAGAACAAATTCCTAGAGGTCTAAGTCTCCCATGGGCGCTTCCTTTTGGTGTTGAAGTAGGTGTTGATGTTTTGCTCCTTGTGAAGTAGCTTTGTCAACTCTAGTACCTTCTTCTCGCTTGCATAACAGCTTCAAGCGTGTCCCTTTATTTTTTAAGCTGAATCCAGGATCTCTTCAGGTGTTTGAAATCAGTAGGCATGTCAGGATGGAGAACGGTATAGGGTTCGTCACCTATAGTAACAGGTTCCATGATCACGTGTAGAACAGGCGTAAACGACATCATGAGGTTTTGAGCTCGCACCCATTTGAGGTAAGGTTCCCATGGAATGGGTTTTGTGACCAAGGTCTTGGTATCGATCTTCTTTACCATGCCAGCGTGCACAAATCTTGACGATAGTTTTGGAGATTGTGGTTGTAGTCGAACACAATGTCTTGGAGAAGTATATCATGCGGACCATCTCTTGAGCATTACCAAACTGTCGTAGAGCTAGAAGGGTTGTAAGTGATACCTCCCTTATGCCAAGGAGTGGTACATTAGAAATTCTCCACAGCTCAATGAAAGTGAAGTCCTTTTGAGAGAAAAGGCACCAACGGATATCTGAATGAGAGAGTGACATTAGTGTTTGAGACCACTTCAACCTTTGCTCGTTCTTGACTACTAATTGAGGAAGGTGCGAAATAAACCACACAAAGTAGCGGTATGCAACACATGAGAGTTCCTTGTCGTTTGATGGTGCAGTGTGGAGAATGAAGGATGTCTCCAAGTAATGTAGGCGAGGATTGCGAGTGAGGAACACCTTGATGGCTTTCACGTCTATGAATTGATCGGATTAGGAAATAGTACCAAGCCATAGATTAGCAAGGCCAAAATGTCTTGAATGCATGGAAACTCATAGCTTTGAGGAATTCTCGAGCTTTCTTTATCGGGAACTTAGCAAGTAGACCCTTAACTCCGCTTCTTGTTTCCCAATTAGCTTCAATATACGGCGTTTTAGATGTAATCTTGATGCGATGTCTTTGTATTTGAGCTTTTTGAACCGTGAATGGTATCGATCAAAGATAGGTATCCTAGTAGCTTAGATAACTCTTCTAATGTAGGTACCAATGATAATTTGGAAATGTAAAGCAATGGTGTTTGGGATCAAAGAACTAGAATAAGCGTGCATCATATCTTCTTCAAAATCGGAATAACCAAATCAAGCGAGATAACCATGTCTTTTGATGGGAGCATGATCGAAATTTACGAAACCAATTCTTTGAGTTAAGAAGGTATACCGAAGTTGATTCGGATAGTCTTTTTGGAAGCCATAATTCCTACAAAATAGAGCAAAGATAAATTTCTAGGTCCTTGAAGTAGTTAGAAATGATATGATGCTTATGATGTTATGATGTCATGTTTAAAACAAGTAGGAAGCACAAGCAATTCACACAATAGCCTTAGGTTTAAGGCTTGCATAAGGTATAGGTGACTACCTTACCAAAGTTTGAGTGGGTTCATCCTGTCCTATAATAGTAACTGGGTTCTAGGAATCTCATATCATTGATCTTTCGTGGGCTTTATTTCAATACGACTACCAAGTGGTCCACGAAACATCTTGAAAGTCGAATCTTAATGAGCGTAGCATCGGTATCAACCAACCTTAGTCTACACCAAAGCCGGCCATCTCACTACCTTCTAATGGCCAAGATGGGTCAATTAGGGTACTAGAAGTTGAGTTAGTGCTGATGACACCACGCAGATGCCAAATACTTTCCTCGGCTAGGCATGAGAGCATCGGGACATCAAAGTGTCGCACTAACGTAGCCATCATGTTGACCGTTTGGTATCGCCCTAACGATCGTGACGATTTATTGCTACTTACCTAAGGAAACACGGATCCGGTGTAGGATCCCCACAAGTATAATACCCAAGCAACCCTTAAGATAAAGCATACAAGTCAAGCGAAGCGTAAAATGATCTAAAATCCTTAAGGTATCCTCTCTTTTAGGGTGTCTCCCCAGTAGAGTCGCCAGTTCTGTAACACGGTGGAAGAACTGACTTTGGATTGTTTTGCGTTTGATTGCAAATGTTGCGGATGGCAAGAGTCGCCATCGACTTTTCTTTTATCTAATAAAGGGAAGGTGAAAAGAACAGGAAAAGACCTTCGTTAGATTCTGAGTAAGGGAGGTGATTATGAAGAGGGAAGGTATTAGCACCCTTTCCATCCGTAGTTATCTACGGGCTCTTAATTGCTTTAGCTCACTTTGAAACTTGCTTTCTGTGTGTTTGTTTGAAAAGATTTTGAAAAAAGTCATTTCGCTTTGACTTCGTAATGATTCACGCTGAAATGTATACGAAGTGTTTGGAAATGTTTCGTTGGAAAAGAACTTTGTAATGATTCACGGTGGAATGTATACAAAGTGTTTGAAAATGATTTTTTAGAAAGTGTGAGGTGTGAAAAGTTTTTTTGATAGAGCAAGCAATTAAGAGTCTATTACCTACTCAGAACGGTCGTTTCCGTGTTATTTTACTTTCCTTTAGAATATCGCTATCCATACCATTAGTTGGTAGATAAACCTATTCGTTGGATGTAAAGGGATGTTCGAAAGGGACATCGGATGGTCATAGAAGGCAACTTGTAGGAGTATCCTAGCACATTCGTAGGGCCGATCATCACTTTTCGTAGGCAACAATCGAGGGACTAGATCATGTATTCGTAGGCAACATCGAGGACCATGATCTTTGATTCGAAGGGACTATAATGATATGTTTGTAGGCAACGGTGCAAGGATACCTCTACGTTCGAGGGACTTGACCATTTTTCAAAAGGCAACGAGAGAATACCCTAGGGTGTGGATGTGTGAAGAAAGTGTGTTAAATTCAGATATGTTATCTTGTGATTAGAGTTAGCTATGTTTATTTTATCTTGCCATACACGCGTAGTTAGTAGCAGTTTATATGGGTGCGGAAAGTAAATTGCGGAAAGTAAATCCTACGCTATTACATGGCTTTGGGGCAGATACATAATATAGAGAATAATGTTTGTGAAAAAGATTTTTGGAGTTAGGAAAAAAAAATTTTGGGTTAGTAAACCTAATTAGATGAGAAAATAATTTTTGGGAATTTTCTGGATTGATTTTAGTATGGAAAAACAATTAAAAGTCAATTTTCGATTAATTAATAATTAATTAAAATATGCATGAAAAATATAATTTTTTTTTGTGAAAAATTAAATAAGTATTTTTCTAACCTAAATGCAAAAAGAAATAATTTTTTGTGATCTTTTTAATGCAATAAAAAATTGTTTGAAAAGAAATAAGAAAAATAAGAAAATATGAGAAAAAAGTTAGTTTTGGAAGAGTGGTAAAAAAGAAGTGTGGTCGTGGAGATCGATCCCAAGACCCTCAGGTAATCACACACACCTTGACCATCGGTGTGGGCTTTTGCTGTCTATGGAATACCTGCATTGGATTATATGTGATCACGTGTTCTATTTTGAATTTCAAACCAAGTCAAGTTGTGGGCCCCAGTTATTGGAATGAGCGAATCAGAAGGTGCAACGCCTAGGTCACTGGTCTTCGCCGGTTAAAGGAAAAAAGAGAGGCAGAGCATAGCTCCGGTCATCTTCTCCGGCCGGTCCGATCCTGTAATATGCAGAACAACCAAAATAAAAAAGCAAAAAGGTACCTTATCCCCCTAATTCGACCATTGCGAATCCAATGGTGTTATTGCTTTGACCTGAAATTGCCTGTGGAATGAGTTTCAAAGAAGACAAACTAAACGCCTAACAATGGCATCCATCGATTTTAGCCTTAAAGCTCTGGCTGACACGTCTAACTTTTTCTAATGGATGTCCTGAACACGAATACACACATCAAACATGTTAAAAATGCTTAGAAAACCAAAATCGATTTCAAGAAAATCTTACCTACCAGTGTGACTTAGACAGCGTGTTCTGGAAGGCTTAGGCTTCGTGTAAGGATTGGTATGGACTCCTGGGATGCTCAGGAACACGAATGGATGAATGAGACAGATTGAAAGTGGTTGGATTTTGAAGTACGATTTTGCAAGTTTGTGAAATTTTTTGAGAGATTAGGGTTGGCTCATGAGGCTAGGGTTTCATCCCTTGTGCTTGTGAACGTATCATGTATATATAGAGCATGAGATTTGATCAGAAATAATGAGAAAATATCTTCCCTTGAATGCAAAAATATTCCCTTGTAAATATTTACCAAATCTTTCCAAAAATGCATTTTTTCTTCCTTATAGCTTCTTGCACGAATTATACAGCTTGCATGGGCTATCTTGGACCTCAAGATAAGTAGAAACCAAGCCCAACTTCTCTTAGACCTTGCTTTTGTATTTTATTTAATTTAAAATTGAATTTAATGCTTTAAATCCAAAATAAATTAAATAAATTAGAAAAGGCGTGGAAAGAGCATAGAGACCATGAATAATGTTAAGATCTAGTTTGGATCATAAACTTATAAGCCAATTTGAAAAATATTTGCATTTGTCAAGTATTTCTCTTATGCACCTCCTAAAAAATGTTTAACTTGCACAATGTGTATCTTGCTCAATTTTAACATTTTTGGGTGTTGTTGGACTTTTTAGAAAGCTCAAGATGTCTTCTAAACATCCCTTTTGGTTGCATCTTCATTTGAGTTTCCATGCTCATGAACACTTTTTTTCCAAAAGATGACTTTTTGTTGACTTTTAAAAGGACCTGTAATGTTTTGATCCATAACTTCCAAATGAAGCATTTTACCCAAGCTTGTGAGACATGAAGTTGTAGAGAATTTAATTCTCTTGAAATGAGCTATGGTGGAAAAATTTCTGATAACGTATGTGAAAGTTATACCTGGTCAAAGTTCTGTTGACTTTTGTTTGAAAAACCCTAATTTAGCAACTTTGACTGTTGATCAAATCTTGACTTTTCTTGAGGAATCATGATCAACCCTTGATCAAATGATGAATATTACTTCAAAATATTGGTGTTGACCAAAAATTGTGAAGTTTGGTGTATGTTGACCACAGTTGACTTTTGTCCAATACAATTGATTTTCAATCATCGAGCAATTGGTGAGCAAACGACTTGTAAGGCTTGAAACTTGACATGGTGATTCTTTGAAGCATATGATGAGGCATGATGACCACTTGAATAATTGGATGCCTACCTTGACTTGAGAATGGTAAAACCCTAGCTTGGGTTGATTGCTTAGGAGAGGGTTTGTCTGGTTAACCCTTGTGAAATCCTTGAGTATGGATATGTGAATTGTCTTGAGAAGTAGGAAGGAAAATTTTGGGGTATAAAAAGTATTATCAACCAGAATGTCAATATGAGGGAGCGGAAAATCATCTTTATGGATTTCTCTATTCAGATCCCTGTAGTCAACAGACATTCTAACCTTACCATCTTTCTTAGGTACCGGCACAATGTTTGCAACCCATGACGGATATGAGACAACCTTCAGAAAACCAACATCTAAGTGTTTTTGTACCTCCTCTTTGATCTTCTTGGACATCTCTGGATGAGTTCTTCGAATTTTCTTCTTAACTGAAGGGCAATCTCCCGGAGGGGCAGCTTGTGTACCAAAATATCCGTATCCAAACCTGGCATATCCTCATAAGACCATGCGAACACATCAACATACTCACGGAGCATATTTATCAGCCTTATCTTCACACTCTCTTCTAAATCGGCCCCTATTCTAATTTCTTTCTTTGCTTTATCTGTACCCAAATTAACCAATTCCAGAGGCTCTTCATGCAGCTGAATAACCTTCTCCTCTTGTTCTAGCAATCTGGATAATTCTGTAGGGAGTTCACAATCTTCCTCACTCTGTTCCTCCGCTTGGTGAATTGGATTGTCGAAGTCATAATGAGCAATAGCAAAATTGTGATCATTGGTATCTGGTGTGGACATGTATCTGCATGATTAATTTTTTTGGTTTTAATGACGGTGTGTGAAAAATGTTGCCACATTTTCTTGTAAATGGGAAGACAAATAATAATAAAAGTGAAAGTGGAAATAAAATAACACACAAAAATTTGAATGAAAAACGTCATTTATTTTATGATAAAAATTGCAAAGTGAAACATGGTGGCCCTACACAATGATTCACTATGCCTTGGGCACATCGCATGAATTATGAAATGATAAAGAAAAATAAGAAAATTACTCCTCGGCAGTTGTAACTTGGATGGTGTCCACCGATGTCCAATTCTTCAACTCGCTGCCTGGGATGCATGGGTGGATCCAATCCTCTATGTTAAACACATCATCTTCATCATCAATTGCATTGACTTAATCTTCCTTTTCAATGCCAGCACTTGCAAACTTGACATGGGTAGACGAATCAGGGGCCTTGAGAATCTGACTTCTCAAAATAGGATCAAAACCCAGGCCAAACTTGTTAAACTTCGGGTCAACCTCCACAACACACTGCCCCAACCTTCAGGGCGACCCGCCTCAACCAGAAGCTCGAGCATCTTTCAACGAAGCCAGAGAGGTTTCAACTTTCTTCTTATCCTCAGCCAGAGTCTTGATCATCTGAACAGTCTCAAAATCTTGAAACGGAGTCTCGTGTATCTCGCCGTCAATTTCTACATAGCGGAAGGAAGCCAAGTGGCTTACAATGTACTCCTCTTCGCCACAAACAGTGATTGTCTTTCCATCAAGAGGATACTTAAGTTTCTGATGAAGGGTGGAGGTGACCGCACCAACCTTATGAATCCATGGACGTCCCAAAAGACAACCGTAAGCCGGATTAATATCCATCACATACCTTGATCGGTAAATCAATATCTCCAAACACAGACCTCTTTGAGCCATCAAACACCTTCACAAGAAGGTCACTAGGATGCAACTCCAAACTAGAATAATCAATCTTCATGAGTGCCTTCTTGGGAAATACGTTCAATAACGACCCGATATCCACCAAAACCCTTGATAAGGTTGTACCCTTACACTCCATGGAGATGTGTAAGGCTTTGTTATGATTACGACCCTCGGGTGGAGATCAAAATCTGTGAAGCCTAACCCATTTCTGGCTGATATACTAGCACATACTGTTTCAAACTGACCCACTGTAATCTCTTGGGAAACAAAAGCATTCTTCAAAACTTTCATCAGAGCATTCCTATGAGCCTCAGAATAGATCAGCAAAGACAACATAAACATCTTAGATAGGGTGTGGTGCAACTGTTCAACAATATTATAGTCACTCTTCCTTATCAATCTCATCAATTCTTCAACCTCGGCTTTTGGAGTCGAAGACGCATCAGGTGCAACAAGAGGCTTAGGTGCATTAATCTACTCAGATCTTTGACCATCGACCATCACTTGCTTGCCTTTTGCCTTGGCTAAAGCATCTGCATTATTCTGAATGTTTGGAGGACTTAACACCCTTCCACTCCTCATCACACGACCTTCACCGGAAAAATTATTGACATCCACATCATTATCTTTCACAAAGCTGTTTTTAGACAGACCAAATTCTTGTTTAACCCCATGAAAATACACATCAGCACCATAATGCCAAGAGATCGCCTTCTCATTATCATATGGCATAGGACCAGGCAAAGTAATCATCAATGGTACTGGTTTGGCAGCAACAGGAATACGCCTTGGAGTAAACGGAATAGAAATCACCGAAACATCTGCTTGAGTCACCTTTCTGTACTTTTTGGCTCTACCAAACTAAAGAGAACCATCATTCATCAGCTCTTGAATACGCGCTTTCAGGTCATCACAACCTTTTGGCCGTTCCACACACTTACAGTAAGCTGGATCATAACCCAGGAAAATACCATTGTCACTCAAATACCTCTTGACATAAGGAAAAGAAGTAGTCACATGATTGACGTCCATCACTAAGTTCAACAATTCGCCATCCTCAATGATAGCATTAACAGCTGCGCCATCATGTAGTGGCATAGGATGTTAAATAGCATTTGGTCCAACTGCAGCTTCAAACTGGATTGCCTTGGAATCGAGCAAATCCTGGATCTTACACTTCAACGCATAACAATTCTCAATTGAATGACCTACGCCGCCAGAATGAAATTCGCATCTTGTATTGGCATCATAATTGGCTGGACGACGATCAGGATTAACAGGCATTTGTCTCAGACTAACCAATTTCAGATCAAGCAGATGTTGCAGGGCTTGGGCATAGCTCATGGGTAACGGATCAAACTTGCTTGGCTGCCTTTGTTGATAATTATTGTTTTTCCTCGGGGCGTTCTGTTGTCTAGCTTGTTGTGGTTGCTGCTATTGAGGAGCATTTGCAGGAATAGACACAGCATTAATCTGTTGTGGATATTGTCTTCTATTTCATCTCTCATAAGCATGAACAAAACTGGTTTCACCCTCTCTTTTCTTGGGGTGAGCAACAAACGGCTTTTTACTTCCACTCGAAGAAGTTCCCGAACCACTAACATGAATCCTTCCTGTTTTCATTCCGACCTCTATTCTCTCGCCTGCCATCACTAATTCAGCAAACCCTGCAGACGTAACCCCGATCATATGATCACAGAAAGGCCCTTGTAGAGTGTTCATAAACATATCAATTAGTTTTCTCTCCAATAAAGGAGGTTGAACTCTTGCAGCCAACTCGCGCCATTTCTGCGCATATTCCTTGAAAGATTCATTCGGGCCTTGTGATAAACTTTGCAATTGGGTATGATTAGGTGTCATACCCCAAAATTTGCCCTCCTACTTCTCAAGATATTTCATACATCCATACTCAAGGATTCCTCAAGGGTTGATCAGACACACCCTCTCCTAGACAATCAACCCAAACTAGGGTTTGGTATTTCTCAGATCAAGATGGGTTTCCAACATCTCCAATGGTCTTCATGCCTCCTCATATGCTTCAAAGATTCTCCATGTCAAGTTTCAAGCCTCACAAGTCAAGTTTCCTCAGACAATTGCTCAGATGGTTGAAAATCAATTGTATTGGACAAAAAGTCAACTGTGGTCAACATGCAGTCAAACTTCATGATTTTTGGTCAACATCCTCATTTTGAAGTTACATTCATCATTTGATCAAGGGTTGATCATGATTCATCAAGAAAACTCAAGATTTGCTCAAAAGTCAAACTTTCTAAATTAGGATTTCTCAATGAAAAGTCAACCAAACTTTGACTGAGCATAACTTCTTCATACTTTCTCAGAAATTTTCCACCACATCTTGTTTTGAAGGAAATTCAATTCTCTACAACTTCATGTCTCACAAGAATGTTCAAAAAATGCTTCATTTGGAAGGTATGGATCAAAACATTACAGGTCATTTTCAAAGTCAACAAAAAGTCAACATTTTGTTTTGAAGATATATTGAGCATGGAAACTCCAATTGAGATGAAACCAAAGAGGTTGGTTAGAGGACTCCTAGAGATTTCTAAAAAGTCCAAGAACACTCAAAAATGTGGAAAATTGAGCAAAATACACCTTGTGCAAGTTGGGCAATTTTGAAGAAGTGCACAAAGAGAGATACTTGTAAAAATCAAAAAAATTGCAAATGGGCCTAATTTTTCTTCATTCAAACTTGTTCCTTATACAATTAGGAACATCCAAGCCCAATGCCACGAATTTTAACTTTATTTTTCTATTTAATTTGGATTTTATTCAATTAAATACAAATTAAATTCAAAAATAAGGTATAAAATCAAAATTAATTGCAAATTGATTTTCTCTCTCTTCCTTGAGGTCCAAGCAACTCCTAAAATCTGTCAAATTTCGAAATTGGTCTTGATATGGCAAGAATTTGATTGAAATTGATCAAAAAATATAAGATTTGATTTTGTACAAAATCAAATAATCTTTGCATTGATTGATGATTATTTCTTCCTCAAATCAGCTCAATTTCCATCCATTATAAATATACAATGCATATCACATGAATTAGGACAGAAAAATTGCCTCAAGAACCCTAACCTAAAAGTCAAAAAACCGTGCCTTTCAAGTAACTAGCAGCCCTTGTTCCAGCTTGTTTCAATTGGTTTTGAGGATCCAAACACATTCCTTGACATCCCTTGAAGCATCCTAGACCTTTACATTGTCCAGAAACATCAAGAATTGCAAGAACACAATTTCGGTTTGTCACACTTTTTCAAAAATCGATTTCCATTATTCATGCATTTTTAACATGTTTTGTTGTTGTTTTTGTGTTTAGAACAAAGCTTGGAAGCTTTCTGGGTGGTTTGATTAAATTTCCATGGCCTAGAACACGAATCACCATTGCTAGGGTTTTCGGTTTCGAATTAGGGTTTCTTTAAAACGGAAAAATTGGACCAAAAGACCACCACCATCGTGTTCAAAATGATGTTTCCAATCGAACCATGCCCTTGAATGTCATTTATATTGCTTGTGTTTGATTTTGGAAAATGCAGGGACTATAGCGTCGCATTGAGGCCGACGCTATCTTTTCAAAAATTCAAAACGAAGAAGATGAATGTTGGCGCATGGTTCGTGCAATCAGGGAGCGACACCCGTTTACAATCTATTCGCTCCGGTTTTCAAACACTTGTGCAAGCCAGCTCAGTTGGTCAAGGCGTGGGTTTGTGAAGGCAATGTCCTGAGTTCGATTCCCAACCATGGCAAATATTTTACAAGTTTGCATATTTTACTATTTTCATATTTTCTTTTAATATTTTCATACAATTTAATTTATCTTTCATAATTTTTATCATGCATTTAAAAATACCAAAATATATTTATTTTTTGCACACACATCAGAAAAATGTTTATTTAATTTATAAAATTAAAAATGTTATTTTTGCATGCATATTTAATTTAATTTCTATTTTATCATTTAAATCACTTTTAATTGATTTTTAATTATTAAATTAACTCCAAAAAATTATTTTAGCATATTAATGTTATTTCCAGCATGAAAACATTTTTCTCATTCAAAAATTATTATTTTTACTAACATTTTCCTCTTATTCAATTTCCTCCTATTTCCCGATTTTTCATCTATTTACAGGTTATCCCGTTTCGGACAATTTTTATCGTTTTCTTTTCATATTATGTAATTGCCTATGGGATGTAATAGTTTAATTAGGACTTTTACTTTCCGCATTTTTCAATTATGTATCTGCCCCAAAGCCATGTAATAGCGTAGGATTTATCTTTCCGCATTTTATATTTCCATGATTTACTTTCCGTAGATAAAGCTGTTAGTAATTAGGCGTGTATGGCAAGATAAAATTGAGCATAGCTCACTCTATTTTTCAAGATAAAACACTGAATTGACACACTCTTTCACATGCACCCTTAGGGTAATTCTCTCGTTGCCTTCGAATACAAATGGTCATGTCCTCGAGCGTAGAGGTATTCTAGACGTTGCCTTCAAAATAAATCATCATAGTCCCGATACAAGATCATAGACCCGATGTAGCCTACGAATACATGATCTTGACCCTCGATTGTCGCCTCTGAAAATGATGATAGTCCCTTGAATGTGCTAGGATACTTCCTACAAGTTGCCTTCTTTGACCATCCGATGTCCCTTGAATGTCCGCTTACATCCAGCGAATAGAGTTACCTACCAACTAATGGTATGGATAGCACTATTCTAAAGGAAAGTAAAATAACACGAAAAGGACCAATTCTGAGTAGGTAATAAGACTTTTAGTTGCTTGCTCAAATCAAATACTTTTCACACCTCACACTTTTGTCAAAGTTCAAACTCTTTTCAAAGCGAAACATTTCGAACACTTTGTATACATTCCTACATGAATCATTACAAAGTCAAAGCGAAATGCCTTTTCAAAACATTTTTCAAACACACAAGAAAGCACAATTTTAAAGTGATCTAAGAGCAACTAAGAGCCGTAGATAACTACGGATGGAAAGGGTGCTAATACCTTCCCTTTTCCATAACCTTCTCCCTTACTCAGAATCTAACGAAGGTCTTTTGTACTTTTACCTTCCCTTAATTGGATAAAAGAAAAGTCGGTGGCGACTATTGCTATCCGCACATTTGCGATACAAAATCCTACAAAGTTAGTTCACCGTATTACAGAACTGGCGACTCTGCCGGGGAGACACCCTAAAGAGAGAATACCTTAGGGATTTTTAGAACACTTTATTGCTTTGTTTGATTTTCTTGCTTTATCTTTAAGGGTTGCTTGGGTATTATATTTTGGGGATCCTACACGGATCCGGGTTTCCTTTTAGGTAAGTAGCAATAAATCGTCGCGACCGTTAGGCGTATATCGAAGCGGTCAACATGATGGCTACGTTAGTGTGACACTTTGGATGTCTGATACTCTTCATTTCCAAGTTGAGGATAGTATTTGGCTTCTGCGTGGTGTCATCAAGCACTAACTAAACTTTTAGAACCTTAATTGACCCATCTTGGCCATTAGAAGGTAGTGAGATGGCCGGCTTTGGTGTAGACCGAGGTTGGCTGATACTCGATGCTACGCTCATTAAGATCAGACTTTTGGGATATTTTCGGTCGACCACTTGGTAGTCGTATTGAAATTAGCGCCTACGAGAAAGATCAATGATATGAGATTCCTAGAACCTGGTTACTATTATAGGACAAGATGAACCAACTCAAACTTTTGGTGGGATAATCACCTATACCTCATGCAAGCCTTAAACGTAGGCTCATTGTGTGAATTATTTGTGTGTGCTAAACATGACATCATGACATCATCACATTGCATATCATTTCTAACTATTTCAAGGACCTAGCGATTTATCTTTGCTCTGTTTTGTAGGGAATTATGGCTTCTAAAAAGACTATCCGAATCAACTTCATGGGTATACCTTCTCAACTCAAAGAATTGGTTTCAGAGATTCCCGATCATGTTCAGTTCATCAAAAGACATGGTTATCTGCTTGACTTGGTTATCTCCGGTTTTGAAGAAGATATGATGCATGTCTATTCAGTTCTTGATCAAAACACCATTGCTTTACATTCCAGTTATCGGTTAGTTCCTACCTTGGAAGAGTTCTCTAAGCTACTTGGGATACCTATTCTTGACCAAATGCCATTCACCGGTCTAGAAAAGGTTCCTAGGTGAAGACATTGCATCGACCTTACATCTTAAGCACTCAGACATTGAAGCCAATTGGGAAACTAGAAGTGGAGTTAAGGGTTTACTTGCCAAATTCCTGATTAAGAAAGCCCGAGAATTCCTCAAAGTTATGAGTTTCCATGCATTTGAAGATATTGTGGCCTTGCTAATCTATGGTTTGGTTCTATTCTCTAACTCGGATCAATTCATAGATGTCAACGCCATCAAGTTGTTTCTTACCCATAATCCAGTGCCTACTTTGCTTGGAGACATCCTACATTCTCTCCACACTCGTACTACTAAGAGACAAGGAACTCTCATGTGTTGCATACAGTTACTTTCAGGTGATGTCACTCTCTCATTATGATATCCGTTGGAATCTTTTCTCTCAAAAAGATTTCACTTTCATTGAGCGTTGTGGAGAATTCCCTAATGTACCACTCCTTGGTATAAGGGGAGGTATTACTTACAACCCCTCTCTAACTCTACGTCAGTTTAGTTTTGCTCGAAGAGATGGTCCACATGATATACTTCTCCAAGACATTGTGTTCGACTATAATCACGATCTCGAATTCAGCGAAGGTTCATACGCTTGGGGCATGGTAAAGCGATACCAAGACTTTGGGGCACCAAACTCCATTCCTTGGGAACCTTACCTCAGATGGGTGCGAGCTCGAGCTCAAAACCTCATGATGCCATTTACCCGTGTTACGGTGACCATGGAACTGTTGCTATAGGTGGAATCCTATCTTTCTCCATCTGACATGCCTCTGATCTTGAAGACTTGAAGAGATCCGGATTCACAAGAAGAAGGGATACATTTGAAGATGTTATGCAAGTGAGAAGAAAGTGCTAGAGTTAACAAAGCTACTTCACGAGGCGAAACATCAGCCTATCTCGGCACCAAGAGAGCGCATGGGAGACTTAGAGCTTTAGGATTTATATGTTTTTCTTTTATTGTTTTGAACTATCTTTTGTACTTAAAAGAAAAGGAATAAAAAGAGAACTAATAAATGTTTGTTCGTGCTTGTTTAACAAATTTAAATCTCTAAGGTCCTTGAAAACATTGCATTGCATCTGCATAAACATTGCATATCATAGCATAACATTGCATCATAGGTACATTGAAGATTGGTTTTCTCATTCTCTCGCTATTTATTTTAGCAGAAATGGCTCTCGAACAGTCTGTCAAAGATCTCCAAGCTCAGAATGCTCAGTTTCAGCAGATGTTCACCAGCTTGGTCCAAGGCCAAGAAGATCTGAAGAAGCTCATCAACAGAAAGAAGAAGGTTGTTGGTCTTCTCAACATGGGCGGGGCCTTACAAAGGTGGTCCTAAAGTGGTCGATCGCATAGAGCTCTCAGAAGGAAGTGTCAAGAATGAGGGGAGTGTCAAGGGTAATGAAGATGACCATCGCGAGCCTGAGAAGGAGAGAGAGGATTGCTCCGACTATAGCCAGTACTCTGATGAAGGTGACAAGTACAAGCAACAAAACCATCGAATCTTGGAAAACACGAAGATGTCAGGGCTGAATTTTGATGATCTGAGTCTTGTCCCTGGTGTTGTGATTCCTCCCAAACTTCAAAGTTCCCACTTTTGCCAAGTATGATGGCATTTCTTGTCCAAAACTGCATTTGAAGTCCTATGTTCAGAAGATCAACCCTCACACTGATGACAGAAAGTTGTGGATGCATTATTTTCAAGAGAGTTTGTCCAGAACTCAATTGGAGTGGTATTATTAGCTAGAGAATGACCGTATCCGTACTTGGGGTGACTTGGCAGATGCTTTCTACAGACAGTATGAGTACAATGCTGAATTGACACCCACTCGCATGCAACTACAAAGCATGTCTATGGGTCGTGATGAGAAGTTCAAATAGTATGCTCAGAAATGGAGAGATCTAGCAGGCAGAGTTCAACCACCCTTGTCCAATAGGGAATTGGTTGACATGTTTATGGGAACACTGACAGGCCCATTCTTCAATCATCTGATTGGAAACTCTTGATGGATTCACCGAATTACGACAAGAAGGCGTATTGAAGATGGTATCGGGCGGAAAGATTCAGGTAGAGTCATCTTCAAATCTTTGAAAAGATCTTTTGGTGGTAAGAAAGAAGCTAATCTTGTGTATGGTCAAAAGAGCCAAGACCGACGTGCTCAATCTGTAGAGCGGTTGTGATCTCAATCCTACATCAACACAACCTCGGTGAGACAGCGTGTAGCGAGCAGCGCCACAAAGGCAGTTCACGAAGATCAACATGTCATTGTCGCAAGCCTTGCAACACATGTTGAAAGAGATGATTACTGAAGGATCCTCCTCGAGTGTCAACACTTCCTCTCGAGATACAATCCTAATGCTAAGTGTGCTTACCACTCCAATGCCCGAGGGCATGACAACGACAATTGTTGGGCTCGATGAACAAGATTAGGATATGATTGAAGTTAAGCGATTGAGTTTGATCCTCTGTTAAGACTCGAATGTGATCAGCGCCTATGCCTAACCATGACAAGAGCTCCAATCTTTGTTGGGGAAGATACTTATGTTTTCAACATAGATGACTTGACCATTCCTCGATGGTATCAAGAAGAATTTGCTGCAAGGGTGTCAATCCGGGATGCCGAGAATTGTCGTTGGTGCCCATCGCACTGATGGTTGTGCTTGGTTGAGAAGGCGTGTTGATTGCATGATGGATAACCGTGAAATACTATTCTGAAACCACACTGTGGAGAGCCTATGTGAAGACATGTCTAAGCGAAGATCGAAGATGTGAATGAAACAATCCGTGCATGGGATACCTTGGGCAGAAGTGGAAAGTTTGATTACATGGTGAAGTACACTGTTCTTGAGAGCTACAAGATTCCTATTGAAGATGTTAAGGCAACCGGATGGGGTGACGATTTCCCAGAAGACTATGCTGATGTTAACACAATAAGGATTTCCTCTGCTGATCCTGTGCCTAGAGTGGAACCTCTCATCATTACTTCTCCCAAACCGGTTCCATATTCCTCGACAAGGCTATTCCTTGGAATTATGGGTGATATTTACTATCATGGCGTCAAGCAAGACCCTGACCATTGAAGATCTTACAATTGAAGCTACCATTCCTGACATTGACCACATCACCGGATCAAGTAAGGTGACTAGAACCGGAAGGTATTCTCTCCAGATATCTCTCCTCCAAAAGATGCTGCGACTCCAGTTCGCATTCCAGCTATCCAATCCATTCCCCAAGCTAGAGGAAAGAACGGTGACTCATCACCTCAGCCGAAGTGCCAAAGGAAGTTGCCGAAGACACCTCCAAACAAGAAATGGAGGAAATTCTGAAGATTATCAAGAAGAGTGACTACAATATTGTGGAACAGTTGGGACAGACTCCATCCAAGATTTCCATGCTTGCTCTGCTCTTATGCTCTGAGAATCATGCTGATGCCTTGGTAAAGTTTCCAAAGAATGCTCACGTGCCGCAAGACACTACTACCAATCAATTCGAAGTTTGTATTGCTAGCGACTGGCTGCCAACAACGGCCTAGGCTTCTCTGACGGTGATTTGACTCCTGCCGGAAAGAAACACAACAAAGCCTTGCACATCTAGAATGCAAGGGTACTACCTTATCTCATGTTTTGGTTGATACCGGTTCTGCTCTGAATATCCTTCCGAAGACTGCTTTTGATCGACTCGATATTGAAGGGTTGGTTCTGAGACCCAGTGATATAGTCGTAAGAGCTTTTGATGGTTCTAAGTGAACGGTACTTGGAGAGCTCATTCTACAGTTAAAATCGGTTCCCAGACTTTCGACTCCACTTTCTTTGTCATGGACATCTATCCAGCTTACTCTTGCCTACTCGGACGCCCTTGGATACATGGGCAGGCGCTGTTACCTCTACCTTGCATCAGAAGCTGAAATATCCGGTGAAAGGGAAGGTTATTACAGTTTGTGGTGAAGAAGAATATATGGTCAGTCATCTACAGTCATTCCGATACCTCGAGTAGAGGGTGAATTCTGAGACTCCTGTCAAGCTTTTGAAACAATCCCAGTCACTGTGACTCTCTGTCACTCTGAAGTTGCTAAAGCTCCGCCTAGGATGGCCTCGTTGAAAGATGCTCGAGCTGCAGTTGAAGAAGGAGGTAGTACTATTTGGGGACAGCTCCCTCATCTTCCTTTCAAATCTAACAAGACTGGTTTAGGTTTCACCATCAAGGTCAAAGATGATACGCCGTGAACGTGCGGCCAACTTCCTTTCCGCATCGGCAGTGGAATCCATGCTATAGAAGGCGGCGACAACGACTTGACATCGCAAGTGGATCTTCCACTCGACAACGGACTCAACAATTGGAAGGCGAAGGCGTCATACCAATCTCCTTTAGACGGAGTAATTACTCTTGTTTTTGTTTTGCTTTTCGTATTTTCTATGTTTTGAAAATAAACTCTAAAGCCTAGTGCCTTGCCGGGCATCATGGCTCGTTTGTGAGGTTATTATCATCATTTTCATATTTTCATTCAATAAAATCGTAGGACTTTTGCATTCAATTGTTGTTTTCTTTCTTTTACTTTATCACCTTCAAAAGCTATGTGTTTCTTACACACACACACGTGATACTGCGAGAATCACTCGAATCTCGTTGATAATAGCTATGCTATTGCTAAATATGACCGATAATCCGATCTACCAAGCCAAGAAGAAGGTGAGGAAGATTGTGAAGTGCCGAGAGAACTTGTCGACTACTACAGCAAGAAGAGCGAGTTATCTGACCACCACGAAGAGCAAGTTGAGGTTGTGAATTTGGTCTTGATGAAGAGAAAGAGATCAAGATAGGAGCGGGCCTTGAGCAGTGTTAAAGAAAGATTGGTTCGGATGCTACGAGACTATATTGAGGTTTTGCTTGGTCCTACGAAGATATGCGAGTTTGGACATTGATATTGTGGTACACGGTTGCCGACAAAGAAGGTTTTCTCCATTAAAACAGAAGGTTCGTTGCATCGTCACGAAATGTCGAGAAAATCAAAGCCGAAGTTATAAACAGTTCTTAGGTTTCTTATTTACTTCTTATCCATAATGGGTTGCAAATGTGGTGCTGTGCCCAAGAAGGATGGCAAGGAATGCGGATGTGTGTGGATTACGAGGATCGAACAAAGCGAGTCCGAAGCGATTTCCACTTCCTCATATTGATGTTCTTGTTGACAACTGCCCAACATAAGGTTTTCTCCTTCATGGATGGTTTCTCCAATTACAATCAGATCAAAATGGCTCACGAAGACATGGAAGACTACTTCGTTACAACGGGGGCACTTTCTGTTACAGGTTATGCCGTTCGGTTGAAGAGCAGGCGCCACTTATCGTGCCATGGTGACATTATTTCATGACATGATTCATCACGAGATAGGGTCTCGTCGGCGATATGATAGCTCGATCACAAAATGAAGAGGACCATCTTGATCATTTGCGAAACTATTTGGTGATTGAAGAAGTGCAGTTGAGACTTAACCCTAACAAGTGCACCTTTGGGTCGGATCCGGAAACTCCTAGGGTTTGTTGTCGATGGTAAAGGTATTGAAGTTGACCCGCCAAGGTTAGAGCTATTCAAGAAATGCCGACTCCCTTACCGAAGGAAGTCGAGAGGTTTCTTAGGCCGATTGAACTACATTTCCAAATTCATTGCACATCTAGCGCTACTTGTGAGCCAATCTTCAAGTAACTTAAGAAAGATCAAGTAGTGGAATGGAGCAGCGATTGCGGATCGCTTTTGTGAGAATCAAGGAGTACCTCTGAATCCTCATCTGATGCACTTTGTTGAAGGAATACCTCTTATCATGTACTTGATAGTGTTAGAGAACTCAATGGGGTGTGTGTTGGGGCAACATGACGAGTCTGGTCGAAAAGAGTATGCAATATACTACCTTAGCAAAAAGTTTACCGGTGTGAAACAAGATACTCATTCGAGAAAACTTGCGATTGCTTTGAGGCTGCTCGTCGACTAAGGCGGTATATGTTGACTCACACTACCTTGTTGATTTCTAATATGGATCCGATAAAATACATATTTCAGAAACCAGCTCTCTCCGGAAGAATATCAAGATGGCAAATGATCCTGACCGAATACGACATCCAGTACACTTCTCAGAAAGCAATCAAAGGAAGTGTGGTAGCCGATCATTTGGCTCATCAAGCCGTAGATGACTATCGGTCTATGCGTTCAATTTCAGATGAAGATGTTTTACTAGTCTGATTGTGAAGAACTAGGCCGGACGAAGGACCGAACAAGGATCGATGGACCATGGTCTTTGATGGAGCCTCAAATGCACTTGGCAATGGCATTGGCGCCATCATTACATCTCTATGACGGACATCGCCTTTCACCGCGATTATGTTTGATTGCACTAACAACATGGCTGAGTATGAAGCGTGCATCATGGGTATCAAAGCTGCTATTGACTTAAGAATCAAGTTCTTACAAGTGTATGGAGACTCAGTTTTAGTGATCAGTCAGATTAAGGGTGAGTGGGATACGAAGCATCCGAATCTCATTCCATATCGAGCATGTTACGAGTCGATCCCTACTTCGAAGAGATCACTTTCAATCACATTCCACGAGAAGAGAATCAGTTGGCAGACGCGTTAGCCACTATGTCGTCTATGTTCAAGGTCAGATGGGACAACGAGGCTCCCCAGATCATCATCGAAAAGCTTGACGAACCAGCATATTGTTATGAGCTTGATACAGAAGAGAAACCTTGGTACTACGACATGAAGAGGTATCTTGAGATTCAAGGTGATCCCAGGGGAAAATGGACTCCCACCTATGAGGGACCATTTGTAGTCAAGACAGTATTTTCCGGAGGAGCTATGATACTTAGCACCATGGACGGTGAGGACTTCCCACACCCTGTGAATGCAGACATAGTCAAAAAATACTACGCATAAAAGAGACCCGCTAGGTCGACTGACCTAGGCAAAAATAAGGGCATCCTGGCGAACCAAAAGGGTTCGGGCAAAAGTTAAGGATATATACAAAACATGTACACCCGGCAAGTCGAAAACCTGCAAAGGCGGCTTGGGCAAAAAAAGGGTATCCCAATAGACTGAAAACCCGAAAGGGCGGTCTAGGCAAAAAGTTAGGGATTTAAGCATACGACTATGTCTCGTTCAGATCACCTTCTTCCAGACTACTATCAGCATTCAAGATTCAAATGGTGAAGATCAGTCTACTCACTTTCTACTAACAGCAAGGAGATGAGATAATTGAAATATATGAGTACTAGCATAGTTGGAACTTAACGAGATTGTTTCCGCATAGCTTTTCTTTTCTCTTGTATACAGACTACTTGGCCATACGCCACCTTTCAAATAAATACAAGTTTCTTTCTCTTTACAATTCTTGCTGTTGTCGTTTGCATAAAGTCCAACGTTTACTTTGAATGATTATATGCATTTGACAATAAAAATCTAGTCACAAACATGCGAAAAGTGAACATAACAAAGTAATTGCTACAGGCTCCAGGAATTGAGATGACGACGAAAGTCACCAATGCATTCCCCCGCAGAGCATGATCCCCACAAAGGTGTCACTCACAACAAACCTTCCCCAGAGGAGTCTACATCAGTTCCCAAGCAGTAGCGCTTCATCCCCATCCAAGGTATTTATCCCCAGCAAAATATCTCTCAGCAATCATCATTTCCCCGGCAGCAGCAGTATCCAGACCTGAAACTTGCTCAAATAGTGCATCGGAGGAAACCTACACCTTTTATTCCTCAGCCAGAGATGTCAACGGGCTCCACATTCTGCTAACCCGGTCTCCCATCAACTATCAAATACTCTTCAGCAAGATCTACACGCAAGATCCCCAGTAGAGTATCTCCTAGACTCTCCCCAGCAGGGTCTATGCACAAGATCCTCAACAACGGGTTTCTCGATCTCTACCATCCTCAACAAATATCTAGGCCCAAGACTTGGTCAGATAATGCATCGGAGGAATCAAAGTTTTCTTTCTTCTCAGGGTCTCCATCCGTTTCGTCCCCAAACAGAAGTCAGAAATCCTCAAGCAGAACATCTGCATCTTCTTCAAGATGGATATGTTTTGAAATACCACAACATCTAGCATTCATACATTTCTCATAAAGTAATAATATATGCATATGTCATTCATACACATCGTCATGCATCATACTTTGCATAAGGCTAACAATATTCTATCAAAGTTTCTCTTGTTTTCTCCAAAACAGGTGAAAATCACTTCTGACGCAAACAGGTCCAAGATTAATACCCGAAGCCAGACGGGAAAACTATCTGAACAACCACCCTAGTTGTCCTCCGACAACTGGTCCAGGATTAATGCCCGAAGCCAGACGGGAAAACTATCTGAAGGACCGCCCTAGTTGTCCTCCGACAACTGGTCCGGATTAATACAAAGCCAGATGGGAAAACTATCTGAACAACCGCCCTCGTTGTCCACCGACAACGGATGCAGGATTAATACCCGAAGCTAGACGGGAAAACTATTTGAACGATCACAAGTTATCCTCCGATAACAGGCATTGGATCAATACCCGGAGCACAACGGGGAAGCTATCCACATTTTACCAACTACTATCCCCTCAGAGTAATCAGCACAAAGGTGTATTCTGACTCTCTTATTATCAGCGACTCTGAGTCTAGCGTACGACTCAGTTGCCTTGGATGGCATCTTAAGCCCGTCTCTGACTACTTGTCAACATTTCTCCACCTTCAGAATGCTGCATATTTGGTTAAAAAACCAATACAAACCAATAACTTCATTCAAAGATGAGCACAGGGCCTCTCACTTTCAAGAGCATCTCTGAGCCTAAGCGTCTGACTCTCCCAGCATCGATCTTTCTAGATGGCATCTTAAGCCCATCTCCGCAGTTTCCTATTAGATAACAATCTCAAGTCTAGCGTCGACTCATTCCCAGTGAAGTCTCCAACTTCTCAAATGGCATCGTAAGCCCATTCCCGCATCATCACCAACAACGAGTGCAAATTTTCAGGTGTACTCGAGTGTTCAATCATCTTCTACCTCCAGGTCACGAAAGGCGAACGTGCCAATCTAACCCCTCCAGTACAAGAAGATTGAACAGGGGCAGCTGTCATACCCCAAAATTTGCCCTCCTACTTCTCAAGATATTTCATACATCCATACTCAAGAGTTCCTCGAGGTTGATCAGACACACCCTCTCCTAGACAATCAACCCAAACTAGGGTTTGGTATTTCTTAGATCAAGATGGGTTTCCAACATCTCCAATGGTCTTCATGCCTCCTCATATGCTTCAAAGATTCTCCATGTCAAGTTTCAAGCCTCACAAGTCAAGTTTCCTCAGACAATTGCTCAGATGGTTGAAAATCAATTGTATTGGACAAAAAGTCAACTGTGGTCAACATGCAGTCAAACTTCATGATTTTTGGTCAACATCCTCATTTTGAAGTTACATTCATCATTTGATCAAGGGTTGATCATGATTCATCAAGAAAACTCAAGATTTGCTCAAAAGTCAAACTTTCTAAATTAGGGTGTCTCAATGAAAAGTCAACCAAACTTTGACTGAGCATAACTTCTTCATACTTTCTCAGAAATTTTTCCACCACCTCTTGTTTTGAAGGAAATTCAATTCTCTACAACTTCATGTCTCACAAGAATGTTCAAAAAATGCTTCATTTGAAAGGTATGGATCAAAACATTACAGGTCCTTTTCAAAGTCAACAAAAAGTGAACATTTTGTTTTGAAGATATATTGAGCATGGAAACTCCAATTGAGATGAAACCAAAGAGGTTGGTTAGAGGACTCCTATAGATTTCTAAAAAGTCCAAGAACACTCAAAAATGTGGAAAATTGAGCAAAATACACCTTGTGCAAGTTGGGCAATTTTGAAGAAGTGCACAAGAGATACTTGTAAAAATCAAAAAATTGCAAATGGGCCTAATTTTTCTTCATTCAAACTTGTTCCTTATACAATTAGGAACATCCAAGCCCAATGCTACAATTTTAACTTTATTTTTCTATTTAATTTGGATTTTATTCATTTAAATACAAATTAAATTCAAAATAAAGTATAAAATCAAAATTAATTGTAAATTGATTTTCTCTCTTCCTTGAGGTCCAAGCAACTCCTAAAATCTGTCAAATTTCGAAATTGGTCTTGATATGGCAAGAATTTGATTGAAATTGATCAAAAAGATAAGATTTGATTTTGTACAAAATCAAATAATCTTCATTGATTGATGATTATTTCTTCCTTAAATCGCTCAATTTCATCCATTATAAATATACAATGCATATCACATGAATTAGAGCGGAAAATTGCCTCAAGAACCCTAACCTAAAGTCAAAAACCGTGCCTTTCAAGTAACTAGCAGCCCTTGTTCCACTTGTTTCAATTGGTTTTGAGGATCCAAACACGTTCCTTGACATCCCTTGAAGCATCGAGACCTTTACATTATCCGAAAATCAAATTGCAAGAACACGATTTGGTTTGTCACTTTTTCAAAATCGATTTCCATTATTCATGCATTTTTAACATGTTTTGTTGTTGTTTTTGTGTTTAGAACAAAGCTTGGAAGCTTTCTGGGTGGTTTGATTAAATTTCCATGGCCTAGAACACGAATCACCATTGCTAGGGTTTTCGGTTTCGAATTAGGGTTTCTTTAAAATGGAAAAATTGGACCAAATGACCACCACCATCGTGTTCAGAACGATGTTTCCAATCGAACCATGCCCTTGAATGTCATTTATATTGCTTGTGTTTGATTTTGGAAAATCACGGAGACTATAAGCGTCGCATTGAGGCCGGCGCTATCAAAAATTCAAAGCGAAGAAGATGAAGGTTGGTGGTTTGGTGCAATCGGGGAGCGACACCGTTACAATCTATTCGCTCGGTTTTCAAACACTTGTGCAAGCCAGCTCGATTTAAGGCGTGGGTTTGTGAAGGCAATGTCTGAGTTCGATTCGACCATGGCAAAGCATTTTACAAGTTTGCATATTTTACTATTTTCATATTTTTTTAATATTTTCATACAATTTAATTTATCTTTCATAATTTTTATCATGCATTTAAAAATACCAAAAATATTTATTTTTGCACACACATCAGAAAATGTTTATTTAATTTATAAAATTAAAAATATTATTTTTCCATGCATATTTAATTTAATTTCTATTTTATCATTTAAATCACTTTTAATTGAATTTTAATTATTAAATTAACTCCAAAAAATTCCAAAAAATTATTTTAGCATATTAATGTTATTTCCAGCATGAAAACATTTTTCTCATTCAAAAATTATTATTTTTACTAACATTTTCCTCTTATTCAATTTCCTCCTATTTCCCGATTTTTCATCTATTTACAGGTTATCCCGTTTCGGACAATTTTTATCGTTTTCTTTTCATATTATGTAATTGCCTATGGGATGTAATATTTTAATTAGGACTTTTACTTTCCGCATTTTTCAATTATGTATCTGCCCCAAAGCCATGTAATAGCGTAGGATTTATCTTTCCGCATTTTATATTTATAATTTTTCCGTCTTAGATAAACATTAGTAATTAGGCGTGTATGGCAAGATAAAATTGAACGTAGCTCACTCTAATTTTCAAGATAAAATACTTGAATTGACACACTCTTTCACACATGCACCCCTTAGGGTAATTCTCTCTCGTTGCCTTTACGAATACAAATGGTCATGTCCCTCGAACGTAGAGGTATTCTAGCACCGTTGCCTTCAAAACAAATCATCATAGTCCCTTCGATACAAAGATCATAGACCCGATGTCGCCTACGAATACATGATCTTGACCCTCGATTGTCGCCTCGAAAAATGATGATAGTCCCTTGAATGTGCTAGGATACTTCCTACAAGTTGCCTTCTTTGACCATCCGATGTCCCTTCGAATGTCCGCTTACATCCAACGAATGAGTTACCTACCAACTAATGGTATGGATAGCACTATTCTAAAGGAAAGTAAAATAACACGAAAGGACCAATTAAAGTAGGTAATAAGACTTTTAGTTGCTTGCTCAAATCAAATACTTTTCACTCACACTTTTTCAAAGTTCAAACTCTTTTCAAAACGAAACATTTCCGAACACTTTGTATACATTCCTACATGAATCATTACAAAGTCAAAGCGAAATGCCTTTTCAAAACATTTTTCAAACACACAGAAAGCACAATTTTAAAGTGATCTAAGAGCAACTAAGAGCCCGTAGATAACTACGGATGGAAAGGGGTGCTAATACCTTCCCTTTTCATAACCTTCTCCCTTACTCAGAATCTAACGAAGGTCTTTTTCTGTACTTTTTACCTTCCCTTAATTGGATAAAAGAAAATTCGGTGGCGACTCTTGCTATCCGCACATTTGCGATAAAAAATCCTACAAAGTCAGTTCACCGTATTACATTAGGCGCCAGGTCCTTGTTGTAATGATAGTGTTTAACAAGGGCACGAACCAAGTCATTCTAACAACAAATTTGGGTCCTTTCTAGCTTCATATACCATTCCAAGGATGCACCAGTCAAACTATCCTGGAAATAGTGAATCAACAACCTTTGATCATGAGTATGAACTGACATCTTCCTGAAGTAGGCGGTGGCATGAGTCATTGGACAAGACGATCCATTGTATTTCTCAAACACTAGAGGCTTGAACTTTGGGGGAACCTTCACCCCTGATACCAACCCAAGGTCATTAGCATCCATGCCGAAGATACCTTCTCCTTCAACAGCCTTCAAACGTTCCTCCAACTAACGGTACCTCCTGTCTTAAATAGGGAAATATGGATCAGAATGCATAGACAAACCATCTTCATCCTGCTCATAATCATGATCCTGATGACCCCTCACAATAACTAGATTGCCCCTACGATTCCCCACAAGCTGAGATCTTAGAGGCGGGAAGCGCCTTGGTTAACAGCGAAGATCAAAAGGATTGCCTTGAGGTCCGTGAAGATTCACGAAAGCCTGGTCTTGCACATTATCTTGCCCAACAAAAACATCAGCAAACAGCCCCTGATTCTCAGCATCAACCTGGTTGCGAACTTGATTGTTGACTAGAGCAGTCAACTCATCCTGTCTGCGGTTTGAATTCGTGATTGCTTCCATGAACTGAGTCTTTTGGGTAGCCATCTAGATCCTCAGCTCAGCAAGTTCTGCTTGTACTTGCTCCATCTGTCTCGGAAAATTGCTTCGGGTAGAGTAATGGTGAATTATCGTCTTGAATCTCCTCTGATAATAAAGGTAATGTCAGAATAAGAACACCAACCAGAAACCTATTATGCATGAGGTATGTATATGCATGAATATATACAATGCATGCAATGACATGTTTATATATTTCAAGATTCTAATACTCGTGAAGTTTTTGGGCAATAGCACAAGATGAAGTGACGAACACCGATTGAACCAAATCTCATTAAAATAAGAGAAGCAAAGATACAAATAGTTCCACAAAGTACTTCAACAATAATACAAACAGAAATACTAAAGATTCTGATAATAAAATGTCAAGAAGTGGAAACCCATCAACAAGCTTGATGGTGATTCTCTTTTTAAACATAAGATAAAATAATAAGCCTAAAAATCTGGCATAGGAAAGCCTGTAGACTCCTGAATTCCCAAGTGGATCTTGAGCTGCCCAATTTCTTCTATTGCCAAAGATAGCTGAACATCCTTCTCTCTGAGCTGATCTTCGAATGTTGCTCTTTGAGTGGTTTCTTTTAGAATCTTCTTGTCTAGGCTTCAGATCTTTACTTTATGCTTCTTCTCCAATTCAACCTTGGAATCTTTACTTTTCTTCTCAATCTCTACTATAACTCTCATGTCATCTTCCAATGACATCACCTCCCCTTCAAACCTAGATCTCTTTCTTGCGGCATCAGACGTCTCTCCCTCAAACTTCTTGAGCTTATGAGCCAACTGATTCTTCTCTTGGGTAGCAACCAAACATCTCACCGTTAGAGTCTCTTGCTCTTCGAGCAAAAGGCGGTTTTGAGCGCGCACTCGCTCATAATCTCCTTTGGGCACAACATCTGGAACATTAGTAGCTTGAGGATGGAAAGGTGCAACTCTGGTAATAGAAGGCCACTGTCGATCTTTGTTTCTTCCTTTAATCCACTAGACGAATGATGCATAAGCTGTGGGATCTTTCTTGCCGAAAAACTGTCCTCCTTCAAGTTGAATTCTCTTCCAAGCTTAAACGGCTCTATCCAAAGATCCGGTAACATCTGGTATGTCAAAACACAAAGTATCTCGCACATACTCTTCACTAGGAGGGCCTATTAGAGCATACCCCAATTGTCTCAAAGCAAGGGATGGATTATAGTTGACGCCACCTCGTATACCTATGAGAGGTACATTAGGGAACTCTCCACAAAGAAAAATTATACTTTCTCTACCTGTCTTAGTCACAACATATGCATGCAATGATATCACGAGATGTGAGAGCCATCAGGCAGGCACCCACCTCATAGTATCTTTGAGTATCCACAAAAGCACCGGCCGAGAGGAAACTTTGGAACCATTGGTACAAGAGTGGAGCGCAACAATGGACCAATCCACCTTTTCCCTATAACTCTTGAATGAATGGAATGATACAGATCTCCCAGAGGGTTGGAGCAGATTCTTGAATGAACAAAGTGATAGCATTCTCATCAATGAATTTGGGCTCATTTGGAAACAAGACCATGCCATAAATACAACAAGCCAAGATGGCATTGAAACCTCTCTAATCGAACTTGAGCTTTAGCATTATCTTCTCTCGTGAAATCCTAAATGAAAACCTTTCCACGCCCCTTTTCGCGACATTAGTGCAAAAATCAGACTTCTCTAAGAACAAGGCAACAACAACGATCATCGATAGATTTCCCATAGCAATGTGAAAAGGTACTTGATGAACACTGGAATGTCTAAAGATCAGAATATTCTTCTAAGGTGGGTAGCAGGATAATCGGGAAACACAAAGCATCTTAGCTCGGTCGTAGACCGGAATAAAGCCTTGAGACCATCTTCACGGTACTCCCGAGAGGTATTTCAAACATGACACAATCCTTCCATAGTCCTTGGTAAACTCAACAACAACCTCGGGAGGGACCTCTTGGCCAACAAAATCAAACTCTCAAGAGTGGCAGGGGACCTTGTACCTTTGGGTGGCGTCGTAATTAGTCTTCTTGTCAGTATCCATCTTTTAGCGGTGGCCCAATAACCTGACTCGGAGACTAGTTATCCTAGAAATGATAAAACATGTATGTTAAAAAAATGAATTTAGTTTGTAAAATGTTTCATGAATGCAATAGGACCCAAGCTCCATTTCTGAACACTATTTCATTGATGAAAGAGACCATAGCTGACAGAACCAGTAAACCAAAGAACTCAAGTAACACAAGTCACATCATACTGTCCCAACCCAACCTCACGGGTAATTCTAGACACAAATGGGTATCTAATGATAAACAGAGTCGACAATTCTTTATCGAGCACTTCGCTTACTACACAAAGGGTGTAGGGCGAAAGTACCGTCAATCGAACCTCGTCTGAGTTTGGTACTTCATGCCTCCTCACACGCATCACGGGATGCGGGATTCGACATGAGCATTCGTCTATCCTATATGTCACTTGCCTGGGTAGTGGGCCTTTTACCTCTTGTAACTCCCACCCACCAAAAAACAACAGCACAACAGCAGACAGAATAATATAGCCAGATGCAGATGCATGCAAACATGTACAAGTATATATATACAAATAAAAAATAAGCTATAAAGCAATAAACAAAACAATAAAACACCCAAAAGAAAAGAAAACAAAAGCTAGGATCGACTTCTGAATGGACCAACAATAGTCAATTGTCCCCGTGAAGTTGCGGCTAAAACACCACCGAAAAATCAAGGATAAAACTATATATCAATGAAGTCTCCATCGAACGTTTTTATCCCCAAGAGGAAAATAAACATAGAGTAAACACTGAAGCGAGAAATCACGACCTTGCAGTGAGAGATCGGGTAAGGAAGTTGTTACGAGGGGAAGGGATTAGCACCACCGTCCGTAGTACTCTACGGTATCCGCTTTACTTTCTATCTAATGGGTGTAAAGGTCTAACTATATCTGTGGTATAATTAAAAAGGAAAAGAAGAATAAAGAAATAAAAAATAATAAAAGAAAGAAAACACGGGGAAAAATATTTACAAAGGTTGCTCGATCTAGCCCCGCGAGGATGCCTACGTAATCCCTCGTGCGATGGGAAAGTCGGGCCGTGGTTTGGCTCACTTTTTGGTTGGTTTGTGTTTTTAGATTAGCGGACGAAATAGAAAACGATGACAAAACACCTCCATGATGACGGAACATCATCTACGAGCGAGGATGAAACATCGACGGACAGAGATGACGAGACATCGAAGGTGGGATAGCCGGAACATTAGAGGATGAGATGACGAAACATCAAAAGATGAGATGACGAAACATAAGAAGATGAGATGACGAGTCATCAGAAAATGAGATGACGAAACATCAGAAGATGAGATGACGAGACATTAGCAGCAGGCAAGACAGCGAAACATCGGCCGCAGGACGATGAAACATCCTAAAACTAATCGGTTTGTATCTTTACTTTAGAAAAGTTTCATATTATTAGAGTGTTTAATGCACTTGGAAAAACAAGATTTTAATTTTAAGGATGCAAAAGGATAAAGGTAAAATGGTTAAGGAAACTAACCTATTTCTAATCCTAATGTTATCATACAAAATTGATCCTAAGTTATGGATATAAACAAGGGAAGAATCTACCTAAAGTTATTATGCATGGATGCCTAACTCAATGTCTAAACTCGATAACTAACCTAATCGAGTAAACCTAAGGGAATCTATAAAATAAATTATCTTGGTTAGAAAACCAAGTGAGAAGAGGTAGAATCAAATAAAGTGCTTTGTAAAAGCACCAGACTAACACTAACAAGTGCTAAGAAAAGAAAAGAAGAAGAAGATGTGGTGGAATCAAGTGAATGTTGTTCATACAAAGTGTCATGTGAAGTTAGGTCAGTAGACACAAAATTCATTTAGAAAGTTTATACAAACCTTTAACAAACATCAAACATCACTATAAACATACACATACAAAGTTAATTCACAAACTAGGTCGAAACTAGTCCTAAAGGCATACGAATAGCTAATTGTGTGAGCGTTAGACTTAGAGGAAGTTAATGGAAAATTAAAGAATAAAATGACATAAAGTCAGTAGCTAAACATGTTAATGTTTCATTTACATTATACAAATAAATCACAAAGATTCAAGAACAAAAAAATCTACCAAAAGTGCGTATCATGCAACGATCGCGTGTGGTGAAGTGAATCTAAGTGTGTGAGACTTATGATATGCAAAGAAGGTGTCAGGATGAAGTGATTACAATACCAACATCATATGAAAAAATTAATAACCAAATCATAAAGAAAATGTCATAAAAAGATGCAATTACAACATTAGTGGGAAAACTAGTCAAAATTCTTAACATAGGAAGTGTTTACAAGTTAAAAGAAGCCATGGGAAGGCAAAGATGAAAAGAGATAAACCAAGAAATACCAAGATACACAAATTACAGTAGAAAACACATTATTTCATCAATAAGATCATTCAAATATGCATTCTAAGGATTCATAAACAAAACACTTAAGAAAAATGCATTCGGTTCATACAAGTGCGGGCAAACGTGTGTGCGTGTGTGTGTGTGCTTGAGCATACTTGTTCTAAGTGTCACATGATGGTGGGATCCAAAGCAACACATAATTAGGAAACACTCATGCTATACACTATCAAGTTACAAGATATTCCAAATTGGGCATATACAATACTAACACAAAAAACTAGTTAAGAACTTAACCTAGGATGCAACTAGAAGTCGAACGAAGCATGGTTAATGCATGAAGGAAAAGGAATAAACCTGATAGCATAAAAAGAAATGGAAGGCAGTAGATAGCATGGTAAGAATACATTATCATCATATACATAATCATCATGAAGATTCACAAACAAAGGAAACTAAGAGAGCCTAAGTATGCATCTAGAAGTGTGTAGTGAAATGTGCCTAGACATGCAATTGTGAACATGCTTAGTGGTTTCATATTTGAGTGAAGTCAATGATGGAAACATAGAGATTAAATTCATGTTAGAGACAAACAAATTACAATCACCTCAAATGAAAACCTACACAAGACTTAGTACAAGAAAAACTAGTCAAGAATTTGGCTAAACATGCATCTAAGAGTTAAATGAAGCATGGCATTGCATAGATGAAGAGACATGAACATTTAGAAGATGGAAAAGAATGAAAGTCAGTGGTTATCATGGTAGAGACGCACTCATGTCATATACACAATCATCATAACCTTTTCATGAGCAACTTTCAATAAGAAAACATGAATGCGCATCCTAGAAATGTGTGATGGAAAGTGTTTGTGTGTGTTCAAACATGCTTGTAAAGTTTCATATACAAGTGAGATCAGTGATGAGAACAGAAATATGATGTTCACACAAACACAAAATAATTATCATACATCACAACCATTCATGGTACAAGGTTAGCAATGGAAAGGTCGATTCTAAACCCTAGAGTGAAGTTTAAGCAAGCATGATTAGTGACCCAAACATGGTGAAGAGGCAAGGTGAGAAAGGTAATGGGACACACAAGTTTAGTAGCTTAAGACCTAAGTAAAATATAAACAAATGCATTTCAAGCAAGGTAAAGAGCACACACAAAAGTAGATCAAATTGGGGTTTGAAAACATCTAAACTAGTTAAACATGACACTTAAGAAAGATTAAACAAAATAGTTTTAATTAGAAAATTAAAACCATGTGACTTGTCATAAGTTCAACTCAAGATATGATTCATGAGCAACCAAATGTAGGAGATGAGACTTCACTACACAAACAACTCACCTATTTGATGAACAAAATCATCTAATATAAATACCACCTATCTTAAATCAAACAACATTGATTAAGATTATGTAGGAAGGAATGATGTCTTGTATGTCATGGGGTGATGATAGAACCCTCACAATATGATTGTTATGAGCTTAAAGTAATGTTGATTGAAGCAACATACCTCAAACATCATGAACCTATAATCCCTTAAGGTATTTTCCAACCAAAAATTAGAAGAGAAAGAAGATTTAGCTCTTTTAGGTCATCATGATGATCTTATAATTGAATACAAGCCAATGAATCAAAGAGCATGGAAATATTGATTACATAATACACAAGTTCAGAAGCAAAAGTTAAGAATTTAATTAGAATTGGATCACTAATGTCGTGAAAGATACACATGATACAAATGTTACAACTATAGCTACAAGGTGATGACATCTTAGCAATTATACTACCATGAGTTGTGCAAGTTAGGGAACTTAAATGAATCAATCAAACTGGAATCAAAGCCCTAAACATGCCATGAGGATAAGATAAATAAATGAGAAGCAAACTCCAAGAGATTGCATGAATGCATCCTCATATCTCACAATCCATGCTAAACAACCAATGATGACACACCTTCTGACTAAAAGGATCAAGATGATCCAATGGTCAAATGTCTCTCA